>CM052702.1:13525385-13568289 GCA_028551405.1 Uromys caudimaculatus
CTCCAGACTGTGTTTCATGATATTTGTACAGGTCCTGTACTTTACAGTAGCATTCTAGAAAATTCTAAAATATGCTATCCATTAAGCCCCACATGAGTATCTATGCAGAAAGCACTATAGTTAAAAGCCAGTTAAGAATTGTCAATCTCCTTTCTGATCAAGGTATACAGCCTCATTCATGCAGGGATCAGAAGTACACTCATTCACTTCCAAGTCAAAGTGCTTGCCTTTGTATCCTGATACAGCATTGGTTTTTATCCTGCCATACAGTCCCATTGTGACAAGGGCTGGAAACACACTCATTGTGATCTGTTTCACAGAACCTTCTGGTATATCCAGCAGGGCATGTCTAGCTAAGGCAGATATAGGCAGGAAGTTCAGGGTCTTTATGGAAGATGCCTCCTTGTTGAGAAGAATTCCCTCCACAAGAATTAGTGGCAGTTTCACAGGTCATCCCACTGTACCCAGGAGAACATTGGAAACCCCAACAGAATCAACTAACCTGGACCCTTGGTGGACCATAGAGACTAAACCACCAAGGAAATAGCATACAAGAGCTGGACCTAGGCTCCCCGCATATATGTAGCAGATATGTAGCTTGGTCTTCATGTAGATCCCCCTACAAGTGGAGTGGGAGCTTACCCTGACTCTGTTGCCTGTCTGTGGATCCTGTTCCTCTAACTGGGCTGCCTTGTCTGGCCTCAGTGGGAGAAGATGTGCCTAGTCTTGCAGTGACTCGAGGTTCCAAGGTGAGTTGGTACCCAGGAAGGGACCTTCCCCTTCTCAGAGGAGCTATGTGAGGAGGAGGTTAGAACAGGAGCTATGTGAGGAAGGGACTGGAAGGAAAGGAGTGGGATGTGATAATGATGTAAAGTAAATACATACAAACATACATACATACATACATACATACATAGATACATACATACATACATACATACATAGATACATACATAGATACATACATACATATATAGATACATACATGCATACATACATACATACATAGATACATACATACATACATAGATACGTACATACATACATACATAGATACATAGATACATACATACATACATACATAGATACATACATACATACATACATAGATACATACATACATACATACATATATACATAGATACATACATACATACATACATAGATACATACATACATACATACATATATACATAGATAGATACATACATACATACATACATAGATACGTAAATGGAAAGAAGAAAAATGAGTTTGTTAAAACCAAAGGAAGTATGACCCAAAACATTCACTTTCAATAGCAAGTAATAGTGAAATTGATATTACTTCTAACTCGACAGAATCTAGAATCAGTTTAGAGATGAGCCTCTAGGCATACCTGTGGTGGATTACCTTGATGATATTTTGTTTTGTTTTGTTTTGTTTTGTTTTGTTTTGTTTTGTTTTTGAAGTGAGAAGCCTGATTCACTGTGAGTGTATCATTCTATGGCTGAAATTATGAATGTTATTAGTAAAGAAAGGACACTGAGCAGCAGTACCATTCATGGCTCTCTGCTTTCTGATTGTGGATGTCATGTGATCAGCTGCTTTATATTCCTGCTACCCTGAGATCTCTACCATAATAGACTGTATTCTTGAACTGTGACACCAAGTAATTTCTTTCTATCTTAAGTTTCTTTTGTTAGAGTATTTTATCACAGCACCAAAAAGCAACTATGACATTTAGCTAAATGGAAAAAACATGCTAGATAAATCCATTCCAACCTTAACCTTCAGACTTTGTTGTAAAGAACTTTTGTTCAATTAGCTCATTATAAAACTTCATCTCAGCAGCATGTTGATTTTCATAAGAGAATAGATAATTGTTACCTTCATAATGTAAAGCATATAATTATATATAGTACTTCTTGCTCAAAATTATTATACATCCCAGATTAAAACTCAATAGCATGAACAACAGAAAGTTTATAAACTCATGAAAACTGAAAAATTCTCTACTAAATGAAAAGTAAAATCAAGACAGAAATAATGGAAGAAATTAAACACTGTCTAGACTGCATGAAAGTGAACACACAGCACACACAAACTTATGAACACAATAAAAGGGGTTTGAGATGCAGGTTCATGGCACTAAGTGCATACATTCAAAAAAATAAACAAACAAGAAAAAAATGGAGAGATTCCATACTATAAAATTAACAGCACACCTGAAAGCTCTAGAACAAAAAGAAGTAAACACACTCAAAAGGGGGTAGATGGAAGGAAATAGCCAAAGTCAGGGCTAAAATCCACCAATTAGAAGCTAAGAGAACAATACAAAGAATCAATAAAACAAAGCATTGGTTCTTTGAGAAAGTCAACACAATAAACAAACCCTTATCCAAGATAACTAAAAAGCAAGGAGAAATATCCAAATTAAAATATATCCAAGTTAAAAACATCCAAAATAAGAAACAAAAAGTGGAAGATAACAATAAACACCAAGGAAAGCCATAGAATCATAAGGACAGATTTTGAAAACCTGTATTCCACCAACTTGGAAAATCTAAAAAGGATGAAAAGTTTCCATATAGATAAAACTATACAGTTAAATCAATAATAAATAAGCAATTTAAATAATGTATAACCTCTAGTAAAGTAGAAAGTCATTAAAAGTCTCCCAACCAAAACATCCCAGAGCCAGATGGTCTTAGTACAGCATTCTACCAGACTTCTGAAGAGTGGATGACAATACCCTTCAAACTATTCTACAAAATACAAACAGAAGGAACATTGCCAAATTCATTTTATGATGACACAGTTACTCATAAGGACAATCTCCAGGCAACATTCTAAACTTCCTCTCCTGTAAAACCTGTAGAGCAAGGGCTGCACAGTTGAAATCACCTTCAACACCAATGTCTTTCTTATTCCTAGGATGTGCTGTTAAGCCCCACACAAAGCATTCTACAGCTTCCTAAATCCAAAGTCCCAAAAGCCACATTCCTCCAAACAAAAACATGATCAGGCCTATCACACCAATACTCCAATCTCTAATACCAACTTCTATCTTAGTTAGGGTTTCATTGCTATAAAGAGACACCAGGACCAAGGCAACTCTTATATTGTGATAACATTTAATTGGGGATGGCTCACAGTGTCAGATTTTTTCAGTCCATTATCATCTTGGCAGTAAGCATGGCAGAATCCAAGCAGAAATGGTGCAGGAGTAGGAACTGAGGATTCTGTATCTTGATCCAACTGCACCCAGGAGAAGGCTGTCTCCCACACAGCTAGGAGGAGGGTCTCGAAGCCCACAGCCACAGTGACACATTTCCTCCAACAAGGCCACACCTACTCCAACAAAAACACACCTCCTAACAGTGCCACTCCCTGGGCCAAGCATATTCAAACCACTACATACTACAAAGCTATAGTAATAATAGTTTTAAAAGTATGCTATAGGTATAAAAGCAAACACATTCATAAGTGTAATCAAACTGAAGAAGCAGACATAATTCTTAATACCTATGGACACCTGTTTGTTGTTGTTTGTTTGTTTTTTGGGTTTTTTTATTTTTTAAATACCCAGAAAATTATATTATTAAAATTAAGTAATTATCTAGACAGTGAAACTAATAATCAGTAACTTTAAAATGTTCTTGGCTCTGACTCATTGAAAGAAATATTTTTAATTAAGCTTTTTTAATATTATTTTTACTTATCTTTTTCTTCATTAGTTTAGTTATTCATTTACATCCCAATCAAAGTAGCCCCCTCACACAATGCCTCTCCCCACCACCCACCCTTCTTCTCTGAGACGGCACAATTACCCCCTGGGTATCATCCTACCCTGGCACATGAAGCCCCTACAGGACAAGACATATCCTCTCCCAGTAAGCCCAGAAAAGGTGGCTTAGTTAGGGGAACAGGATCTACAGGCAGGCAACAGATTCAGTGGCAGCTCATATTTGCATTAGGCCTAGGTCCAGCCTGTTGCTTGCTTTTCAGTTGGTGATTCAGACTCTGAGACCCCCAAGAGTCCAGTTTAGTTGACTTTGTTGGTCTTCTTGTTATATCCCTACGCCCTTCTATTCCCTCAGTCCTTCTTCCAGTTCTTTCACAAGACTCTCCAAGCTCCTTCATGTTTGGTTGTGGGTCTCTGCATCTGTTTCCATCAGCTGCTGAGTGGACCTCTCAGAGGACAGTTATGCTAGACTCCTGTCTACATGAATAATAGATTATCACTAATAATGGTGTTAGCAATTGGTTCTTGCTTATGAGATGAATCTCAAGTTGGGCCAATCATTGGTTGGCCACGCCCTCAGACTCTGTTCCATCTTTGTCTCTGCACGTCTTGTAGACAGAAAACATTTTGGGTTGAAGGTTTTGTGGGTGGGTTGGTGTCCTTATTCCTCCACTTGGAGTACTGCTTAGCTAAAGGAGGTGGCTACTTCAGGCTCCATATTCCAACTGCTAAGAGTTTTAGCTAGAATTACCCTTACAGACTTTCTGGGGCCTCTTCCACCCCTGTCTCAGGTCTCTGGTACATCCAAGAAATGCCCCCACCATGCCACTGCCAATTTTCTGTTTGTTTACCTGGTTCTCCTTACACCTGATTCCCCTGCCAATTTCCCTTTCCCGTTCTCTCTCCTACATAGTTCTTTCCCTTCATCTACCTCCAATATCTACTTTATTTCCCATTCTGTGTAAGATTCAAGCATCCTCCTTTGGGCCCTCCTCCTTAAACCAAAACTACTCTGAGATTCTGCCTTACACCCATAAGAAGAGCTAAGATAGGAAACTTAAGTGACAGCAGATGCTGTCAAGGACACCGAGCAAAGAGAACACTCCTCCATTGCTGGTGAAAATGCTAACTTGTACAACCACTCTGGAAATCAATGTGGCAGTTCCTCAGAAAATTGGGAGTATTTCTAGCTCAAGAGCCAGATCTACCATTCCTGCGTATATATACCCAAAAGATTCTCCACCATACCACAAGGACACTTGCCCAGCTATGTTCACAACATCTTTATTTGTAATATGCAGAAACTGGAAACAACCCAGATGTCCCTCAACTGAAGAATGGATAAAGAAAATGTGGTTCAATTACACAATGGAATACTACTCAGCTGTTAAAAACAAAGTCATCATGAATTTTGTAGACAAATGCATGGAATCAGGAAATATCATCCTGTGAGGTAACCTAGACCCAAAAAAGACATGCATGGTATGTATTGACTTATAAATGAATATTAGCCATAAAGTAAAGGATAACCAAACTGTAATCCACAGACACCTGTTTTTTTATAAAGCCAGAAAAACACACAAGAAGAAAGATAGAATCTTTAACAAATGCTGCTATTCAAACTCTATGTCTGCATGTTGAAGAATGCAAACATTCATATATATCACCCTGCACAAAACTCAACTGCAAATGGATCAAAGATCTCAACATAACCAAGTGCACTGAACCTGATAGAAGAGAAATTAGGGAATATCATTGAATTCATTAGCACTGGAGACTTTCTGAACAGAACATCATTAACATAGGCAGTAAGATCAACAATTATTAGATGTGACCTTATGAAACTGGAAAACTCTGTAAGACACAGAACATGGTCCTCAGTAAAAAAAAAAAAAAAAAAAAAAAAAAAAAAAAAATGTCAGCATATCTTCAAAACCTTCACATCTGATGAAAAACTAACATTCAAAATAAATATAGAACTCAAGATGCCAAAAACCAAAGACTCTAATTAAGATTGGGGTACAGATCTAAACAGAGAAATTTCAATAAAAAAATCAAATGACTAAGAAACACTTAAAGAAATATTCAACACCTTTAGCTATCATGGAAATGCAAATCAAATCTACTTTGAGATTCTATCTTATATCTTACACCAAAATGGCTAATATCAATAACACAAATGGCAGCTCATACAGGTGAAAATGTGGAACAAGGGGAATAGTCCTCCACTGCTGATAGGATTGCAAGCCTACACAATTACTATGGCAATCAAATAGTGATTCCTCAGAAAGATAGGAATTGATTTATCTTGATAGCTCAAGATTCAGCTATACCACTCCTGGGTATATACTCAAAGAATACTCTATCCTACCACAGGGATACCTATCTTACCGCTTGCTCATTGTTCATTGTTACTTTATTCATAATAGCCAGAAAATGAAACAACCTAGATGTCCCTCAACAGAAGAATAGATATAGGAAATGTGTGGTTCATTTATACAGTGAAGTGTTTCTCAGCTGTTGAAAAAACTGACATCATAAAATTCCCAGAAAAAAATTATCCTGAGTGAGATAACTCACACTCAGAAAGATAAATGTGGTATGTACTCACTTATATGTGAATATTGGCTATTAAATAAATGATAACCAAGCTATTGTCTGTATATAGTTCCGGAAAGGTCAAATAGAGAGGAAAGGACTGGGAAGTGGTGGGTGGGGAACACATGGATCTCCCTAGGAGGTGAAAAGAGATTTAACAGGTGGAAGGGAGTATGGGGAGTGGAGCAGGAAGATCAGATGAGTGGGGGGAGACAAAATGGGGTTGAGGAAGAAAATATGGGGATAAAGAACTAGAATTGAGGGACATTTCAAGAATGGTATAGAAACTAGTATAGTGGAAACTCCCTAAAATATATAAAGGTAATGCTAATGAAGTCTCCAAATAATGAGAAATATAGATTCCCAACTGGCCATCTCTTGTCACCTTATGAAGCTTCCAATACCAGAACTGGCTATATACAATTGAATTGTTAACCAAAGGTTTCCCATGGAAATCTCCAAGAAATTCAGGCAGTTGTCAAAACAATAGGTTGCTCTTGGTACATGGAGAGCACGATTCTAATGCTGAAGACAACATTCACATACCTCATAGATCGTGGAGAGGTAGAACTGGAACTTTCGTCTTCTAGTGCCTTTGGTATAGGAATATACTTTTCAGGCTACCAAAAGAAAAGCATCGAAACCAACCCAGCCACGAAACCTTTGACTACAATCTTCTGTGCCTGCAAACTATGCTAGGGCAATGGCTGCACAGAACTGTGGGAGTAACCAACCAATGTCTGATTTGACTTAAGGCACACTCCACAAGAAGAACTCATAGCCAAATCTGCTTGGGTGACTGTCTTAATTAGAATTTATATTTCTACAAGGAAACATCGTGACAAAAACACCAGCTGGGGAGGAAAGGGTTTATCTGGCTTATACTTCCCTATCAAAGCTTATCATCAAAGGAAGAAGTCAGCACAAGAACTCAAGCAGGACAGGAACCTGAAGAGAGGAGCTGAGGAAGAAGGCATGGAGGGGTGCTACTTACTGGATTGCTTCCAGTGACTTACTTATAGAACCCAGAACCAACAGCCCGGGGATGGAATCACCCTACAATTGGCTGGACCATCCCTCATCAATAACTAATTAGGAAAATACTGTACAGATGGATCTTATGGAGACATCTTCTCAATTAGGGTTTCCTCCCTTTCAGAAAACTCTAGTTTGAGTATCAAGTTGACCCAAGACCAGCCAGCATAATGACAATGAACCAGAAACTAGATAGCCCATAGGACTAGGGTAAATTCAAACTCTACCTATCTGAAAAACAAATGATAGATAGATAGATAGATAGATAATAAAATGACTCATAATAATATTCTGCTCTACTCATAGATCAATGTCTTGTTCAGCCATCATCAGAGAACTTTCCTCTGGTGGGAACAACAAGATACTGCGCCATCATCAGAGAACTTTCCTCCTATAGCAGGTGGGAACAACAAGATACTGCACAGAGAATGAGGCATTGAATACATAACTATAAATTGGATGTCTTAATTAAATCTCTCCACTCAGAGCTCAGGAAGAATAATGAAAAACATGTAAGAGCCAAAGGGTATGGAAAACACCAGAAAAACAAGGCCCTCTGAATCAACTAAGCAAGATACATATGAACTCACAGAGACTGAAACAGCAAGCACAAGGCCTACATGGGTCTACAACAGGCCTCTGTGTATATATTATAGTGTTGGGTTTATTATCTTTAAGGGGTTCCTGAGTGTGTAAATGAGTGCATCTCTGATTTTTGTGCTTACTCTTAGGGTATGTTTCCTTCTGTTGGGTTGCTTCTTCCAACTTAGATGCAAGAGATTTTGTTTCATCATTTTATATTTTATTTTGTGATGTTTGTTGTTATCTCTTAGAAGCCTGCTCTTTTCTAATGAGAAAGACAAAAGGGGTGGATCGGGATAAAAAGAGAATATGGGGAGAAACTGGGAGTACTGAAAGAAGGAGAAACTGTAATTAGGATATAATGTAAAAGAAAAATCCATTTCTAATAAAAGAGATTTTTTTTTAAAAAATCATTGTTTTATGATGTTTTATGATATGATGTTTTAAAATAAATCAAATTTATACTTCAAAAGATATGTTCATATTTTTTTACAAATTCCATGATTTGATTTTTTTTGTCCTACTATTAGATTACTTACTAATTTGAACTTACTCTATCCATATAGAGTCATCTGCAGAGCAGGTGAGCAAACTCAACACTAATTGAATAGTTAATCTGTGATAGCCACTGAATATGTGATGGGCCACTTCTTTTTATCTAAACAAAACACTTAGTGTTGGGGGATCATCAATCCACCATTACAAAAAAATGAAACCAGAAATTAAGGAAGTTAATTAATATGCCTATATCTACTGCAAAAATATGATAAAAGCATTTGTCTTTTGCCAAAATTTGTTTTTATTAGGATATCTTCTCCTTTTTTTTTTTTTTTTTTTTTTTTTCGAGACAGGGTTTCTCTGTGTAGCCCTGGCTGTCCTGAAACTCACTCTGTAGACCAGGCTGGCCTTGACTCAGAAATCCACCTGCCTGTGCCTCCCAAGTGCTGGGATTAATGGCGTGCGCCACCACTGCCCAGCTATATCTTCTCATTTTATAACCTAAAGAGCAAGAATGTAGCTTCTAAAATGTCCTTAGCATTATGAAAATGTTACTTGTAATTTAACTTTTACAGTTTGTACTCTCAATGGCATTCTGTTCATCACTTGTTTTATCAAGTGGTACCTACTGTTTGTGTCAGAGACCATGCATCGTGCTCCGAACAATTAAATACAACAATGGGCAAGACGGTCTCGTCACCCATGAAACACAGTTTAGACTGATAGATAAAAAGGAAACTTAGAAATACAATCAGCAGCTATAATAAGTACTTGTAATTAAAGTATATGAAATAAAGAACAACAGTTCAAAATTTGCTTTTTATTTGGAGAGTTATTAGGGAGGGGATGGGTCCCAACAAGCTGGGATATCAGCAACGTGGGATAACAGAGAAAGGGTATCTTCATGTTCTAATATCTATTAGAACAGAGCTGAGATGCTATAGAACAGCAGCAACTATAAACAAAAACAAAAACCACGAATAAACAGCTCATTTGAAAGTCATGTCATTATAACGGAAAATCAAGATGATCTCCTGTACTTAGAATCAGAAGAAAGAAAAAAAAAACAACAAATCTGTGTGGATGAAAAATGAAAGAAATTAAGACTTTGAAAACCCCAAGAAGGAATATAACAGAGAGGAAGCATGTGCTGCTGTCAAGGAAAAAGAGAGAATGAGGTATAGGTGAGTCGAACGTGCAGAAACTACATGTCAGATCCTACGTCAGGCGTCAGAGGAGGATGAGATGTACAATACAAAAGTCTAGGACCAGTGTTCAATTCAGTCATCTTGAAAGACACAGAATATTAAAAAGAGTCTTCCGTATGTTACAAAATACCTGAGAATTTATCAACGCAAGTAGTAGAAGCTTATTTAGTTCATGCTGATGCAGAAGCGAGTGTGCTAGAAACATCTCAACAAACAACAAAGGGCTTCCTGTTACAGAGGGCATCTGGAGGTGAGACAGGCCAGCATGCTGTCTTGGCACACTTCCTCTTCTTAAATACCATGAATTTGTCAGCGTCATCATGGAGGCTACACCATTCTCATCTAATCCCCATTACCTCCCCCCAAAACCATAAATACTATTAATGTATGAATTGAGTAGTAAGAGAAACAAATTGAAATGATAACAAATACTGGACCCATCACTAGCAACATGGCCTCTTGTACAAAGAACTAATGTCAATAACATGACTAGACTTCAAATTTTTCACCTATCACATAATCCAACAATAGACTCACATAAATGCTATTGCTTAGAATGAAATAGAAGTAGACAATGAATAAGCCAAATGTGGCTCTGTGTATATTATCAGCAATCTGCTATTCTTTATTCTGTCATGTTGTAGAACCACACACACACAAGAAAGTTAAGCCTGTAATTTAATTTTTCAGACAAACTTTTATATTACTTAAAGCAATAGAAAAACCTTTAAAATATTGTTATGTATATCAGTGTCATTTCTGAAATTTAACCCAAGATTGAAGCCATGTGTAGTCGACTATAAAAACCACTGTCATTTAAATGCAGCTGAGGGTTTCTATTTTGGTTTCTTTCTTTTAAAGATAAAAACATCTGTTTCTTTACAGCAACCAAGTTTTTAAACAGAAAAAAAAAAAAAGATCATCAAGCTTCCTTTTTGCTTCCAACTTAATTTTTTATTGATTATTTGGGAATTTTATATTATATACCTCCTGATCACATTCACTTCCAAGTCTTTCCAGGGCCACTCTCCAAACCCTGTGACACCCTCCACCTCACCCACCAAGAAAAGAAAAACATGAAAAAAAAACATATTTATTCTTGTTGGATGTCAGAACACAGATATAGAACCCATTCTAGTCAGTGTGTCCTGAATCAGCATATGGCTTCTGCCTTGCTTTCGTGATTTCACAGATATTATCTACAATACATGCCAGACAATTTTGAATGAATTGGTATGTCCTAAGAAAGTCCTGGCAAAGGGCTGCTCTATTAATACTTAGTGTGTGCTGATTGGCATTTATATACGTTTCTCTAATCCTGATTTTCTGACCATGTTTTACTGAATTCAGACAACCTTCCTTAGATATTGCTTTCTTTGTTACATTTCTGTATAAAAGTACACCAACACTGAAATAAGGTTGTTTATGGCACCACACTGTAGTCTGCTCCCATTCTTTCAGGTCCTCAGATCCCAAGCCCAGCAGACAAAGTACCAAGTCCTCAGATCTCAGGTCCACTACCGGTCAGCTGAAAAGTAGACAATGAGAAACCACCTTTACACTAAGCAAGCATCTCTCCAGCTCTAATGCGCCATTTTTAAGGGAGAAAAGAAGAATCTTTGGTTCTTTATAATCTTCATTATCCTTATTAGATGAATATATTTAACTCCCTAGTGGAATTCATGAATTTTCAGAGTAATAACTGCTATATTTTTTTTTTAAAATCATCTTTAAAATGTCAGGAGTATTTGAGATAGCTTTGAGTCCATTTCTTATTACAGCTTTGTAAGTATTTCAAGGAACAATTAGCTTCTCAATTCTGAGTTCACAATTATAATTAATATTACAAAAACATTTCTGAAATGTGCTTCTTTGTTTTGACTTTAGGTAATATGTTCATTCATAAGCTTTGACAGGAACTGGTGAGTTCTGGACTAAGATTTTTAAAAGAATATTCAAACTTTTTAAATAAGTGGGTCACAAAATTGCTGAATACATGTTTTAAGAATTTCTTCCACTTTCATTAATTGCACTAGATCGCCAAATTCAGCCACTGGCATAATTAATGTTAACTATATCATAGCTGTCCTGTTGAACTAGAGAAAGGGGGCCAGATTAAAGCTACCACTTGGTATCCATCCGATCTAGTAGAAGAAAATAAGGTAATACATCTAATCCAATGGTTGTTGGAAAGGAGAAAAGGCGTACTTAGAACCTAAAGGAAAATGTAAGTAGCAGAAGCCAGACATAGAACCTGGAAACCGGGCATTAACACATCAAAATTGGTCATACTGAAACAAATCTCCATGAAGCGTTTCTAATAGCCATTTATTTTTCCAACAATTTTCATTTTCAAAGTGTTACATTACCAAAACATATCCTTAGAAATTATTTGCTTAGTCTTTCCTTTTGTAGTTCTGTAAATGTTGTGCTCGGTACGATTCAGCTGATTGAAATGAAGACAGGACAACATAAGAAAAACTGACATCTACTACATATACGCACTTATTTCATTGTCATTTAATCTATCTTATGTTAAAGAGTTGACAGAAATGCTCCGTATTCAATGCCAGAGGAATCATAGTTTTATAAACTTCTAATTATGAGTCAGCACGGTTAGCTGTATAGTCCCATTGTGTTGCATCCCATTTGTCCTAAATGTTATCATGAAATTTTAGTAGCAGGAAAAAGAACCTTGTGTTGCAAAACATAGAACTCAAATCACATGGCATATTACCAGTGGAGTAACACACACGCACACACAAAATTATGAATGTCCTTACTAGAGAAATACCTTTTATCAAAAAACTTTAAATGCCGTTATAAAATCTTAGAGATTGATCATAATTCAAGTCAATAGAACAAAAATCAATTGTTACATTATATTTCTTAAGATGCTGCTTAGACATCCTCAAAGGAAAAATTACTGCATATATAAAATATAAATTGCTGTGTGGTTGCTGAATCTTTAGATTATAGGTCATCTATACAGAACTCAATTGCTATTTTCACTTGAGAAAAATAATGTCATCCACTAATATCTCTACATGCTCTTAATCCAGGTCTTTCTAAACCTTTGAGAACGCTTCATCCTCATAATATCTTGTTATGTCTTCTTGCTTTTCCCACATGACAGATCCTGCTGGTGAATGTGCAGTCTTCATGCTCTCCTAGCTTTGGTATTCAATGTCCATGTAGCTTATATGTGCACAGTTCCCAGTACCCAGTGAATACATGACTCAGCTCTGACAGGTTAAATATTGAGATTCATATAAATCTTGCTCTTGAGCACAATGACCCATGATGAAAATGTAATTTCATTACTTGAACTACTTCCAATTTTTCTATCAAATCGTTAAGGCATATATCCAAAGTTAATAGACTGGATCTGACAAGAACTTTTGTTTTGGTGAAAACACAGGAAAGAACTTCTTGCTCTCTATCTCCATACCTTATTTTTACCTAGTCTCTGAACTCAGTGTTGAAAGGTCAAACAGCCACATCATTTCAATATAAGAATCAAAGTCAGGTACCAAAGATAAACGAGTAAGTAGCAAATGAAGCTTGATAAGTTGACTACTTTCTTAATGGGTTACAAAGGTTCTGGGCTGTCTGTGGATTTCCTGACACCACCAGAGAGAAATGGCATGCACTCAAGTCAGTGTAAATAATTTTTTATATACATAGAATAAATGTAATTGTCACTGTAAAGAGGAAATAAGTGACATTTTTCTTACATGAACACATATGAAATATTTATACTAGAATTACCTTTTGTCAAATGTCTTTAAAGATTTTAGAAATAAAAGAATAAGTGAACATTCAAAGAAAATATAATGTGTACAAATTTTTCCAGGGTTAGTTCTCTTATTGCTTATTTGGTTTTTCCCTTTTGCTTGCTTGCTTGTATGTGGGCATTTGTAATTGGTAAACAATCATTTAAATTTTACATAATATAAAAATATCACTTGGTATTTCTTAATATATAGTTGTTAATTCAAATTATGGTCTCTGTCTCTTCTCTTTTGAATCTGAGGAGCCTGTGACATGAGTAAAGGTGACTGTAATCTCCAAGGCTATACCCAGTGAGGTCTTCAAACCTTACATGTCTGGACATTTAGGTCAGAGTTCACAGTTGCTTAGTTAGAAATACAATTATTCTATGCCACCATCCTGCCAGGATGCCACATGAAAAGGACTCTTTAAGGAATCCTAATACTCAAATACTTCAAGTTATGAATGAGACATGGAAAGAAACAAGACTAATATCCTCCATGACTGAGCTCCTACCAATCTTTGAGTCCTTTTAGCAGAGACCAGACAGCATGAATGGGAAACAAGTTGCCACTATGCGACATACTGCAATTCCTGACCTACAGAGTTTGTTATAAAAAACGTTGTTTCTATGTTGTTAAACTTGGGGGTAATCCAACTAACGAGCATACACAAGCTGGACCTAGTCCCCACACACCTATATAGCAGATGTGCAACTCAGTCTTCATGTGGGTCTCCCCAAAAACTGGAGCGTGGGCTATCCCAAAAGCTGTTGCCTGTCTGTGGAACCTGTTTTCCTGACTCTGCTGTCTTGTCTGGCCTCAGTGGAAGAAGAAGCGCCTAGCCTGGCAGAGACTTGATGTGCCAGAGTAGGGGGATAACCAGTGGGTTGTCCACTCTCTCAGACGAAAAGGGAAGAAGGGGTGGGAGAAAGAACTATGGGTGAGGGAGCACCTGGATGGGGGACAGTGATTGAGATGTAAAGTGAATAAAATAATAAAAAAAATAAAAATTATGGGATATAAACTTTTAAAAAAATAGCCACAACACTACAGAAAGTCTTTTCCCTATATTTGCAATTATGAGAGAGAGAAAAAAGAAGTTTCTCAAGATAAAAAACAATAACAAAAGTAGTATTGAAATTGTAATAATACAAACAATACTTTACTTTTACACTTTTATACATCTCAACTAAACTAACTACCAAACAATATAAGGTATAGAAACTCAGTATGGTTCAATATACTGTTATTCACAAAAAGAAAAAATTTAGTTTACATAATCAGAGAAGGGTCTCTAAAGTCCTTAAGTGATGTTGCATTTTCAAAATACTCAGTCTCAGTTCAACAAATATCATTTGTTCCCAAGGTAACTGCACCTTCCTGTCATCATAAAAACAATAGAACTCTTTCTGTCATAATCATCGATATTTTACTTTTCTACTCAGGTACTGGAAGAACAGATAATGGATGGCCTAAGATTTTGTGCCATGTTTTATATATATATATATATATATATGTGTGTGTGTGTGTGTGTGTGTGTGTGTGTGTGTGTATGTATATATATATTCTTTATTTTATAAATTTAATGACTTTTTGTCTACTCTTTTGAGATTTCAAATAATGTGGGGGAGACTCAAAGCCATTGCCATGAAAACTAAGTTTATCCTGGGATTCTCATTCAGAGATAGTTTAATGGCCTACATTGAAGATATAACTTCATTCTTGAACCATTTCCTGCTTCCTATTAAAGAGTTAAGGTATATTGTCTAAACATCTTATTTTTTGAAAGTTTCTGCTTTTATTTTTATTGCAGCAGTGACATTTCTATAAGATGCTTGTGAATAACTTTGTGTATTTTGGTCTATAATTATTTTCCTCTTCTATGTGGTTTGTCTAAAAATGCATGCAGATATAATGGGGTGTTGAAGAGGTATCCTGGATCCCAGACTCACTAATAGCCAGCCAAGTTCTCCATTTAAATCTATCCTTTGAAACAAAGTTGAAAATTATGAAGTTTTCTCAAGTCCTGACATTGTCCTACTCAAAACTGTACACTTATAGCATTCCAAGGATATTGCTTGCAATCATGTATCAACATCCAGATCTTCCCTGAGACCCAAACTACTCTGAAGGTTGTCAAATCACTCAATACAATATTTAGCTTGAATATACCTCCCCTAACCCTATGATGGTAACACCCATAAACTTTGTGCTGAAAAACAAAATGGGTCCTTAGTTGACTATAGTTCATTGTGTAGGACTAAGACTTCATAAATATTTCCCTGTCCAAATTAACATGTCTACTGCTGTCATCCATGTTCAACTCATGTGTAGGCAATCATGTTATTCTCTTTTTTTGTACTATCCATAAAAGAATACATTTTAAAATATTATTACATATATTTTGCAAAAAATAATATATAAAATTATCTGTGTCAGAAGCCAACTTCACCAGGTCAGGTACTGAAGAGGATTTGTAGCTAATCAACCAGTAGACTTTTTTCTCTGACGGAGTAAAACTTAATTCTCTGGGTCCAAAGAAAAAGGTGAAGGAGCAAAAATTAATTCTCTGATGACAGTGAAAAGGAAGAAAGCAAAAATATGCACACACACACACACACACACACACACATGCACAAATGCACACACACACAAAAACACACACATCTTATTGTTGAAGCATACTTAAAATCCTTTCTTTGTTTTTTCTTTTATTCTTTTTATATCACCTAAGACAAAATTCTATACATAAGAAAAAAGACCATCTCATAGCCACTAGATACATGTTCTTCAAAAGCAATCACCACAAAAGTATATTCTTCAAAAGGAGATTGAAATCATTATGCAAATCCATTACAACCTTCTTAGTGATTATATATTCTTCTTTTGACACTCACACCTAACTGAACATTTCCCATCTTTCTTTTCACAAATTCATCCTTAACCTCAAGGAAATATTCCTTTTGTCATTGATTAATAAAGTTTAAGCAAGTCATGTAAGTCTATTGTAGCATTTTTCCCCCATGTGAGCTGACTGCATTTACCAATAAGTGAACTGCTTAAGTCTTATTTTTTAAAACCTTATTTAGTTAAACTGACTAATCATCCATCTACATTCTTATACTCATAATAAGATCATTTATGTTTTGTTCATAACTTTGCCTATTCATGGTGCACACCAAAACCCATAACAATATCCTTAGATCAAGTAATTCAGACCCAATCTAGAGTTAATGATTTCTTTAATCATTAACCTGTCTCCATAAATACAACTGTGTGCTTGAGAGCTCACTGTGCTCCTTTGCCAGCCTATGCAGCCCTTGCTACTCTACATAGAGGGGGCATGTTCTACTCCTACTTGTAATCTTTATTATATAATATTTGTTATTGACAAAGCAATCTAAACCATCTCCCTAATTTTCATCATGCTACCCTAACTTCCTAAACCTATTTAAATCAAATCAGGAATTTTGTAAAATCATTAATTCCTATAAACAGTATTCTATGAAAGTTCATCTTCATATTGACCTACAGGAAAATTGCCCAATAGAGTGGGCTGTCTCCTGTGAAGCAATCACACTAGATAGGCAGTCAAGGGTCCCCATATATCATTTCTACCATGCTAGACATAGGAGGAATATAGCAATGGCAAACATGAGAAGGCATAGCAGCAGAAGTAATCCAGGGATGAACCTTCCCCACCGGCTAGGGCTGTGCCTGTCCGAGGGAGCTCCATCACAGCAGCGCAAAACCGTGGACCATCTCACTTGCTGACTACAGTCCCTCAAGCATGGCATCAGCCAGATCTGATGATTTTCTCTATAACATGGCATTTGTCTTCCTGGGAGAAAGTATTGTCTATTTACCTCAGAGAGGGCACTAATGCACTAAAGGAAACAAAATTTATCCAAATCAGTGTGGTGGAGCAGTGGGTTTTGTTAGGGTTGGTCAGGGAACAAGGGTACAGATGAGTGTAAAGCAGCTGACTCATTGAAAAATCCAACCGCACCATGGATGATAACTCAAAACATATGAATGGACTTCTCACTACCAGGCAACCTTCTGCCTCTTATATTATATAGTCTAACATAAATTATCTCTTTACCCAAGACAGTGCTGGGCATATAGTTATATAAAATAGGTATACACAGTAAGTATTTACTGATAATAAAGCATTTATTTCAAAGTAATTCTTTACTATTCATATAATTTTACTTTTAAAAAGATAAAAATGTACATACTAATGAGATGATGCCCTTATTAATTTCTGCATATAAATTAAATCCTGGCTGAATATTTGACGCTGAAGGACCTAGAACATCTTTGAAACATTTTAGAGTTGATTGGTATTTTGACTTCATTGTATAATTATCTAGGGTGAGACCATCACTTTTTACAAATATACAGTACAAAATGGGAGAAGTATGTTGAGGGCCATGTGAAATATTATTAGGAAAGTAATTAATTTTTTAGGAAACTCAAACAATTTTTGAAATCAAACATTCTAATATAACACAATCAAAATATATTATATTTGATGTGTGAATGCTGAAAGATGATAGTAGGAAATTTTTCAGAGTTTATTTTCCAAAATTCAGCAATCATGTCTGTGAAAGATAAGAAAACCATGTACCAGTAGTGAAAACACTGTCATTCATAACAGTGATCTTGACTTCTAGTTAAGGTAATTGAGGTAGCATTTGTAAGCGTTGCATAGAGTGTTGGCAGGGTCATTCTTGTGTGTTCAGAACTGAGATTGTAGTGAATACCACAATGTAACAAATCTTGAATTCATTTATTTGATTTTGGAATTAATTTTTGGTTGTTACAAAGGTAAAACTATGAATATTTGCCAAATAAGAAGTTAGTCTCTTTCTCTCTCTCTCTCTCTCTCTCTCTCTCTCTCTCTCTCTCTCTCTCTCTCTCGTGTGCGTTCAAGCATGCACGCACATACACACACACACACACACACACACACCACACACACACACACAGACACACACACTGTACAGTTGGTGAGAAGGTGGGAGCAATGGCTAGAAAGTCACATAAGCATCTAATACTCCGTCCTTTTTCCTCCTATGGGGAAACATTAGCACCACCATTGCTATTACCTAGGTGTATTGTTTTGCTTATTTCATGCAAAGACTTCAGGGCCAAGTACTCTTCAAGCCTGCTCTGTTTCATGATGGCAAAGGTACTGTCAGTCCTAAAGGACATAGCTTCTCAACAGTTGCAAAAGAAGTATTACAAAGCTGAGTTTTCTGTTTTCACAATAGCCTTTTCTAAGTTGGCAAAAGCACACAGTTCTTTTTCCAAGCTGAAGAGTTTAGGAAGTTTTAAGATTCATATTATCAGCACTTTTACATCATAATACACTTATTTCTTACTATGTTTTAATTATCAATTAATCATTATTTAATTTTGTTTTCTTATACAACATTCCTGGTATTTTTTAAAAGGCTGCTGTCTCTTTACAGAAAGTAGAATTTTTCAAATATTTTGTCAAAGAAATCAATTCCTAAAACCAATTAGGTGGAATTGATGCTCTTTGAGCTAAATGTTATTTGTATGCCATAAACTAGACAGAGTTTGGAAGTATCAATTTTCTTGTGATTTTTTTATATTATTTGGATATTCATTAAGCTCATCTATTGGCATGGGACCATTTAAAAGCACAGTATACTGTTAAATTTTATTGATTGGTATTTTCAGAAAGTAAAGGACTAAGTAGATTAGAGAATGGATGAGTCTTTGAAAGACTTTCTAATGGGTTTCTTATAATGGATATTGTGAGTCCCCAGCACTCTCAAGACTTGAGTACTATGAGCCCAGAGGGATGGACTTGAATGGAGCATCTTCCTGTGCCTCATAACAAAGGTGGGGCTCCTCTAATGGAGATAGTGCCTAAAGCAACACAACACTGTTTCTCATGACAAAGGCCCTAACTATAGTTTTTAAATCCCTTAGTTTTGCAAAAACAAACCTAATTAAGGGTGTATCTCTAATAAATTGATGCATAACAAGACAATTAAGATGATCACACAGATAATAAAACCTGAATTTGTGACATCTTCAGATGGCCTTCTGAAATCCTTGCTCCTCCTCCTATTATCACTTATGTCCCCAACATGTAGGCAAACTGAAGCTCAAAGACAGGAAGGAGTTTGTATAAATCCAGACAGCCAATGACAGAATGCAAATCATCTAATGCTAGCATTTCTGTGGCATTTCTGCATACTCACAAGCATAGACGGGGAGGGAAGGAAGACTCAGCACAGACTGCTTGAGAAAAATTAGCTGCTCTGCAGCATAGAAAGCCTATCAAAGAAAAAGCTTCACTACCATAACTGTTTTCACACTGCCATTGCCTGAGAAATTTTCCCATACCTGTGGACACAATTCCAGGTATACATCCTGTCATGTAGAAAGGTCTTGTATATGCTCACTAAATAAAGCATACTTATCATAAGTCATTAAGTTCTTCATAGATATTAATTTACATATTCCTTATAATACTAGGAAGTGCATGTTATTACCTGATCATGTTGTAGACGAGGAATGTCAAGACAGACACATCAAGCAATTTGTCCAGTCACACAGCTTGAAATTGACAGGGCCAGGGCCAGAAATGCAACAGCTTCCAGATTCCAATATCTTTTAACTATTGTGCTGTGATGAATAAATGCACAAGTGATTCAAACAGCAAATAAAGAAAATCATTCCATTGTAAGGACAATAATGTAGGGATTCTGGGTTGCTATTGATGCCAGTGAGGTGCTGACCATTTGTGCTTGGGGATGGTGAAACTTTAACCCAGCAGATAGTATCTGAATGAAGAAGTGAATGCTGAAGTCATAGGCAACAAGTATGTGGCTTTCCTCTCACTGTACCATGGCATGAATTATGAAGAAATTACGTATTCGAAATCTAAAATTTGAAGTTCTCAATTAGCATAACATCTTTTTGCCATTTTCTTGGTAAAGGCAATATGTAGAGGAAACCAGGGTTTTATCTTTGTGAGGTAAACTGCTTTTGCTGCTGTTCACAAAATGAACTAAAAGTGGGCTGGAAAATGTGCAGAGAGTTTTCTTCTCTGTTTCATGAGGTTTGTTTTGGCTCTGAACTCAGAGCAGCCTAAAACTGTAAAGTGATCACTCAAGGGACCACCCATACATCTTACAAGGTTTACATCCAGTGTTACCAAACCTCCTTCTGAGAAGAAGCCGAGCCTCAAAGAAGTCGTAAGTAGATGACAGGAATGGGGAAGAAGAAACTCAGATTGCTGTGTGCAGTGTCATTGAAAATTAAGGAGTCACCAGGGTGGTGTGAAGATCAATTAAAGGCCACCTGGTCAGCACTAAACTATCTACTTCTCCAGCAGGAATCCATCCTGAGACTAGAGCTGATTCTCCTCCTACCACTACTTAAGCAAATTTGAGATACAGACTTAGTTTTCAAATATGTAGTTGCTGAGCTTGCAAAAGAGCAAAGAAAAATGGCGAAAACATATGCAAGCATGTCACTCAACAAAGCCCATAACGTAAGGCAATTCTCATGAGTGAAAATCAGAACTCGGTGGGCACATAAATTTTATGTGACTCTGCTCCTTTCCAAATGATGTAAAGAGGAAATCGTACAATCAACTTTATACCTCTGCAATACTTAGGCTCGTTTCACTCGAGAGATCAAGGTGTTGAATATTTCTGACAGGAGAATATAAACCAAATCTGGGCAGAACAAAGCAACTACATCTCAGAAAATCAGCCAGAAAAAAAAACACATCCTGTGAGAAATCTTTTGTACTATACAGTGTCAGTCTGTAGTCTCTTAGAGAGGAGTAAGATTACACATTTATCCTTTAACTGCCTGCAGAAGAGACTGAAAAAAAAAACACGTACACATGTCAAGCTGACCCACAATTCTGCAAAACTCCGTGAGGAAGCAATCCCAGCAGGACTGCCGCTAGCAGCACACACTGCATAAGGTCACAGCACAGCCCTCTGTCAAGGAAACTGCTGGGAAAGAATTGAAATATGAAATGATACAATTCATTGCTGAATATTAAGCAAATTTCAACACCTTGCCAACTTGATTTTGGACACTATTCTATTTGCCAAAATGCAACCAAAAAAAGACATATAGATATAGATATATAGATATATAGATGATATATAGATATAACCTCATGAGCAAAGCATATCATTCTCCTGTCCATCTCTCAGGAGTTTTGAAACAAATACTGGTTACGGAGGTCATAGAATTCCTTTTGGCTCCACCTAGACGTTATTTGGCACGGGGAGTTTCATGTTTACATTGTTGCTACAGGCTCTAGGAAACTTGTTCTATTGTTGCTTGTTGGTCTGACCAGGTTGGCCTTGAACTCAAAAATTCTTCCCTCAGAGTCCCAGATGCTGGGATTACAGGTATGGGGTCTCACACTCCCATTTATAATTTAGTCTTTAAAAGATGACGCACATGTAAACTTTCATCTTTAATTCTACCGCATATAAGACCTTAAATAAAGCCAGTGGAAAATGTCAATTCCTTAGACCCCAGTGTAAAATAAAGCAAACCAAACTTCTGCCCCTCAGAGGAACATAAAAATGTTCTAATTTTAAAAACAGGTGTGATGTCAACACTCTGACATTTCCTGCTTTAAATTTCTTGATTTTATTGGTCCATGTTACTTATTTCTTTAGGCAATGTCTCTTATCATGTGTAGTTTATATGGTATAGCTATCTAGAAAGAAAAGTATAAATCAAGAACAGATTGTAAAATAGCTGAGTTCACTGATGACTATTTTACATGGAAACTAACCAGAAAAATGCAAAGATGACCTCATTAATATTCATCTAGTAAAAATCTAAGTCTCCAGAAAGACATCAACCCAGATATCTTTGACCGTGGAAATAATATTAATTACTGATGCGTTACAGTAGTTTTAAAATGAAATGTTTTTATTTTCACAGGCTTACAGGCCAAATATAAATAGCCTGTTCTATAGCCCAGAAAATGGACTACTCAAGAATCCCGTCATTCTTTCATTGGACACATGTGTGTAATGTACCTATCCTACTGAGCTCCAGCTGACATAAGGCATAAGTAACACAAGAGTGTACCGTAAGAAAGGGGCTACAAATAATAAAAAAATACAGGACAATAGCAAAGTTCAGGAACAAAGGAAAACAGGGTGATGGGGAAAAGAGCTTGCCAGAGCAGGATCCCATGGGGCAGAGGAGCACGTCAGGAAAGGTGTCTTTGAAGATATAATACCTGAGCAGAGACCTGAATATGAAGGTGAAGAGGAATCATGGAAGTAAAATCCAGGATAAGAGGACTCTGTGAAGAAGGACTAGCAAATTCACGTAATTAAAATATAGTGGGATAGAAAATGAAACTCAAATCATCAGCATTTTCCATATAAAACACTGTCTTTCTATTTAGAAATGAGAAACTGGACAGGACAAAGAACACAAGTTCTTAGGCCTACGCAGAGAACTACAGGCAACGAGGGAATGCTGGAGAAGTCTTCTCCAGGGATGGACACACCAACTGATTATATAATACAAAATGATTAGCCCTGAAAACATGCATATGAGTAATACTGTATAGGCTGAGAAGGTTGTATTTATATCTTTAGGAATATGTAGGCATACACAGATGTATTCATGCATATAACATCAATCAATGAAGAAAATGAACGATGAATTGAAAGAGAAAAGGGAGAGGTGTATGAAGAGGTGTGAAGAGAGAAAGGACGGGTGGAAATGATGAATGATAGAAGCTTGAAAAGAAAAAATGACAAAATTGTATTTACAAAATCACATTAAGTCTTTTATAATAAAGTATTTATCTGCAACCTTCTTTTTAAAAAATTGTCCTTAAAAATACTCACATATTCTAAGCAAGAACTAAAGATGTGTACTTACGGGTTCTGTCAGCAGCCCTGAAGCTGATCCTGTACCACAGGGCTCCATACCCAAATAGCACCTAGCACCGGGAGAGAGCTGGTCTCCCAGGAGTGTGGACAAGCCCAAGAGCAGAGGTAAGACCATGATCTCTGCTCACAGGGACCCGCCAGGAACCCTCAAGACACAGGGACTGAGGAGTGGCCTTCCAGTTTCCTTCTGCAGCCGAGGAGCTGACCCTGTGCCACAGGGCTCCATAACCAAATAGTGCCAGGAAAGAGCTGGTATCCCTGGAGTGCTGACACACCTTCGAGCACAGGCAAGACCACCACTTCTGTTCAAATTCCTGGCCCAAGAGGTACCCTCGCAGAGCCATCAGGACACGGGAACCAAGGAAAAGTTGGGGACAGGATCCTTCTGGTTTCTCTCTGCACCCCAGAGCTGACCCTGTACCACAGCTCTCCAAACCCAAATAAATGCCTCTCAGAGACAGCTGGTCTCCCAGAAGTATTGACACAGAGGCTTGCAGGAGGGACAAGCCACAGTCAGAGAGAGCAAGACCAGCTAACACCAGAAATAACCAGATGGCAAAAGGCACAAGCAAGAACATAAGCAAAAGAACCAAGGTTACCTGGCATCATAAGAACCCATTTAATCCACCACAGCAAGCCCTGGATACCCCAACACACCAGAAAAGCAAGACTCAGATTTCAAATCACCACGTCTCATGATGATGATGGAAGACTTTAAGAAGGACATAAGTAATTCCCTTAAAGAAATACAAAACAGGAAAGGGGGGAGGCTGCTGGGCAGCTGGGACCGGCCCCAGCCTGGATCTGGAGCCGGGAGGGCCGAGGCTCCTAGCCCAGACCGATGAACGGGGCCCAGGTTCACACAGAAATCAGCCTCCTGGGCCATGATGGTGTTAAAGCCCGTTTCTTCTCCTGAGCCCCAGCAGAGCACAAGTGGACTAGCGGATGATTTCTCTTGCCTGAGCAAGAGATGGCATAATCCTGAAATCTGTCTATCACTAGCCTCTGAGCTTTAAAAGCCAGCTGGATGAAAGGATGTAACAAATGTCTGGGAGGGACACTGAAGTCAGCAGTGGGGGGGGGGGCCTGGACACACCCCTTCCCCCCCAGACTCCTCCCCATCAGGGTCCACGCGGCCATGGACTTTGGACCTGGATAAGTGGAGAGAGAAGCTATACTCTGGTGGATCTGAGTCTCAGTTTTGGAAATGAAGTACTAGGTGTGTGTGTGGGGGGGGGGGAAGGGAGGTGTTGATGATTTCCAGAGAGAAGAAAAGAAAGGTACATGGCTCTTCCTACTTTCAGCCTAGAAGAATAAACCTTTAGACTGTGAAGAACTGAGCCAGGCAAGCCAAAGGCAGTCTTGAACCCTCCCTTGCCTGCCCTCCCCTGCGGGGGCCAGGATGCTGAAGAAGCAGTCTGCAGGGCTTGTGCTTTGGGGTGCTATCATCTTTGTGGGCTGGAATGCCCTGCTGCTCCTCTTCTTCTGGACACTCCCAGCGCCTGGCAGGCTGCCCTCAGACAGTGCCCTTGGTGATGACCCTGCCAGTCTCACCCGTGAGGTCATCCACCTGGCTGAGGACCCTGAGGCGGAGTTGAAACAGCAGCGGGGACTGTTGCAGCAAATCAAGGAGCATTATGCTTTGTGAAAGCAGAGGTGGAGAGTTCCCACTGTGGCCCCTCCAGCCTGGCCCCGTGCGCCTGTGACCCCCTCACCATCTGTGATCCCCATCCTGGTCATCGCCTGTGATCGCAGCACCGTCCGGCGCTGCTTGGATAAGTTGCTGCACTACCGGCCCTCTGCTGAACATTTCCCCATTATTGTCAGTCAGGACTGTGGGCACGAAGAGACGGCACAGGTCATAGCGTCCTACGGCACTGCAGTCCCACCATACGGCAGCCAGACCTGAGTAACATTGCCGTACAGCCAGACCACCGCAAATTCCAGGGTTACTACAAGATTGCCAGGCACTACCGCTGAGCACTAGGCCAGATCTTCAACAAGTTCAAGTTCCCGGCTGCTGTGGTAGTGGAGGTTGACCTGGAAGTGGCACCAGACTTCTTTGAGTACTTCCAGGCCACCTATCCACTGCTGAGAACAGACCCCTCCCTTTGGTGTGTGTCTGCTTGGAATGACAATGGCAAGGAGCAGATGGTAGACTCAAGCAAACCTGAGCTGCTCTATCGAACAGACTTTTTTCCTGGCCTTGGATGGCTGCTGCTGGCTGATCTGTGGGCAGAGCTGGAGCCCAAGTGGCCCAAGGCCTTCTGGGACGACTGGATGCGCAGACCTGAGCAGCGGAAGGGGCGGGCTTGTATTCGTCCAGAAATTTCAAGAACTATGACCTTTGGTCACAAGGATGTGAGCCATGGGCAGTTCTTTGACCAGTATCTTAAGTTTATCAAGCTGAACCAGCAGTTTGTGCCCTTCACCCAGTTGGACCTGTCGTACCTGCAGGGGGAGGCCTATGACCGCTACTTCCTTGCCCAGGTCTATGGTGCCCCCCCAGCTACAGGTGGAGAAAGTGAGGACCAATGATCGAAAGGAACTGGGGGAGGTACGGGTACAGTACACTAGCAGAGACAGCTTCAAGGCCTTTGCTAAGGCCCTGGGTGTCATGGATGACCTTAAGTCTGGTGTTCCCAGGGCTGGCTACCGTGGTATTGTCATTTTCCAGCTCCGGGGCCGGCGTGTCCACCTGGCACCCCCACAGATGTGGAATGGCTATGACCCTAGCTGGAATTAGCAGCACCTGCCTTTCCCTCCCGGGTCTCCATGCCGTATGATGAGCCGAGGCAGGCCTGCAGGCCCTGGGCTGTACCATCCTGCCAGTGTCTCCCTCTTGGATCTATAGGTCTTCCCTTTTTGTCCTGGCCATCCCCCAAGTGGCATTCTAGTGCACAAGTCATAGGGTGAGGGTTGTACTTCCATTGCCAGGGAGTATTGTGTGGTATGCTCGGGGCATATTGAGCAAGAAACCACTGTGTGGTATGGGAGGGTTGGGCCTGTTGGGGCCAGGCTTGTAGTGTCCTGAGTTCTCTCTAAGGGCAACTGTGGAGAGAGTGGCAGCTCCAGCTCTCCTGACCAGGCCTCTTGACCCTAGTCTGGCTCCTGTCAGTACATGAGCCCACTTTATGTACCTATCCCCCCTCTCTCCACCTTCCCCCAGTGTGGGGCCGGATTATGGAAGAAGGAATGGATTTGTGGCCAAATGAGACTAACCAAAGGGATTCGTGTCAGAGTTAGAGTGGATTACTGGGTTGCGGAGGTCACTGCGCCTGGATTCTCTTCCTGCTGACTTTGCTCTTCTTTTCCTGCAGCAGAGCTGTGTGTTGTGAGTTGGAAAGTAGGAACAAAGCAAGACTTCTCCAGTGGTGGAGCGGTTGTCAGGACAAACGGTGGCAGGCGGGAAACCTGTGCTTGGGCACCCCCTCCCTTCTCAAAGTTAGTTCCCTCCACATTCTTTAGGAGGATTCAGTGCCAGCCCAGAGGAAGACTGGGCTCCGTGCCTCTTTTCCCCTGGGGTTTGGTACAGAGACTCCTCCCTGGGGGCTTGCTCCTGGTGGCTGTTTCAGCAAAGACACTGAGCCGGCTCCTCTCCTCTGCCTTCCCAAGCATTCCCACATCTTCCCAGGCCAAGATGTAGGTGGCAGGCTGGAGAGAAATTTGTGTGTCTTTGTTTGTTGCCTGACCTTAGTTTCATGGAAGAAAATGGAATCTACAGAATTGGTTTCAAAAATAAAGTAAAGGCTGAATTGTCTGAAAAAAAAAGAAAAAGAAAAAGAAAGACAAAACAGAACACAGGTAAACAGGTAGAAGCCCTTAAATAGGAAACACAAAAATCCCTTAAAGAATTACAGGAAAACACAATCAAACAGGCAAAGGAAATAAACAAAATCATCCAGGATCTAAAAATGGAAATAAAAACAATAAAGAAATCAAAAAGAGAGACAACCCTGGAGACTGAAAACCTAAGAAAAAGATCAGGAGTCATAGATGCAAGCATCACCAACAGAATACAAGAGATAGAAGAGAGAATCTCAGGGGCAGAAGATACCATAGAAAACATTGACACAACAGTCAAAGAAAATGCAAAATGCAAATAGCTCCTAACCGAAAACATCCAGGAAATCCAGGACACAATGAGAAGACAGAACCTAAGAATAATAGGTATAAAAGAAAGTGAACATTCTCAACTTAAAGGACCAGTAAATATCTTCAACAAAATTATACAGGAAAACATCCCTAACCTAAAGAAAGAGATGAACATAAACATTCAAGGAGCCCACAAAACTCCAAATAGATTGGACCAGAAAAGAAATTCCTCCTGTCACATAATAGTAAAAAGAATCAACAAGTGGGACCTCATGAAATTACAAAGCTTCTGTAAGGCAAAGGACACTGTCAATAGGACAAAACGGCAACCAACAGATTGGGAAAAGATCTTTACCAATCCTACGTCCGATAGAGGGCTAATATCCAATATATACAAAGAACTCAAGAAGTTAGACTCCAGAGAACCAAATAACCCTATTAAAAAATGGGGAACAGAGCTAAACAGAGAATTGTCAACTGAGGAAACTCTAAGGACCGAGGAGCACCTAAAGAAATGTTCAACATCCTTAGTCATCAGGGAAATGCAAATCAAAATGACCCTGAGATTCCACCTCACACCAGTCAAAAAGGCTAAGATCAAAAACTCAGGTAACAGATGCTGGCAAGGATGTGGAGAAAGAGGAATATTCCTCCATTGCTGGTGGGATTGCAAGCTGGTACAACCACTCTGGAAATCAGTTTGGCAGATCCTCAGAAAATTGGACATAGTATTACCTGAGGACCCAGCTATACCACTCCTGGGCATATACCCCAAAGACGCTCCAACATGTAATAAGAACACATGCTCCACTATGTTCAAAGCAGACATATTTATAATACCCAGAAGCTGGAAACAACCCAGTTGTCCTTCAACAGAGGAATGGATACTGAAAATGTGGTACCTTTACACAATAGAATACTACTCAGCTATTAAAAACAATGACTTCATGAAATTTTCAGGCAAATGAATGGAACTTGAAAATACCATGCTGAGTGAGGTTACTCAGTCACAAAAGAACAAACATGGTATGTACTCACTGATAAGTGGATATTAGCCCAAAATTTCAGAATACCCAAAATTCAATTCACAGACCATAAGAAGAAGGAAGACCAAAATGTGGATGCTTCAGTGCTTCTTAGAAAGGGGAACAAAATATTCACAGAAGGAAATGTGGAGACAAACTGTGGAGCAGAGACTCAAGGAAAGACCATCTAGAGACTGCCCCACCTGGGGATACATCCCATATACAGCCACCAAACCTGGACATTATTGTGGATGCTGGGAAGTGCTTGCTGATGGAGGCATGATAAGCTGTCTCCAGAGAGGCTCAGGCAGAGTCTGACAAATCCAGAAGCAGATGCTCACAGTCAACCATTGGACTGAGCATAGGGTTTCAGATAGAGGAGTTGGAGAAGTGCCTGGAGGAGCTGGGGGGGTTTGCAGCCCCATGGAGGGAGCAACAGTGTCAACTGGCCTGACCCCCCAGAGCTCCCAGAGACTGGACCACCAACCAAAGAATACACATGGAGGGACCCATGGTGCTGGCCACATATGTGGCAGAGGAGGGCCTTGTTGGCCATCAGTGGGAGGAGAGGCCCTTGGGCCTGAGGGTGTTAGATGCCCCAGCGTAGGGGAATGCTAAGGAGGAAAGACAGGAGTCTGCGGGTGGGTGGAGAAGCACCCTGACAGAGGCAGGGGTAGAGGGGATGAGTGGGGGTTTCTGAAGGGGAGACCTGGAAAGGGGAAAACATTTGAAATGTAAATAACATAAATATCCAAAAAATAAATAAAAAAAGAGAGAAATAAAAGAATAAAAAATGTTTTTAAAAAATGTGTATTTACAATCAAGAAAAATGTATCCAACCAGGCAGCATACACCAGCTGATATGAAGCCCCCAACATATATACAACAGAGGACTGGTCTCAGAGAAGATGCACCTAATCCTTGAGAGGCTCGGGGCCCCAAAGAGTGGAGAGGTCTGGTAGGGTGGGGAGGGAGACATCCTTTTGGAGACAGGGGAGGAGGTGTGGGATGTGGAACAGTCAGAGGGTGGACCGGGAGAGGGATAAAGTCTGGGCTGTACAAAAGGAATTTTAAATAACCATAACAAAAAAGAAATAATCCAACGCTCAGTGAGGCTTATATTCCACAATTAGCTATAAATTATTTTTCTTCAAAGTGTTTTATGAAATTATCTTCATTGGCATTCTGCAATACAAGAATGAATACATAAATATTAAGAAAAAAACATAATTTATTTTCTGGAAATGTAGAACTCTGAAAAGCAAAGTCTATTAAAGTATACAGCTAACATATACATTGTTATCAATAAACTATCCAAAGCCCAAATAAAGCTGTGAGTTAAGAGCACTTCAAATTTTATTGTCCAAAAGCACCCCCCCAAAATTGCTGAGATTAAAGTGTTCCACAAGCCCACAGAAAAAGAAATCTGTAAGTAAGTTTGAAAACACTTAAAATGACAAAATGGGATATGTATTTCAAAAAAGATAGCAAAATTCTTCATCTTCAGTCTAAATCCACTAACTTCAGGTGCAAAGTTCTTCTCAAAAGAGAAAAGAGTCAGCACAGCCTAGCCTAGACCAGGACCCGTGAAAGCTGAGCACAGCTGCACACATCAGGGACACAAGCACTGGAGAACAGAGACAAGGATCCCTTGGCTTGCTGGCCAGCAATCTAGCTAAGACAGAGACTTGCTGTACATATGGGGTATGTGGATTGAGAATTCCCTTTGATTTTGTAGATAGTTAAACTCAACCTCTTAAAAAATTAACTCACCTCCTTCAACTTTAATTATCATTTTTTTCTTTTTTTTTTTTATTTTTGATACTTTATTTACATTTCCAATGTTTCCCCTTTTCTGGGTCTCCTCTTTGGAAGCCCCCATCCCCTCCCCATCCCTACCTCTATGAGGGAATTCCACCTCCCTCCCACCCACCCACCCACTCCCGTATTCCCACCTTGGCATTCCCCTTTACTGGGGCCTCTAACACCCGCAGGCCCAAGGGCCTCTCCTCTCTCCCTGATGGCCAACGAGCCCATCCTCTGCCACATATGTGGTCCGAACCATGGGTCCATAGATGTGTATTCTTTAAGATTAGGTTTAACCACTGTCTTCCAAATGTGTTACTCCCACTATGGCAATGAACACAGAGCAGCCATACTGAACATTCCATCGTGAATGTGACGGGTCCTCATGAGGCTCAATACTTTCTGGAGGAGATATTTGCTGTTAATCGTTGCAAAGGGAAGCAGACTCATTCTCTTCAACAATGTGGCCACTGGTAAGTTGTCCGTGCTCTAGGAAGAAACCCTAATTATGTTCCGTGGGTCAAAAATAACCAGAAAACAGGAGAGGAAAAGAGGGCGGTCCGCAGGTGTCCAGTCTGTTTTTTTCTCAACTTGACACAAGCTAGGGGAAATCTCAATTGAGAAAAATGTTTCATCAAATTGGTCTGAAGGCAAGCCTACGGAGGATTTTCTTGATCGGGTATTGATGTGGGAGGACCCAGCTCACTAAGATTGGAGCCAACCCTGGCAAGTAGCCATGGTTGGTCTAAGGAACAGGCTGTCTAAGCCGCAAGGAACAAGCCAGTAAACAGTATTTCTCCAGTCTCTGCTTCAGTTCTTTCCCCAGGTTCCTTCCTTAAGTTGCTACCCTGTTTTCTCTCCATGATGGACTATAAACTGTAGGCTGAAATAAACTCTTCTCTCTAATTTGCTCTTGGTCATAATATTTCATCACAGCAACAGAAATCCTAACTGAGACAGCAGGAGTAGAATAGAAATAAAAAGGAAAAGTGGATGGTGTTGATGGAACCACACTAACACATGAAAAATTGTAAAAGCAAAACTGCATGTTTTCTCTTACTTACAAATCTTTGAATCTTCAGATACCCACAGAGGTCAGGAAATGAATATGAGGCCATGGGCAGATGCCTTCAAGGGAGGAGAAAGTAATAATCACACATTGGTATAGCATTGAAAGGAAATACTAAAATAGAAAGGTTAAATTGGGGTGAGGTATAGGGGGGATAAAATAATAAAGACCTTTTTTAAATTACATGAAAACCTACTACTGTAGAAGCTTCCTAAAATATGTATATACGCGTAGGTAAAAAGAGTTTTTGGTACCTTTTTATTGATTCTTTGTGAGTTTCATGCATCTCCTCATGTCCTGTATCTACTCTCTGGCCTTGCAATCCCCCTGAAAAAATTAAAAATACAACCAAAATAAACAAAACAATGCATAGAAAACATCTCATCGTGGATGCTGTAGTATGCCACAGTGTGTCCCACAGTTTATCTCTCTATCCACACATTTTCTATCGAAAATGTTCATTGCAATAAGTCATTGATCTGGTTTGAGATCTCTGGTTTCTGTGACACCATCAATATTGGATCCTCACCAGGACTCCTCCCAGGTATCCTGTTATTGCCCTGTGATCCTGCAACTCTAAATCCACAGGACTAGCCTTTTCACGTGCCCCAACAGTTCACAGAGGATGTAGATTTTGAGGTGAGTTAATTCAAAGTCCTGGATCTGGGCCTAGGTGGCAGCTATCAGGGCAAGCTCCCCACTACTGCTCCAACTAGGCCACCCAATGCCACCATCAGCAGGAGGCAGGGTCAGCTCTCTGGCTCTCATGCCCTTAGGCTGGCCCACTGGTACCCAAACCTCCAGAGTCGGCTCCACTAGGCTGGCCAGTCAAGGCCCAGTCTCCAGAGTACTGCCACCTAAGAGAGATGGAGCTAACTCCCCAAAGTGCTGCAGTCCCTCTGGGACCAATCCTGCACAGTTCCTGGATATCTACATGGTTCCGGTTGGCTACCCAGACCAGAAATGTCCCCAAAGTCTCTAGTGGTAATATAAACCAAGGACATTGACACCAACCCCTGTTGCTACATAACCACGGACCCAGACAGACATGGTCCTCAGTGGCATCATGGGCTGGGCCTTCACAATGGCCACAGGTAGCTGAACTGGCTACTCGAAGGAAGCTGTTTCTCTCCACCCTCAAGTCTCCAGTTCCATCTCTGTTCATAATGCTCAAGTCTCCAGTTCCATCTCTCTTCATAATGCTCATGCTGTTCCACTTCTCTTCCTCTCCACCACATTCTTGTACATTGCAGTGGCTCCTGCTATAGGCAAGCCACACTACTTACAGAACGCTAGATGACCTCCTCTGTCTGTAACATGTGTCATGGTAGTCAGCAGGTCTCTGGATGCCATCCTCCTCCTGTGGTGTGTTGTATGGTGGTAGGCAGGGGTCAGAGTGTCTAAGGTCTGCCTCTGTCATGCAGCAGAAGGCAGGTCTGTGGGTACCTTTCTCTGACTTTGTCACCACTCATGGTGACTGGCAGAACTCTGGAGTTGTAAAAAAATAAAAAGAAAGTTTAAAGTTAAAGTTAGTTACACTAAATCAGGGTAATAATGCCCCTACTAAGCACCACAGGTTAACAAATAAAAAGCCCAATGCCAGAAATGAGCTGTTTCTTTTGGAATTGTTGGCTAGTGAGTCCTATACACATCCCAAACATTACAGATTCTCACCAGTGCTATTGGCTCCCCTCCAGAAGTGGAAGGTAAGACTCTGTGGCTGAAGGCACCATACCCTTGATTCTTAGAACACAGTCAAGCCAAGCTGCCACTCACCTGGAAAGTTCGTGCCTTTGGACTAGCTACCAGAAGGAAAAGGTAATCACCAATGTAATCTAGCTCAGAACCTTGCAAGCTACAATAACAACCTACCTGAAAAGATAGGCACTCTGGTAAAATCATGGAAAAACTCTCTGATAGTTGTAGCCAATCACTTTCTGATTGGACTGAAGACCAGCTCCAGATGAAACTCAAAATCTAACACTATTAACAGGACCAAGCAGACCTTAGTGCATAGAGGAGAACCTACCACTACTACTATTCTACTGCTAAGTGAACATAGCATTACATTGACTCCTAATGAATTACTTTTATACCCATTAATTAATACATCTCTCAGCACTCATTATAGAAGCTTATTTTGCCATAGATGAGATTAATAAGGAAACCCACAATTGTGGGTGCCCAGAATAAGAGGCTGAAGAATGTATAACCCTAAATTGGACATTCATATCATACATACACAGGCCCAGTGCTCAGTGATCATTGCAGAAGAGGAAGGAAGAATATTATAGGAGCCAAAGGCAGTTGGTGACGACACAGAAATAATATATTCTAGACAAAGAGGCCAGATGTACACTTGGACTCACTGTGATGCTGACAGATCTGTGCAAGCTCAAGCTAGATCAAGTTCCAGCATGGAAAAGAGAGGGATAAAGTCCCATTCCTACCAGAATTCTATTGGCAACTGATGGTTGCTGGGAAAGGGAAAGTCAGTTTCCTCTAAGGAAGTAGCCTCTGTTGAGTCAACCATGTCCAGTGGAAGACCACACATCACAAAGACATAGGCAGCAAAATTGGATTTTATGGTTTCCTTTTATTCAGGGTTTGAGTTTTTTTCTTACAGACTTAAAGTTGGATGACTAGTGAAAGGGAGACAGATCTTGGAGATGTTGTGGGTGATGAATATGATCAAAATACGTTTTATGAAATTTAAAAGGTAAAAATAAATAACATAGATACAATTTAACTAAATAAAAAAAAAATAAAGAATTGTGATGGTTGTAATGAAAATGGCCTCGTGGGCTCATAGAGCTGAATACTTGGTCACCAGAAAGTTTGAAAGGACTGGGAGGTATGGCCTTGTGGAAGAAATGTGTCACTGGGGGGGGGGGGGAGCTTTGAGGTTTCATAAAACCCCTTCCAAGCCCAGAGTCTCTCTCTTCCTGCTGCCTGAGAATCAGGATGAAGAACTCTTATATACAATGTCTGCCTGTGTGCTTCCATGCTTCCCACCATGCTGATAATGGGCTAAACCTCTGAAACTAAAGCAGGCACCCATTAAATGTTTTCATCCATTAGAGTCGCCATTGTCATATTGTCTCTTCAAAGAAAAAGAACATGGACCAAGACGAGAAGAGAGGACAGAGTTACAAGTGATCTAGACTGGCCTCAGACTTGCTCTGTGGCTGGGATTAGCTAGACCTTCTGATCCTCCCTTCTCCAATTCTCAAATGCTGAGATGATAAGCATGTGGAACCAACCAAACACATTTTATGCCAGGTGAGTAATTAAGCTCAAAGTTCTGTTCTAGTTGCCCCAGCGCTCCATTAACTGAGTTATCTTCCCGGGCCAAATTTCAGTTTTTCAATCTACACAACAGATGTAAAAATATGTTGTATGTGTCAAGCAAAATAATACAGATCAGAGAGCTATTTAATAGTAGCTTTATCACATTAAATTCATTTTTTAATGCCCTCATAAAATTCTCCCCCTAAAGGAGTTCAACAGAAAAATACATAGAATTTCTTAAGTCTACCTACAAAAGCAATGGGTTGCATATTAAATTATGCACATTATGCATTTATATTTTATGATACATGTTAATTTTTTCAGTAAATTTAGCAGGATGATTAGAGAACTAAATTCACTTTTCATTCCAGGCTTCTGGGTTTTTTGCAAGGCGGTGACTTCACATTTTTTCAAGGCTACCTATCAGACGTTTTTAGTAAAGAATTTTACTTATTTGTTCTATGCAATCATTACCTAGGCAAACCTGCTTGTTTTATTATTTTGTTTTCTTCCACATCCTGTGTGCTTATCAGTCACTCTCACAGCTCATTACCTGAAAAGATGTGCCTCGCAATGCACAATAAAGCCTCTCACAGACTTGCCTTACCTCAGCGAGCAGCCACCCCTGTTTTCTCTATTTCCAATGGAAATCAGCACTACATTAAGAACAGTGGACAATACTGTCAGTTGTCATCAGTCTTTCCTAGACAATATCAGAACCAATTTAGAATCTGTGCTTGCCTAGCTAGTTTTGCTTTGCCTTTATAGGATTTATTTTTAAAAACATACTGAATTTATACTTGTTTTTCATTGATCTGTTTTTTATACACTGGGTAGCCATGTTCTATAAAATGACAAACAAGCTGACCAGTTGTCATTTCCTTTAAAAGCAGGGGAATATTATTCCTCAAACCTTTAAATCCAAGACTTATATAGATAGACTGTGAAGTCTTCAAGGATAAAACACAGCTTATTCAACTTTCCATCTCCAACATCTATGCTGCGCGTGTAACATCAATAGGTATCCTCTCGTACTTTCTTACTTAACCAGGGATCTTTAGAAAGTCCTTGGTATTAATAACTAAGACAGTCCTACTCTTAAACCATCTGATTTTCTTAAATAGTCTACCTTTTCATATTTGAGCCCAAGTATTTCAAGAACTGAATTTTCCACTGCCAAGAAATCTGTCATTAAAACCAAAGGATTATCTAGATTTGCAATGATGGAAGAAGCATAGATGAAGCCAATCAGAAACTCCGTGGAACAAACTGCGGAAGACTGCATAGCATCTATCTAACAGTGTGCATGATGCTTGTGCATCTCTAATCTTAATAACAAAGGAAAACAGGGAATTTTACAAAGCAGGAGACAAAGTAGAGGGTTCATTCCAGAGAGAGTGGCTCAGTTTGGGTGAGAGGGAGACTTGCAGACATCAGGAGCCATGGCAGAAGCCATAACCAAAGACACGGGGCCTCCAAAGATCCACATTGGACGTGTGATAGCAATCATTCAAAGATGAGAAAAGAAACAGGAAGCCAGACAGGGGTACAAGGCAGTCGCACTGGCAGAGAGAGGAGAGATACCAGGAAAATGTTCCCCAAGGGCAGTGTTGGGGAACATTCTAGAAAGCCTCCCATTGAGTGAGAAGCTTGGAGACTGAGGCCTTCTGTGGATTACACTCAAGAGAAATCCAAGTGTCATGGGAATGGGGAACCTGGCCACTCTGACACCAGAACCTCACTGAGGTGGAAATCTGGTCAAAGGCAGTCTTCAAGGGAACATACAATTAAGATCCGGAAGGGGCACTGGGCATTGCAAGGTACTGCTCAAGAGCAGGACCAGTTTGGAACCTGGTCAATGGACATGGGACCAACATCAGTGCACCGACCTTGTAAAGAATTAACAAAGGGACAGGTCTTAAGGACCACTGAGATGCATGACCATCCTCTGCAAGCCAATACTTAAAAAATTTGATTCAACTTATATATTTATCTGTCTGTCTGTCTGGGGGTGACAGGTACCTGGGTTCTCCAGAAGGAATGCAGAGAAACTGTTTCTCTTTTTCTTTCTTTTTTCAGTTTCTCTTTCTTTCTTTCTTTTTCAGTTTCTCTTTCTCTCTTTCTTTTTCTCTATTCTTTGCTCTTTCATTTTCTTTTTATAGATTTTTGTAAAGAGTACAGTCTTCATTTACTATTGGGGTCTCTATTTCTGTCTCTTGACTCCTGGGACTCTTTTAGGTTATATGATTGCATTTCTTTACTTGTTTAATTCTACCTCTAGCCAAAACATCATCTTCTCTCCCTGGTCCCTAATGTTCACTTCATCAACCTTTCTCTCTTTTTTCTCTATTAGTGTAATACTAGTTTCTAATTTTACTCCTTTTTTTCTTTATATTCGTACCTACCGTAAATAATACAATAGTTTACACAATACTATTGGTGTTTCTTTCTTCCTAAAATGTTGTTTAGATAATAACTTTTTTTTATTTGACTGTTACTTTTATATTCATAGGAGGCCTACCCTTTATAGTTATTTATTTTACAGACATTCTGATATCAGGGAAGTATTGTTGTTGAATCTGGTACCCAGAACACCAGCCAATCAGGGGAAACTGACACCCAAAAGCTATTGTAACTAGTTCCTCTTGAACACTACAAACATTTCCACTGAAAGAAAATTGATGAAAACTGGTGCTTTTGCTCACTGGGTAATGGTGTTTTCCACCCAGTCTGACAAATTAACTTTAACTCCCAGAATCCTCATGGTTGATAGAAGAAGAGAACTGCCTCATAAAAGCTGTCCTTTCATCTTTACATGTATGTCACAGCACACAAACATACACACACATACATACATACATATTATACATGTATAGAAGTAAAAAAAAATTAAAATGACTTTTTAAAAAGTTTAAGCAATGATCTAACCCCAAAAGTATAAATTCCAATAGTAAAACCCAAGGAATGTGAAAAACTATGCAATACCATTTCTCCAAAAATTACAGCTGCCACAGCAATGGGAGTGAAATAAATATCAACCCAGACAAAGAATTCAAAAGAATGATTATGAGTCTGTTCAGGTGGACACAATAAACTCTGAAATGACTTCCAGGAGAACCAAAAACAGTTGAAATAAAGAAATCAACACATGATGTCAACATGTAACTTAATGAAGAGACAGGAATACTGAAAAAATACTGCAATACTAGAAATGGAAATTCAAGTAAGTCAAATATGTAAAGTTTGAAAAAAAATTTAGTAGAGTGGATTGACAAGAGAACAGAATATCAAGGATCTGAGATAAGGTGAGGGAACTGGAGCACCGATCCATAAAATCACATTTGTTTATTTGACATGAGAGTAGAGGCAAAACTGTCCACATGAATAAAAGGATTAATGAGACTTAGAAGAGAAAAGAAAGACAAATGTATGAGTATAAGGGAGTGCGTTTAGTGAGCGATAGATGCTTCTCTGAAAATGTGCCTTCATAATACAGTACCACGTACAATAAATATGCACAATGAGAAAATTAAATGATACATTTTAATTAGAAAACAGTGGTCACATACAATTTATTTTAGTGCCAATTCTCTTTTCTGTAGGAAAAAAATCCCCACGGTTATTTGATGACTTACTAATTTATGACTTCTAGCACTGTTTATTTTGTATGTATGTATTTAAATACTTTCTGATTGTCATTGTTACTCTTTAAATGGGTAATATATCAAATGATGTTTTACTTATAGAAATAGTAGTAAGTGGAACATAGCTCCCTGTTGGCCACTATAGCATGACATAAAACAAATCTATAATCCTACTTAGTTTATAACATTCCAACTTTTACCTCAACATCACTCTACCCTCTAAATATCATGACAGTCCATTTCTCTGCATGTTTCATGATAACATTGTAATAAAGAGTCTAAGCACAGTTTTGATATTTGACAGTGAGTAGTTCTCAAGTCCCACTACTTCCATTTTCCCCGTTGCCTACATATCAGAAAGTTAAAATTCTGGGCAAGCTTCCTTTGATATCAGTAGAAATTGTAGTCCTTCAAATACTCATCTAAATATATGAAAAAATCTTAATACCTTTATCTCCTAACATCAGTAAAAGGTTGGCCCTATTCTGTGATCCCTTCAATTTCCATTCCTGCTTGGGAAACTGTCCTAATCTCCCAAGATAGTCCCAATATCTTAGTAAACCATTTTGCAGCTTTGGGATATATACAAGGGCATCATCAGTCTCAATAAATCAAATTTGGGGTGAATGAGCCATTTCATTTTTACAAAATAACTGTAATGGCTGTGCTAAGGCAATAGCTTACAGAGGCAGCATATGAGCGGGCAGACCTGGGAATGACAGTGGCTTCTGAGAAGCCTTTGTAAACTTCTCTCCTCAATTCTGTCAATGCTGCCATGAGTGCAGGTGGTGGAAACTTCCCATGGAAGCTTATTTTGCAGTGACTCCCAGGTGAGCCCTTTCTTTCAGTAATTCAGTGATAACTTTATGTCCTTTATTTCCCAATCTTTCCAAACATTGAATAGAGTCCAAATTCTCTACTGGCACCTCCGTTCTTGGAAATCATGGGGAACTTTGATCTGCTGAATTGAACACCAAATGATCTATTCACTTGATAATAGAAATAATCACCTCTTAGATTTTGACTACAAATAGGTATGCAATATACTTTTATTGTACAATGGCAGGCCTCTCCCTTACCCATTAGAGTTTGAATCAATAAAACACAGTAGCATGGAGAGAAGCTTGGTAGCAGTTTAAAAGGAAAGATGACCCAGGACATTCAAGGACATTGAAAGATCAAACCCAGACTACTGACTAATCAGGAAGGAAGTGAGCTGTCACATTCATACTGACTTACATGAGAGAAAGATGCATTTTTTTCAAATTATAGGGCATCTTTGATAAACCTATGAAACAATAATTGATTTTTTCAGTTAGGCCAACTTTCTAAGTCTATGCTTCAATTTTATATTTTTCTTCTATGTATCTACAAGTAATCACATGGCTCTGTTTGTGCCATACCTGTTTTCTAGGATGGAGTCCACATATACATCTAAAACAAATGCCAATCTAAACTTCTTCAAGTATTCAAAGTATACTCCAATACCCAAAAGTAAAATATCGTTCCATTAAAAATTACAAGAACTGATTACCAGAAGACAAAACTAAACTGAAAAAGAATTTATACATCTTTTTCATAGAATAGTCTTCTTCTTGTTCGTATAATGCTTTGGACACTACTGTTGATCAGACTTTTTTGTTTGTGAATCTTAAAGGGGGGAAATCTGTCTCAAAGATTATTGCCTGTTTAATAACATTTGGGCTTATAGGGCTGCTAAAATTAGCATATCCTACACTCCTCTATCCATGGAAACATTTGCTACAGCTATGGTCAGGTGTAACTAGGAATATACTAGTATTGTAAATTAATGACTCACAAGGCAAGCTGGCAGAAGCAGACCTGCCTTTCCTAGTGCTCATTCCCACCAGGCCAAATCACTGCAAGGTCTCCTCAAACAACTGCAAACAAGGAAGCGATGAACCTGTAATCATCTAAGAATATCAGACTTGCAGCATAGCATACACCTCAGCCTTTGACTCTCTGCCTCACATGGCCCAGAATGTCCGTTTTCTATTCATCAGTACTGAGAGGAACCAGGTCTCCACATGCTGCCGACACTGTCAATATCCGCTCAAACTCAGGGCTATTATAGGAATGTGATCTTCTGTACTGGCAGCAGGCTGCTTTCTTGAGTAAGGAGAGTCCTAGGCAGTCAAGAAGGCAGGGCTCAAGGGGCAAGCACTGGAGAAGCAGCCAGAAGCCAAGGGATCAGCCCTGAAAAGAATGGACAGACTCTCAAGCCCTGCTGTGCTCCACTAAAGGGACCAAGGTCTTCCTTTCACCATTCATGATAAGAACAATATTACTGAACCTGTGAAAACAAATCCAGGGATAAGGGATAGAAACGTGTGGGAGCTGTGGAAACCAGCTGCCCGGGAACTCCTTCATAGGATGCCCCCCCGTTTCAGTACCTTACTTTAACTTTCTCCAGGAATTCCTCCCCTATGTCATTTTGCTATTTACTGCTGTAATTTATTGTCCTCAAAATTCTGTATAACAAGCCTAATGAGTGGTAACGTTTCCAGGGTCACTCCCTCTATCTAGTAAGGTCCCATGAGGCCGGGCACGGAAAGGAATCTCTTAGTGCCTCTACCCATCACTCACTTCCTCAGGATACTCCAGGTTGGGCTACACCCATCTCATTTACAAATTCCTCAAGAATTATGGGGTATTTATGTTTCTTTTAATTGGAGCTGGAAGAGGGATCATGCCCTTAACACCCTTCCCAGAGCAGGGAAGCAATGCTGGAATTGAATTCCTGAACAGGTCCCCACCATCTCTACTCATCACATCAGGTTTTCTTCTACACTGAGTGTGAATGGATGCATCCAGGTCAGAGGTAGGCAGCTATGCAGACTGCCCACCAATGCCAGTGATTTGCCGACTCCTGAACTCTCCACTCAGAAGCACATAGTCCTAATACACATTTACAATAAACTATTATTTTATGATATTTTCATTTAAAGCTTGATCGAAAAAGTAAGCAATTAATAAGTAAAAATTTCATTCTAAGTACTCATGCAAACGTAATCAAAATTTGTCTACTTGTCATTTTTTTTCTGATTCTTCTTCTAACATTAAACTCTGCCTGTTTCATCTTCTAGTCCAAGGTCAGTGATTCCATTTCTCTCACAATATTCGATTCACTCTGCCTTTCTAAATAGTCTTCTCCAGGAAAAGGAGACAAGGCTATAAATTGGAAGGTATTTTATAAGTCTTAAATTACCAGAAGAGTGGATGTGGAAGAACTGTACAAAGAAAGATTGTTTTTCTTTGTTGTATACTAAACTCAACTGCAAATGTTAGATAAAACAGTAAAATAAGAGCTAGAGGGATCTAACAGCCTAGCTTCAAATGATACAATAAAAACTGTAGAAACTATAACAACATACAACTGACATTAAAAACAGAATAGAGAAAACAGAAATAATTCCATAAACAAACAACTGATCTTACACAAAGGTGCCTAAAACCCACAGTAAAGGAAAGGTTTCTCTTCGGTAAACCATACCTAGAAATGTGACTATATTCAAATACGGAAGAATGAAGTGAAACTCATTCCTCACCATACCGAAAAAAAAAAAATCAACAGAAATGGATTACCACCTTAAGTGTAAGATCTGAGGGCTAAAGCTACTAGAAGAAAAGTAGTTGAGTCAAGACTATCTGAGTTAGGTATGCAAAACTACAGACAGCAAAATCAAAATAAATAAGTAAGATTTCCTCAAACTTGTAGAGAAAACACTTGTAGACCATACATCTGACAAAGGCCTAAAATTCAAAACATATAAGACACACAAAAAATAAAGAGATAAAAATAAATATCTATCATTTTTTGTGAGCAAAAGAAAATTGAACATATTTCTCAAAACAAAATTTACAAATCTCCATCATGTATATAGAAAAATGCTGAGTATCATTAGTCATCAGAGAAATGCAAATCAAACCATGATAGCATAGTCCTGCACATTAGCTAGAATTCTTGTGATCAAACTGACAAGAGAAATGAACGTTAATGTGGGTCTGGAAAAAGATGAATATTCATGTCTACAGCAGTAATTTAAAGTAGCACAACCAGTATGGAAAATCCTCAGAAAAATAGTCACATGACTCAGTAATCACACCACTAGTTATACAGTCTGAAAGGAAATTAAATAAGTCAAAAAGTCACCTGTATTCTAACATTTATTCTAGCCCATTTTATAACAGCTAAGAAATGGATACAATGGGTCCATCAACTGATGAACTGATTTTTAAAACTGTGGTACCTAAACACAATGGAACGCTGTTTAGCCATAGGAAAGTATGAAATGCTATCATTTGTGGCAAAACAGAAAATAAGCCAGACACAGAATAAAAATGCTGTATGATCTCACTCATTGTAGAATATGAAAATATATATCTCATAGAATTAAAAGGTGTAAGAGTTACCTTGCTCAGGATGATATTTTCAAGTTCCATCCATTTGCCTGAAAATTTCATTAAGTCATTGTTTTAAATAGCTGAGTAGTACTCCATTGTGTAAATGTACCACATTTTCTGTATCCATTCCCAGCCCCATGGAGGGAGCAACAGTGTCAACTGGCCTGAACACCCCCCCCCC
>CM052702.1:13568389-13621646 GCA_028551405.1 Uromys caudimaculatus
GTGTTAGAGGCCCCAGTAAAGGGGAATGTCAAGGTGGGAATAAGAGAGTGGGTGGGCAGGTGGGTGGGAGGTGGAATACCCTCATAGAGGCGGGGAGGGGAAGGGGATAGGGGGTTTCCAAAGAGGAGACCTAGAAAGGGGGAAACATTGGAAATGTAAATAAAGTATCAAAAAATAAAAAATAAAAATAAAAATAAAAGGTATAAGAGTGCTAAGAGAGGCAAGAAAAGAGAGGATGTGGAGATATTAGTTCTTCCAGAAACACAAGGTTGTAATTAGATAGGAGAGAAATTTTAAGTAATCTATTGTATATTATAGACTTAAAATTATGATTAACAACAATGCAGTAAATATTTCAAAATACTTAGAAGAGAGGGTTTTTAATTTTCTCATCACAAAGAAATGGCTATGACAGATAAGCCAAATGCCCTAAATTCATAGTTAAATATCTATGCATTGAAATATCATGCACCATAAGAATTGTATGATTATAGGTCAAAAATTAAAAATAAATACAAATTTCTCAGTTAAATTAGAATTTCAGATTAACAATAAATCAATTTTTAGTATAGGCATGAGACACAGTTCTCTAGATGCTATCTCATTCTTCATTTTAGATTAGGATTAGCAATATATTTTGAGTTTTCTTTTTCTGATCATCGTAATCCTACAAAATAAAAGTCAATTGGATATAGAAAGGGGACAAAAGAGATATAGTATTTAAGAATAAAGTCTAAATAGCCATTGGGAAAAATAGGAACTTTGATTTATTCCTGTATTACAAAGGACAGAAAGCTGGGAGAACCACTTCCTTGGAATTGTAGATGTCTATAAGCACAGCATATATTAAAGATATTATGACATTAACATTAATTTATACTTTTTATGAGGCTGAATATATATCCATAAGAAATATGAATGAAATATGTATGTATGGAAAGTCATGTCTACTGTAGCTGACTTTCTAGTTTTCAGAAAAAAGTAGGGAGAAGAAATGAGGATGTATAGATAACAATTTAAAAATGAAAAATCTACTAAGACGAACTCTCAATTCTGAATATCTATCCCCAAATGTAAGGGCACCCACATTCATAAAAGTAATAGTAATAAACCTCAAAGCACACACTGAACCTCACACAATAATAGTGGGAGACTTCAATACCCCACTCTCCCACTCTCACCATTGCACAGGTCATTGAAATGGAAACTAAACAGAGATACATTTAAACTAACAGATATTATAAACCAGTTTGATTTAACAGATATTTACAGAACATTTCAAACCAAGACAAAAGGATATACCTTCTTCTCAGCACCTCCTGGAACCTTCTCCAAGATTGACCATATAATCAAACACATAACAAGCCTCAACAGATACAAGAAGATTGAAATAATCTCATGCATTCTATCAGATCACCATGGACTAAGGCTGGACTTCAATAACAACAAAAAAAATAACAGAAAGCTCACATACTCATAGAAACTGAACAACTCTCTATTAAATGAAAACATGATAAGGGATGAAATAAATAACAAAATTAAAGACATTTCTAGAATTCAGTGAAAATTAAGGCACAGCATACCAAACTTATGGGATACAAGAAAGCAGAGTTAACAGTAAAATTCATAGCACTAATTGCCTTCATAAAGAATTGGAAAGACACTATACTAGCAAATTGACAGCACATCTGGAAGATCTAGAACAAAAAGAAGCAAACATACCCAAGAAGAGGAGACAGCAGGAAATAGTAAAATTCAGGGCTACTAATAACAAAATCAGAAATGAAAAGGGAGACACAATAATAGAAACTGGAGAAATTCAAAAAATCATCAGATCTTACTACAAAAGCTTATTCTTAAAGATTATTCAACTAAACTGGAAAAATCTAGATAAAATGGATGATTTTCTAGACAGATACCATGAACCAAAATTAAATCAAGATCAGGTAAACTAAGCAGTCCTATAATCCCTCAGCAAATAGAAGCAATCATTAAAAACCTTCCAACCAAATAAAATGCCCGAGGCCAGATGGTTTTAGTGCAGAATTCTTCCAGAAGAGGTAATACCAATGCTCCTCAAACTATTCCACAAATAAAACAGAAGGAACACTACCTAATTCTTTCTATGAAGCCACAGTTATTCTGATACCTAAACCACACAAAGACCTAACAAAGAAAAAGAACTTCAAACCAATTTTGCTTAAGAATATCAATGCAAAATACTCAATAAAATTCTTGCAACCAAATCCAGGAACATACCAAAACCATTCTTCACCACAATCAAGTAGACTTCATCTCACAGATTCAAGGATGGTTCAATATATGAAAATCCATCAACATAATCCACTATATAAACAAACTCAAAGAGAAAAATCACATGATCATCTCATTAGATACTGAAAAAGCTCTTGAAAAATACAACAACCCTTCATGTTAAAAGTCTTGGAGAGATCAAGAATTCATGGCACATACCTAAACATAATAAACCAACAGCCAACATTAAATAAAATGGAAACTTGAAGAAATTCCACTAAAATCAGGGACAAAACAAAATTGCCCACTCGTTCTCTATCTATTCAATATAGTACTTGAAGTTCTAGCTAGAGCAATTGGGGGGGGGGGGGAGGTCACAGGGATAAAATTTGAAAAGAAGAAGTCAAAGTATTACTATTTGTGGATGATATGATAGTATAAATAAGTGACCCCAAAAATTCTACCAGAGAACTTTTACAGCTTATAAGCAACTTCTACAAAGTTGCTGGATACAAAATTAACTCTAACAAATCAGTAGCCATCATTTATACAAGTAGTAAACAGACTGAGAAAGAAATTAGGGAAACAACAATTTCACAATAACCAGAAGTAATATAAAATATCTTAGTGAAACTCTAATCAAGCAAGTTACCGATCTATATGACAAGAACTTCAAGTCCCTAAAGGAAAAAAAAAAATTGAAGAAGACCTCAGAAGATGGAAAGATCTCCCATGCTCATGGATCAGTAGGATTAACATAGCAAAAATGGCCATCTTACCAGAAGCAATCTACAGATTCAATGTAATTCCTATCAAAATCCCAACTCAATTCTTCACAGAGATAGAAAGAGCAATTCTCGAATTCATCTGAAATAACAAAAAACCCAGGATAGCGAAAACCATTCTCAACAATAAATAAACTTCTGGGGGAATCATCATCCCTGACCTCAAGCAGTACTACAGAGCAATAGTGATAAAAAAAATTTTTAAAATTCATGGTATTGGTACAAAGACAGACAAGTGGATCAATGGAATAAAACTGAAGACTTAGAAATAAACCCACACACCTATGGATACTTGATCTTTGACAAAGAAACCAAAAACATGCAATGGAAAAAGAAAGCATCTTCAATAAATGGTGTTGGTCTAACTGGTGGTCTGCATATACGAGAATAAAAATAGATCCACATTTATCACCTTGTATCAAAGCTCAAGTCCAGGTGGATCAAGGATCTCAACATAAAACCAGATACCCCGAATCTAATAGAAGAGAAAGTGGGGAAGAGCCTCAAACGCATTGGCACAGGGGAAATTTCCTGAAGAGAACACCAGTGGCTCAGGCTCTAAGATCATCAATTGACAAATGGGACCTCATGAAATTGAAAAGCTTCTGTAAGAGAAAGGACACTGTCAATAGGACAAAATGGCAACCTACAGATTGGGAAAAGATCTACATCCAACAGAGGGCTACTATCCAAAATATGTTAGGAACTCATGAAGTTAACCTCAAAAAAAACAAATAACCCACTTCTAAAATGGGGTATAGAACTAAGCAAAGAATTCTCAACTGAGGAATCTCAAATGACTGAGAAGCAGCTAAAATGATGTTCGATATCCTTAGTCATCAGGAAAATGCAAATCAAAACCACCCTGAGATTCCACCTTATACCAATCAGAATGGCTAAGATTAAAAACTCATGTGACAGCAGATGCTGGCAAGGATGTGGAAAAAGAGTAACACTCCTCCACTGCTGCTGGCATTGCAAACTAGTACAACCACTAAGAAAATCAATCTGGTGGGTCCTCAGAAAATTGGAAATAGTTCTACCTAACACCTAGCTATACCACTCCTGGGCATATACCCTAAAGATCCTCCACCATACCACAAGGACAAGTACTCCACTGTGTTCATAGCAGCTTTATTTATAATAGCCAGAAGTTGAAAATGTCTCTCCACTGAAGAATGGATACAGAAAATGTGGTTGATTCACACAATGGAATATTATTCAGCTATTAAAAATGAGGACATCATGAATTTTTCAGGCAAATGGATGGAACTAGAAATTATCATTCTGAACAAGGTATCCCAGATCCAAAAGGACATGCATGGTATGTACTCACTGATAAGTGAATATTAGCCAAAAAGTAGAGAATACCCATGATACAACTCATCAACTGCATGAAGTTTGACAAGAAGGAAAGTCCAAGTGAGGATGCTTCACTACCACTTAGAAGCGGGAAGAAAATAACCAAGGGAGGCAGAGAGAGGGAGGGACCAGGGTGTAAGAGGAGAGAGGGAGGGAAAGGGGACAGGTTCAAATATGGAGGGAGATAGGAGAAAAGCCCAGAAGGCTAGGAGAATGAATGGAAGTATGCAGCTGCAGAGGGTGGAGGGTGGGGGGACCTCTAGAAAGTCCCAGAGACCTAGGATGTGAGAGGCTCCCAGAACTCAATGGGAGTGACCTTAGCTAAATGCCCAACAGTAGGGAGATGGAACCTGAAGGACCAGCTCCAGTAGATAGAGAAGGCCTCTCCTACCTTCAAATTTTTGACCCATAATTGTTCTTGTCTAAAAGAAATGCAGGGACAGAAAAGGGGCAGACTCTAAAAAAAAAAAAAAAAGGCCATCCAGTGACCTGCCCAACTTGGGATCCATTCCATGAGGAGGCACCAAGCCCTGACACTATTACTGATGCCATGTTTTTTTGCATTTGGGAGCTAGCATGTCTGTCCTCTGAGAGCCTCTACCAGCAGCTGACTGAGATAGATGCAGATACTTACAGCCAACTAGTGTTCTGAGGTAAGGGACCCCTAATGGAACAGTTAGAGGAAGAACTGAAGGAGCTGAATATGATTGCAACCCCAAAGGAAGAACAACAATATCAACCAACCAGACCCCTCAGAGCTCCCAGAGACTAAGCCACCAACCAAAGAACATACATGGTCTGGTACATGGTCCCCCAGCACATATGTACCAGAGCACTGCCTTGACTGGCCTCAGTAGGAGATGATGTGCTTAATTCTGTAGAAACTTGATGTCCCAGAGAAGGGAGATGCTTGGGGAGGTAAGGAAAGTTAAGGGAGGGGAGGGGGCACCCTATCTGAACCAGAGGGGAGGGGGATACCGTGAAGAACTCTGGGAGTGTGGACTGGGAATGGGAGCAACATTTGAAATGTAAATAAATAAAATAATTTAATTAAAAGAACAGATATTTAGGAGGAACACTTCTGGAAACTTCCATAATGTATACCATGAGGACTGTAGCTGATAACACTGCAATAGATACGTGTGTGTGTGTGTGTGTGTGTGTGTGTGTGTGTGTGTGTGTGTGTGTGTGTGTGTATAAAACTTTCAGTAACCTTACTATAACTGTGTGCACCTTTTGAGGCATTTGTTCTTTGTACTTGAGAATGAGCTTGTCATTAGATTTTACTTTTCATTCTTGATTAATCCTCAGTCTGGGCTTCTAATGAAGCAACAATAACATGAGGGATATTCTGACTTGGTGAAAGAAAGTGGCCCAAACTCGGGGGAATCCATCTGGTGATTCATTTGGGTAACTGAATGTTTTATAAGTCATAAAACCAACAAGAATAAAACAAGGAAGAATACAGCTTGACCCAAGTGTGAACCACTCATGTCTCTGCTCTCTGAGATCGTGGTGAACACAGGGTCATCCTTTTCCTCACGGACATTCATAGACAACATGACAAACCAAGACAGACTCAGAAACACTGTTCTCCCAACAACACTAAATACAGTTGCTTCCATGGCACTAATCAAGGTGGACAGAGTCATGGAGAGAGAACCAATACATTCAGACTCACAGTGCACCAGTATTCAATACCAATATGCCATAGCCAGAGACTACCAGCACTCAAAATGCCTCCACCATATAAAAAGACCATTCTGCTCTAGGCTCTTATCTGAAATGTAATTGAGTAATGTGATCATTTTTTTCTTTAAGTATTTTTGTCTCTTGTCACTGATTAACATTTAAGCTCCCATAGAAATTTTATTTTGACAATCATATCAAGGAAAATTCACAAGAAAATTAAAATAAAACCTGAAGTACACTTCAAACTGTGGAGTACAAAATATTGAATCATCGTTTACTGCCATGTAATTCACAAGTTACTGTTCAGGCCTTTTCTAGGACTCTTTTGAAAGTTGAATTTTCTTAAGTACTTTCAGAATACAGCATCCATTTAAATAGTAGTGTTTTCCCTTGGTTCTGGATTAAAGTCTACATAAAAGTGCTTTGAAAACTAAGAAATATTCCAATGCTAATTAAAGCACATAAACACCAGGCCAAGTAACACACATGAAATTGCCATGTAATTCTGAGAACTGAGTACCTTCAAGGAGAACTAACTTATCCCACTAAATAGTGTTTGATTGAGAGGTTGAGAGTCAATGAATAAAAGATGAACACGGAATAGTCCTGAGAGTTCAAAAAAGCCCAAAGTTTTGCAGAAAAAAAATCTTCTATCATAGTAGCAAAGCATTGGGATGGAGAGATGGTTCAGCAGGTATGAACACTAGATATCTTCCAGACAAGCCAGGTTCAAGTCCAAGTACCCACATGACAGCTAACAGCTATCTGTAACTCCACTTTTAGGTTATCTGACACCCTTTGAAGTCAACAGGCAAGCATGGGAGGTGCACAGACATACACATGGAGGCAAAAATATATGCAAAAGTAATAAATAAAAATAAATAAATAAATGTATTTATTTATTTAAAAACTAATAATAACAACAGAATGACCATTGACATTGTGAGCTGTGACACAACAAATTGCTTATCCAAAGATCCTTTGTAAGGTTCAATTTTGGGTATTGTTTTGCATTTAAAAATGGAATTTCATATGCTTTAATTATACTACATCTCTGCTAGATTTAGTACTAATACAAATTCATAAAGTTAGGTGTCCCTTTAAAAGAGTTGGGATTTCAACTTTCAGTTTGCCTGCTGAAGCCACTATGTCTCTTGAAGGAGAACAAAATTAACCTCAAAATCCAAGGCCAACAATTAATTTTATAGGCTGCTCAACACCTACATGAAAGTTAGTCTGATTATAAATTATATTCACAAGCCTCCCTCTTGCATATTTTCAGATTAAATTCCATTATAAACATGTCAAAGTTCATAGTTGCTAAAGCACTACATTTCAGTACAGCCAGTGGACCATAAAACCACTGTTAGACATGAATTGCTTTGTGCATTAATAAAAAGCAGGAACTGTGTGAAAATCAACGGTCCTACTCAGTCAGGAGAAGACTGGATATCAAGAAGGAAAAGAACTTACAAATTCAGATAAACATCACAACGTTAAGTTATCTTTCCATTTTATGGTCCACTAAGTTGGAAGGTCCAGATTATAATTATTACAATTATTACAAATTTCAACTAATAGTGTTACCTTTTATGGAATGACTGGGTGAATGTCTATACTTTCTACTCTCTCCTTGAGAAACTAGAAAACTAAGACACTTTCCCAATTCTCTTATAACTAGTCCTCTGTACACAAGTTAGGCTGCAACCTGTTAACTATACTCAGGCACCGTGTGTAAGATAGAACTGAGGCAGGAAACTATCTATCTGTGACTCTTGGTGATGGCTGCTGCTGCTGCAGCTGCGGCTGCTGTCATAGACGTCTTAGGCTTTTCTACAAAATGTTTATATCCTCCATTTTCCAGCTTCCTGATCACCCTGAGGCAATCACAGCAGCAGCCGATTTCTAATTTAACTTCCCTAGATAACAGTTCTACTTGCCCATCCTCCATATTCCTCAGACAGCTCAGGAAACAGCCAAAGCAGTTCTTCCTCTGGCATATCTCCAATGGAAGTCCAGCTGTAATACTTGTTCATATGTCTGGACCCCTCCAGAATATTTCTAAGCTAAGCCCTAATTGCTTAGAACTCCTGTTTTAACAGAACTCTTGCTGATACTTTTCCATTTTGGTGCTGTGTGTTGTTTACAAAACAGTCTGTGTGTGATATAGTGAAAGAGTGGCCTTGAATGGCAAGGACTCGCTGGTCTCACTATCATATGCTGCTCACCAATGCTGGTCTCACTATCTGCTGTCTGTGAAGTTACTTAACTCACCCAAGATTCAGTTTCCTTATTTCTAGAGAAAAGATTAATAATTACATCTAGAGACAGGTTAGGTAAGAGTTTTTAAAGGCACAGAAAATACAACTCCCAGTGTCAAGCTAGATTTAGTCACAAAATGTTAGCTCCTTTCTCTTTGCCATTTCAGGTGATTTATATCAAAGTCATTTCATAAATGTTAGACACTGAGGAAACTGTATCGTCTCCTTTTCTGTTTACATAGGTGTCTTAGATCTGTTAGAGTCTATTATAAAACAAATCTTAGTTCTTTTATGAATACATGAATCTGAATACCTAACCAGACTCATATTAGGTTACCATTATAAGAATTTGATTCATTAATAACAAAATATATCACAACAAAATCATCAGATTATACACCCTGAATCATATCTCATCCACACAATATCAAGGAAATGCAAAGAGAAAACTACTATAAAAATTCAACTTTAATAAATCCAGATATTAATAGCATCCAAAGTGAAACTGCTTACTGACTAGAATAGGTACTATAGAGAACTGAACATGGGCACTTAATGCCTTTTTTCTAGCACTTTCCAACAAACTTTGAGGTAGGTACTAAGTAACAAGAAACACAGATGGGGTTGTAATGGCGTTGATAGTGGGTGACTTGCTAGCCTCTGTGAAGTTTGGCCTTAACATGTATAACAGAGGATAATAAGAATGTCCTGTAGAGCTGCTGTGAGAATCAGGCAATTTCAGTATTGTCATTCTCTTGATATACTCTATACTCTGTAGTGTCTGGTTGCTAGTCCTAACAGATGACATTATGTTGTGAAAAACAGTTTTCTAAATGCTGTTCTTTCCTGAATCTCACTGCAATCAAATCCTTCCAACTTGTGCTGGAAAAATACCAGATCATGGTTTCTGTAATTTCTTCTGCCCTCTCCCTTCCTTTATGACTTTAAACGCAATCATGTGATTATCTCCATCAAGATGTCCAGCTGCCTTTAGTTCTTCCACTGTTCACCAGACAGAACAAGATGGGCATCTGTCCTTACTCATTTCTCTTGATTTTGGCATTATGAATTTCCCATAGGAATGCAGCTCAGAAGTCTGTAAGAAACAGACCCCATGAGCCACTTGCCTTGATAACCAACCTTGCTCCTGGAAGGCATCTTTACTATTAAATTTACTATTAAATGTCCATGTCTGATATTGGTTTCCAAGTGCCGCCTCTGAACAGAATTACACTGTCTTTAAGGATTAAAAGGTGAATGAAAATAACTGCATGTGATGTCACATGCCTTTAATACCTGGACTTCAAAACCAGAGGCAGGCAGATCTCTGTGAGTTTGAGGCCAGCTGATCTACATAGCAAACTCCAGGCCAGTCAGGGCTGCATAATAAGAGCATGCCTCAAAAGAAGAAAAGTAGGAGCAGTAAGAGTCAGGGATGCTCAGAGGTAGAGTAGTGTGCTTCGCATGCAGAGGGCTTAAGTGCAGTGCCAAGCAGTAAAGAATTAAAAACAGAGTAATGAGACTCTACTTTGATGTCCCTTCTCATAGAGACAATACATCTTCACTTTTCTTTAGTTGACATAAAGTCAAAGCAAATGAGTCCAGCTGCATTCTTTTTACTCTGCTTTATGTCATAACCAAGAATTTTCTAGAACATTCTCTCTTCCGGTTTTGTCTTGTGATCCAGTATTTGTTTAGAGCCATTTACCAAAGGCAAAGGAAATATATTGCCCCAAAGCAGTGCTTCCACACTTATTCTGGAAGTCCAGCTTTCCCTTACCACCTTGAATACAGACTACATCTAATGAATCTCACGAGCTTATTTTCGTTAGGGAAAACATTATGGAGTAAACACTCTATGGGATCAACATGGAGTGGTGTAGGAATTATTACATGACTTAAAATGGAAGAGAAACATCTGTTTCCAATCCAGATGTTACAGTAGTTGACATTTCACTATCTTCTTTCTTTTGGTTGACATCCTTACCAAATGCTTCGAGAGCCAGTAATACCACACTCATTTACACCGAAGAATCAAAGAATCAAATGAAGCCCTTGTGTTCCTGCAAGGGCTTCATTTCTACGGCTACTTTAGGTAAGGTTTTTCTTCATTAGTTTCAATAATAACATCACTCCTTATTGGTTGCCTAGTATATAGTAAGTAAGGTCCTGTTCCTTTCATGGCTTTATTTCTTATTCTGTACAACACCCCTGAAGACAGGTGTTATTACAGCCATAATTTACAGACAAGAAATTTAGGAAGAAGCTGAAGGAGTGGCTCTGAGAAAAGATCAGCACAGGTCAGAGATCAAGCTCACTACTTATCAGCAGTGTATCCTTGGAAAACTGACAGTTCCTAACTTGCAAAGCAGGGCCAACAGCACTGTCCTACCAAGCTTTACAGGAGAAAATAAGTGCCTGACAGTGAGTCTGAAATACAAAGGCCATAGAAAAATGGGAAAGGAAATTGCTGAATCTGATTGCTGAAACAGAAGCCGAGTGACCAGTGCATAAGATCTCCATAGACTGAGCCGTCTCCATTATAGTGGGATGATTTTATGAAAAATATGCATGTCTCTATACCCCATGTCCTTCCAAAACAAAACTGAATAAATATATATAAACCAGGAAGTTAATAGTCACTGCAATGATAACAGTGAAAACTGAGAAATGAGCTGATCTTTTAGAATAACCCATCTTTCTAGATTGCATCAAGGTCAGATAGGAATTGGGCAATAGAAGCCTCATTTCTCTTCCCTGGTTTCATGTGGCATAATCTGACACTCAGTCTGTGTCACTAGTTCCTGTCTATGCGGAGCTCCATGAGTCAGCGCCTAGACCCAGGCTGAGTCACAATGGATAGGCAATGACGCAGCCTAAGGCACAAGAGATAGCAATTAAAAATGACCTTTGATGGTAAATTGAGTATCATGAAACCCTGGCTCTATACCTCAAATTAGCAAGGAAGAAGCTGTCTGGTTCAAGAGAGAAAATGTATGTGTTAAGATTGACTATTTAATTGATGTGGGGGGACAACCAGGAAAGCAGTCCCTACCCATTCGGGGATCGGTACTGAACATAGAATCAACCCTTGCTTTTCAGATGTCTAGCTTGGCACAACAGAGATCAATTTATTTCAAACGCAACCTTTTAAGTGCTTAATAGCCTCAATTTCTCTTTTATTGGTATTTTTTTTTCTTATTTAGCAATTTGTATCACCCCCAGGCCTATTCTTTTGTATCTGATATTTTGTAAGAACTATCAAAATAGTCAAAAATAAATTTTTCCATTCTCCTCTTTCCTATTACCTCCCACAGGGACACCAAGGCCAGTCTATCTTTTCATTATCAGTGAGGGGTTATTTTAACAAGATGATTTTCTTGGCGACACTAAGGTGATATTATAATATCCCCTAATATTATTCCTCAGCCCTGTGCAGGTCTAGCAATTCAGCTTCCAAAACTAGAAAAAGAAAGTAGAAATCATCAGCTAGCTTTCTCTTTTACTGAACATTCTGTTTCTGGAAGATGAAAACCTTTCCCTGGGTGGAAAATGCCAGTTGGTTCTGACAAACACTTGTGAAACTTCTGTCTTCTTGAAAATAGCAAATATCTAAAAATTCACAACGTTTTTCACAGATTATAAGAAATTAGCTGGAATAGGTGTGCTCTCAAAGGCCAAACTTCCTGGACTCGCGGCAGTGCTTTCCCAGTAGGCTCTCAGGAGCATTTATGGGAGCTCTGCCAATTCCTCATGTACCAACTCAGAGTCACAGTCTCCACCCTCCAAGCTTCCTCTCTCGGAAAAGTGCATCCATCTGAACTTGCCTGGCACCATCTTCAGATTTCTCTTCCTCTTATCTTATTACTTACACTCAGTTTGAGCTCTATCTACATCTTATACATAGGTGGCTCTTCGACATGGCTCGCCTGACCTACTTGAAGGAAGTGAGGTTCAATGGACTCCCTGCTGCCTCTCCATCCTTCATGTGGTCCCAGCATTGTCTGTCTAAAGCAGACATTTCTATCTGCCTATAGAATGGCATCCAGACATCCTGATAGCCTACGTATTACCTGGTTTCCTCTCATAGTGTCCTTCTTGGCATCAAATGCTCCTGCCACACAGGAAAAAAACTCTATTGCCAGGCATCCTTCACGAACCCTAATCTTTCATCCTTAGACCATGGTGTCCAGTTGTTTTGAAATGCTTGACCCATGGGCTTCCTGACCAGAGCATTATCTCTCCCCATGCCTCTCTAACTTTCTCAAACTATTATTACTCCTTCTCTGCTTACAACCCAAGGTAAGCATTGTATGACCCTTCTTTCGGGTCTTCTAATAACCTCATTATACTGAGCTAAACACTCTCACTGTGGAGTACAAGGCTCTGTGTATCTTCGCACCCACCTACATCTGCAGAGACAGATGAATACTCTCCTTCCTGTTTTCACACAGGCTTACTTTCACTCTTTAAAGCCCCCAATGCTGGAATACTACTCAGCTATTAAATACAATGACTTCATGAAATTCACAGGCAAATGGATGGAACTTGAAAATATCATCCGAGTGAGGTAACTCAGTCACAAAAGAACAAATACAGTATGTACTCACTGATAAATGAATATTAGCCCAAAAATTTGGAATACCTAAGATTCAATTCACAGCAACTGTTGGACTGAGCTTGGGGTCCCAGATGGAGGAGTTGGAGAAGGGACTGAAGGAGCTGAGGGAGTTTGCAATCCCATGGAGGGAGCAACAGTGTCAACTGGCCTGACTCCCCACACCTCCGTGCTCCTGGAGACTGGACCACTAACCAAAGATTACACATGGAGGGACCCATGATGCTGGCCACATTTGTGGCAGAGGAGGGCCTTGTTGGCCATCAGTGGGAGGAGAGGCCCTTGGTCCTGAGGGTGTTAGATGCCCCAGTATAGGGGAATACCAGGGAGGGAAGACAAGAGTGGGTGGGTAGTTGGGGGAATACACCATAGAGGTAGGGGGAGGGGAGATGGGATAGGGGGTTTCCAAAGGGGAGGCCTGGAAAGGGGAAAACATTTGAAATGTAAACAAAGTATCAAAAAAAGGGAAACCAAATAAATATAAATTAATGATGAAAAGAACCCCCCAATGCATGCCTAACTCCTGGTCCTTGTCGTAGATACTCCTCTCTTTGGGATACATGCAACATACACCTGAATACATCTGACCACTTAGACCCTCAGAAGCATCCTGCATCAAAAGCAGCCTCCACCAACTTCCCACACAAACTTCCCTCTGCCAACTTCCCTTTGAGGGCACACCTATTCCAACTCCCCTCCACCAACTTCCCTCTGACCTTTCTTTTGAAGACTCCTCCATGACTAAAATTTCTTTATGTGTGTATTGATGTTTATAGTCTGCCTCTATACAGCAGTATATAAGCCCCCTGGAGGGCAGTTACTTATTGTTTTATTAATCAGTGAACCTCAGAGCCCAGCCCCTTTCACTTACACTTATTAACAGAACTACATTAAAAAACATTGTGTTTATTGCCTTATCTTGAATTCCTGTTAAGTTCTACATATGTAAGGTCTATATATATATCCACCCTTCTCCTTAGACTGCAGTCGTTTTAAAACTTTAATTGATTATATTGATATTTTCTGATATAACTGTCATATCAAATTGATCTTAGTAAAACCTTCCAATTAGAATTAAACTAAATAACTACCCTAAACTATGCATTATTTATCTCCCCAAGTTAATGGGCAGTGGATCTAGGAAACTCTGTCCCAAGTCTCAGGTCTGCCACTTATAAGCTGTGTGACTCCATATTAACTTCTCAAAACCTCATATATAATAAAAATATCTCTTCTTAATTGCAAGATAGTGTGAAGTTTAAATGAAGTCAATTACATTTTTTCCCCTTTTCCAACTGCAACTACTCAAAGGCAAAGAAAATAATTGCTGCTTCAGACATACAGTTCATAATTGGTATAATATATTGAGTAGCTACAATGTGGCAGTTGTTTTAATAGCCATTCTTTGATATTCTACCTTATTTAAATTAATCCTTAAGACAACCAGGTAAGACTATGAATTGTTATATATGTTTTCTATTGCTGTGATAAAACACCATGATCAAATCAACTTATCAAAAGAAAAGTTGATTTGGAGCTTACAGTTCCAAAGGGTTGAGAGTTCTTCAACATCACATTAAGAACGCCTAGCAGTGAACAGGCATGGCTACTGCTGCTGGAAGCTGAGAACTGAGGGCTCACATCTTAAACCACAAACAAGAAGAAGGAATAATCTGGGAACAATGAATGGCTTTTGAAACTTCAAAGCAGATCAGTGACAAGTTTCTTCCAACAAGACCACATCTCCTAAGCCTCCTCAAACAGCCCACAACTGAGGTTTAAGAATTCAAGTGCCCAAGAAGATGGGGGGGGGTATGTATCATTAAACTCACCACAGTAGGTAGGTAACCCTATTGTTTACATAATTTTACAAAAAGCACAGGAGTAATAATTTTGAAAATTCCAGTCACCTTGTGACGGGGCAACTGTCTGTGAATGGAAATCTTTTATGATATTTATTGACCACTTACTCTAATTATCCCTTTCTTTCTTGAGAATCCATGGTGTCTTCTGAAAGGCCAAGGAATCCCTGGAGCATTTTAGCTTCTGTTCTTCCCATTCATAAATCTGAGAGAACTACGAAACAAGCCCATGACCTGACTTTAGTCAGATTATCTTGGATGTTGATGAGAGTGAGAGTGAAAATGGAGGGATTTGTCTTTCCCAGCGTTGTCCCGTATGCAACCCTGCTTGGCCGTATGCTACTTCTGAGAACTCCTGAGGTTGCCTTTCTGTTCCAAGTCTGGTTCTCCAGGCCTCATTTCAAAACAGTAGGTACCTGTAGAGCCTCCTAAGCAGTTGCCTCTGTCATTAAAACAATCTGTGTCTGTTGCTAGCCTAAGCACAACCCCTACTAATACAATATACAAAAAGAAAAGCATTTGACTCAATAATAAATTCTCAAAAAGTTAATAAACAGTACACTCATGATTATGTGCTCCTTATTCACAAAGAAGAATGTAAAATTATAAATAATAGGTTAAGAGCCACATTAAAACACATCACAATGAAGAAATACCACAAAATAGTGTATCATCATTGGATAAATGAAAGCCCAAGATATAAATTTTTAGGGAGTGTAGAGAAGAAGCAGCACAAGTTAGAATGATCGGAAAGCCCCTACATCAATCAATATATAATAGTGAGTAAGGCCCTGATATCATCACCTAAGTCAAACGTGAACAAAGTGATGAATACAATTCTCCCTTTCTGATACTCAAAGGGTGAGGTGTGAAAATAGCTCTGTGCCTAGGCTGTGGAGTACTCTACTATTGAGCTCTAAAAATCAACACTAACATGTTACAGAAAAACAGACACCCCCCCCCACAATAGTCCTAAGTAGCTTGTATTGGATGACCAGCCAAATCACTATGAACACATTGGGCAGTTAAATTCAAACACCAGAAGGGCACATTGTAAGTGGAAAAGAGCCATCAGAGAAGAATTATGAAAAAAAAAGTATAAGATCAAGATCAATCAAAAAACTGCCCAAAGGTTGCAGAAACATTCCAAAGGACTACCTTATCCAAGCCAGTAGCAAAAAAGCCTTGAAGAGAGCTAATTAGCTAGGTCTTAAAATATAGATGAGTTTACAAAGGAAGAGATCAAAGAGATGCATTTTAAGAAGATTGGTCAATAGAAGTAAATAATGAAAGACAAGAGCATAAAGAAAACCAACACTGTGTGTAAAGTCTCCTGTGTGAGATAGGCAAGTAGAACAAGGATGAGATCCAGAGGGATGCAGGAATGGGGTAGGGGAAGGTATGGTCTGTGATAATTCTACAAATAACGAGATATAAAATCCTTCTTGACCAGATCTAAACGGTGCTTTCCCTTGCAGTCTAGGGGGACATCTAATTCTCTCAAAACACATGAGCTGAAAAATCAAAAGGGAGTATGGTGTGGAGGATATCAAGCCAGTTAAGAAAAGACTAAGGTGGCGGCATAGAATTCTATCTGCCTATGAACACAATATACTTGAAAAGTAATCTAAAATTCAAAATGTGTAGAAACCTGTAATGCATCTACTAAATTGAAAGCACCATAAGACTAGGTCTATGCACATGTGCGTCTGGTAACTACTATAACCAGTACATGGTTAACGATTAACAAAACTCATTTAACACATAAATTAATGCATTGATTTCATTATTACTATTCATTTTATGAGCTAGGTTTTTCCATTTCTTTCTTGTACAAGAATATTATATAGTTAATGACATTTTGGTAAGGAAATATATGTAATCAAATTATTCTTTGAACATTTACTAAGAGTAAATGGTTCAGGGCTGTAGAGATGGCTCAGTGATTAAGAGCATGTACTGGGAAGAAGCTTGTCCGCAGTACCTATATAGTTGGCTCATGGCCACTTTAACTCCAGCTCCAAGAGACCCAACATCTCTGGCCCCCATGAATACTTGCATTAATGTACATGTAACCACACACAGACACATACACATCATTAAAGATAAAATAAATATTTTTAAAAATGAATGGCTCAGATTCTAGAATATAGAATTTAAAATATACTCATAAAATTTGGTTTGTAAAAATTAGAATTACCTTCCCAGAAAGGATGCAAATTTACTATATCAAAGATGTTTGGAGTGAAGTCAGATATTAGTTTAAATGAAAACTGCCTTCTACAATGTAGGGAGATGGACACATTGAGCTTCAACAAATTAGACTATAATTTCCCTTGTAAAATGTGATGTTTCCTAGAAAAAGGAAGAAAAAGCATCCTTAATGCCTGGCTTCCTTTACTACAGTGACACCTACTGTTATTGACAATGTTTTGTTTCTAAAAAAAAAAAAAAAAAAAAAAAAAACTGGAAATAATTATTGTAAACTCTAATTAAAAACTTATTACTATTTTAGTAGTTTAGCTTGTATTATACTGTTTATGACAATTAAGTATATAGTATATGCACAGATGAAATACGAATCTGATGAAGTATTATCAAGTAGAAATAGAGTTACCTTTTGGCTTTAGCTCTGGGCCGGTGCCCTGAGCAGACCTTAGAAGGGAACTCCTCAGCCAGTCCCACAACACCCAGAGAAAGCTCCACTTCTCGGGCTCTAACACGCCCAGGATCATAGGATCAGAGGAGAGGAGCAGACAACATCTGACCCAACACCAGGAGTAACTGGGACCAGCGGGATCCAGGAACCCAGGAACTCCACCAGACCAGTGGCATGGTCTCCTTCCGGTCTTCCAGTAGAGGCCGGTGCCCTGAGCACCTGAGCACTCTAAAACACCCAGGATCACAGGATCACAGGATCCCAGGAGCTTAGGCACACCACGATCTCAAGGTTGCAGAGGTAGCTTAACTCCCAGGAGCTCTGTCACAACCAGGATCTCAGAATCAGAGGATTCCACAATCACAGGATCCCAGAGACAGCTGGTCTCTGAGGAGTTCTGACACAACCAGAATCACAGGAAGGACAGGCTCCAGTCAGATAAAGGGAGGGCAGGTAGCACTAGAGATAACCAGATGACAGGAGGCAAGCGCAAGAACATATGCAACAAAAACCAAGGTTACCTGGCATCATCAGAACCCAATTCTCCCTCCATAGCAAATCTCGGATACACCATCACACCAGAAAAGAAAGAATGGATCTAAAATCACTTCTCATGATGATGATAGAGGACTTTAAAAAGGACATAATTAACTCCCTTAAAGAAATACAGGAGAACAGAGGTAAATAGCTAGAAGCCCTTAAAAGAGGAAACACAAAAATCCCTTAAAGAATTACAGGAAAATACAACCAAACAGGTGAAAGAATTGAACAAAACCATCAAGGATCTAAAAATGGAAACAGAAACAATAAAGAAATCACAAAGGGAGACAACCCGGGAGATTGAAAACCTAGGAAAGAGATCAAGAATCATAGATGCAAGCATCACCAACAGAATACAAGAGATAGAGAATCTTAGAGGCAGAAGATACCATAGAAAACATTAACACAACAGTCAAAGAAAATGCAAAATACAAAAAGCTCCTAACTCAAAACATCCAGGAAATCCAGGACACAATGAGAAGATGAAACCTAAGGATAATAGGTATAGAAGAGAACAAAGATTCCCAACTTAAAGGACCAGTAAATATCTTCAACAAAATTAAGAAAACTTTCCTAACCTAAAGAAAGAGATGTCCATGAACATACAGGAAGCCTACAGAACTCCAAATAGACTGGACCAGAAAAGAAATTCCTCCTGTCACATAATAATCAAAACAAACACCAAATGCACTAAACAAAGAAAGAATATTAAAAGCAGTAAGGGGAAAAGGTCAAGTAATGTATAAAGGCAAACCTATCAGAATTACACCAGACTTCTCAACAGAGACTATGAAAGCTAGAAGATCCTGGGTAGAACTCATACAGACCCTAAGAGAACACAAATGCCAGCCCAGGCTACTATACCCAGCAAAACTCTCAATTACCATAGATGGAGAAAACAAGATATTCCATGACAAAATCAAATGTACACAATATCTTTCCACAAATCCAGCCCTACAAAGGTTAATAGATGGAAAACACCAACACAAGGAGGGAAACTACACCCTAGAAAAAGCAAGAATGTAATCTTTCAACAAGCCCAAAAGAAGAGAGCCACACAAACATAAAAATAACAGGAAGCAACAGTCACTTTTCCTTATTATCTCTTAACATTAGTGGACTCAATTCTCCAATAAAAAGACATAGACTAACAGACTGGATATGTAAATAGGACCCAGCATTTTGCTGCATACAAGAAATGCACCTCAGTGACATAGACAAACACTACCTCAGAGTATAAGGTTGGAAAACAATTTTCCAAGCAAATGGTCCCAAGAAAACAAGCTGGAGTAGCCATTCTAATATCAAATAAAATCAACTTTCAACCAAAAGTCATCAAAAAAGATAAGGAAGGATACTTCGTACTGGTCAAATAGAACTATTTAAGGGATAACTTCAGCAAGTGTTATAGGTATCTGGTGAATCACAGTGTAATGACCTTGGGAAATACAAAGGAATGTTGCTCTTTGCTCAGAGTGAAGCTAACATATCTTCAAGGTAGAACATTGGAAGTATTTGAATTTTATGGTCACATTAGGGGGGTGAGTCCTGTATATTTTAGAAGAATAATATTTATTTTCTCTGTATTTCATCAGGAGTTTTTAACTTATTTCTAGTTGAGTGTGACTGTAGTAAGGTTTTCAAAACTTACTGAAAACAAGTAACATTAAATGTATGATTTATGAGATTAGATTATGTGCTATTTTTACTGAAGTCAACTTTCCTTTGTCATTTCAAAGGAGAAAAAAATGAATGACCTATAAAACTGTAAGAGTTGATCTGTCCGTAATAATTTCCAATTGCATAATGTTTTTACAAAGTGATTTCATTTATTTTAATCATATCTATAAAGTGAAATTATAAGATGGTGATAAAATTGGCTTCTAAAGTTTCAGCATAGAAAATAGCATTTAAATTATTATACAAATGTCTACAAATAACTTCATAATTTATTACTCTGTCTTTAATTTTAACATGTTTCTCATAATTCACCACTGTATGTAATACTATGATAGATATCCCATAGTACATACATATTTTTGTCAACATAAATTTCTAGAAATAAGTTTACTAGATAAAATTTTATGCGCAATTCAAAAAAATAGATAAGCTTACCAAACTTATTCATAACTTCAACTCTTCCCATGGATACTCTGTACTCACAAAGACAACTGAGAGTTTACACACCTTTGGCTAGAGAGTATCAATCAGTAAAAAGTTATCAATTAGACAACAGGAATGTAATTACCATTAGAATGCATTAAGCAAAAAAATTTAAGTACTTCATGTTTCACAGATTATATTCTAACCTCAGACAGCTAGATGAAGAAAAAACTTTCACAAGCTGAGATCTAGTTCGAAGATCACTGACAGGTTTTTTGTTGTTTCTCTGGGGTTTTTGTTTGATTGTTCTTTTTGTTTTGGTTTGGTTTTGGTTTTGCTTTGTTTTTGTTAAATCTAATGGATAGTTTTCACCTGTACTCAGTAAAGCTACTCTTGAAGGAAAAAAAAAGAATTGTTAGTTAGTCTTCTTATGGGACTCCTAACAGTGAAAACAGGAGCTGGTCTCTGACTCTTTTGCCTGCTTTTGGATGTTTTTTCTCATACTGGGTTGCTCCATCCAGAATTAATAGGAGGGGAGATTCCTAGTCTTAGAACAACTTGATTTGCCATGTTTGGTTGATATCCATGTGAGGCTTGCCCTTTTATGAAGAGAGCCAGAGGAAGAGTAAATGGGGAGAAGGGGAAAGAGGAAAAGAGGGAGGGGAAACTGAAATCAGGATGTAATTTATGAGAGAATAAATTCTAAAAATTAAAAAAAAACTGTTGACTTAATCAAATGATCAGTTCCAAGTCTCTCTCTCTACACATATACACACGCGTGCGCGCGTGCATGCACACACACACACACACACACACATATATATTACAAAACAGTGAAGTCTTTATGGTAGAGGGGAAACAAGGGCACTTCAGGCTCTACATCATAACAACACATTTCTGCATCATTGTGCAGAAAAATCTGCAAGTCCACAATGTAATTAGGTCAACACACAGACACTGCTAACACCATGCTTGTACTGAGTTAACCTTCAATCTGGATGTTATCCAGACTGCAGATCTGAAGGACTGCAAGACCCGGGGACCTAAGTGTATTCAAGCCCTTCCCTGTAAGGTCAGTGACAGTGGGCAAAAAAGAGGAACTTCTCCTAACATAGGAGAGGAGATAAAAGGGAAAAGTCACTAGCACCATAAAATTCCAGAGACAAGGCTAACCACCTTATCAGAGGAGCAAGACTAAACTGTAGAATGATACTATTTTCTCCCCCTGTATATGCTGCTGGCTAAAGATGAAATAGAAGATGGAATTTTCAGAATATTCACCTGGTTATCTGAGTAAAGTACAGTTTTAACCTTCGATGCTTGTCTTCATTTATTGACTTTTGTGACAGGTAATATGGACCAAACTCCAAAATGTTCAAACTAACATTGAATAGGATGGTATTAAAGACAGCACTGCATTTGTTTATTTATGTTTATTCTGACAAATGTGTAGGTCCAGCAAGACACTGAGCTAATGTCATGGGCCTAAGAAATTTATGTTTAAGTACACCTCAAAAATACAAATATATCTTCTGCTTCCAAAGTTCCCTAGATATCAAAGTATCAATAATTAGAAAACCTTCTTCTTTGTATTTTAATTTTACTGGAATAAATACAATATAATTAAATTGCATTGGATTCATGAACTAACATAAGCAGAAAATACAGAAATAAACTGTCTGTATAGAAACCATAAAGGAAAAGCAACCTATATTGAGCTGAAAATATCTTCACCTAGAGGTGAACTGTATAGAGCACGAGATTTACCAATGTAAGCTCTGATGGAAACAAAATGGAAATGAATCTGTCTGCCCCAAAAGGTGAAGAGTCAAGGAATCTTCAGGAAAAAAAAAAAAAAAAACAGACCACATACCTGTCAACCTCATTATTCATTTAGAATTGTTTTTGTAAGCAAATGCAATGACTGCGCCTGTTGCCTGTTAGTGAATAAATAGTACAGCCAGGGGAAAAAAAGGATGGAGAGAAACTGACTGCTTGCAGAAGATAAGATCACTGAAAGGTCATTTCAAAGCAATTTACTCAAACAAGGAAGGCAAGAGGCTTTTATTGACATCATTCATATGCATACAGCGCAGACTGACACTCATGTGTAAAGCACACTCATTCATGAGCATGTCTGGCTGGACCTCTGCCTCTTTATGTCTCACAGCTGCAGACAAGAATATCTCTAGAACAGCATGACGTGGCAAGTTCAGAAGACACAGAATTCACTTTTATGTTATCTTGTTCAGAGACATCTATACTCTGTGTCACGGTCATTAAAAAGGACTACAACTTTTTAAAATGTTTGTGCTCCAAGTGGGAATGGGCTACATCATTTATTACTTTTTAAAATATTTTTGACATTTTCATACATGTATATAATGCATCATATCCACCCCTAGAAAATTCCTCCCCATCTTCCAAATTCCTTCCCAAATTCTTCACCTCTCATTTTCATGGCCTCTTCCTTTTTCTTGTTTTCTTTTTCATAACTGAGAATCTAATTAGTGACACTTTATGAGCATGAGTGTAGGGCATTCCACCATCCAGATGATGGACAGCTTACTGTCATACCTCGAAGGAAGGAAGGAAGGAAGGAAGGAAGGAAGGAAGGAAGGAAGGAAGGAAGGAAGGAAGGAGAGAGAGAGAGAGAGAGAGAGAGAGAGAGAGAGAGAGAGAGAGACTCCCCCAACCGCCATCAACTGCTGGCAATGGTTCTTCAATTACAGGTAGAGCTTCATGGCTTCGCCTGTAGAGCTCAACTTCACACTTCACTTCATTTTACTCCCTGCATGAACATAATCTCCCTTATCTTCCTAGTCCTTGCCTAGTCACCTTCTTTGTAAAGCTTAAAACTTACTGACAAAAATAAAACTTTTTATTAAATGGCCTATAATTTAAGCTCCATGTAGTAGACATATTTTCTTTCTGTGTGTTGTTACATCTGCACATTTATTGAATGAACGGTTGTGTTTTTACACTTACAGTCTACAATTTCATAGAAAGTTGACTGAAAGCATGATTCAACAATGTATTCATTAATAGTAGGGTCGAGGTTTTCTTCTCCCCATATTTTAGAAAATACCCTAAGCCTAATTTCAGTCTTACTGACTTAGGAGTCTGACCTCACCTTTCAGCTCCAACTATAGTACCTAAGACAGGATGGTTTACTCAGAAAATTCAAGCACCTTGACCACATCAGTTGCTACATGATATAAGGAGATCACCATGACTGCCACAGGGGTGCTGAACAGTTTCAGATCACAATGCACAGTTAAACAAAGAAAAAAAACAGAAATTTGTTAATATATATACTTCATACATGTGAAAGAAGCACCAGGCAATGAGTAATTCTCAGAGGTAGTGAAACCCCAGCATCTTTAATAAAGAACAGTGAATTTTAAAAAAGTAACAAGATGCTGGGAAAGGACTATATGCCTCTAGAAGTGGTAATTTGATCTGTGGAGTGAGGCGGTAGAGAGGGTGAGAGGTTCTCAGGTATCACATGTTAGCTTTGTACTTTCTATGCAGCTCAAAAACGACAATGAACTTCTGACCCTCGTGTCTCTATTTCCTGATTGCTGGATTACAGGCATGTACTACAGTTTCTGTGTTTCTGTGGTGCTGGAACCTGAATCCAGGGCTTCATACACGCTGAACAAGCACTCTACCAACTAGCTGAGCTACATCTCCAACCTTAAATGTGTCATGATGAGGTGGGACAAACAGGTGGGAGGGACATCCTGATTGTTGAAGCTTCTTAATGCCAGTTCCTCCATAACTATATCTAGATAAGCATCTAAGTTGTCTTTAGAGAACAGTGTTTCTGGAATGTAGGAGAGATTTTTTTTTATTGTTGTAAATATATACTCTATTTTAGACAAATACGGGGAGGAGAGAGTGGTCCTTTATATCTGTTCCTTTCAATTATCAACAATCCGTCAGATTTGGAGGTGGCATAAAAGCCAAATTATGTCCATTCAGATTTATTCCCGCCTGGAATTGTCTGGAGCTCTCAATCAATGCATTTTGGGGAACTGTATAAGCAGACTATGACTTCAAAGGATACAGACACCATTGCTACTGCATCAGAAGTGGCTGCCAGTAAAACAATCCAACAAGAAAGGGAAGCTGAGAGGGAGAAAGATACACATGGTGACCATTTAATACCTGTTCTCAAAAGTGCTAAACACTTAACACCTTTAATTCTCCAGGAATAAAACATAGTCAAACTCTTATTTAAGACTTGGGTTGCACTTCTCTGCCTCACAATACAGAGAGAGTCATGAGTCGTGAACATAGGTGGCACCATGGGAGTCTTCATTTGTGTATCTACAAAGCAGTCCCAATTGCTGCCTGTATGGAAGGAAGCAATAGCTGCAAAAGTTAGAAAAACAAATGAGTTGCATCAGAGTGTTTCGTATACACTAGGTGTTCCAGTGGCAGCAGAGACTTGTGGGATTGCCTACCAGAGGAAAATTCACAAGATGGAAGGAACAGCAGAGTTCAGCTCATAGGACATATCACCAACATGCACAGTATGCATTGCTGTAGTTATTATATAGAGTCAGGCAAAATAAGCAAGTGTAAACAGTGCCAAATCCTGAGAATTTACTATGGACTCACAGTTTTAAAATGCTAACTAAATATTATCTATCTGGGACATCACTAAATCTTGCCAAGCTGAGTAGCTTGTCAAGTATAATAAATAATAGCTGATTTAGTTTTTATTAAAAAAACACAGTTAAATTTTCAAAGATGAAAACCCACCATGATATTAGATTATTGCGGAGTGTATGATACAGTGACTCCAAAGTAGCATAGAGGCACAGCATTCAACATTCAGCCAGAGGGAAGAAGCATTTGATGTGAGCACAGCAACTAAAAGAAACAAGTTGATCATTATAAACTTTTAACACATAATACTTAAAATCAATGAGTTTTAATTTACTGAACTCTTCAGAAATGTTCTTCTAAAATATGACAAAAGTTGCCGGGCAGTGGTGGCGCACACCTTTAATCCCAGCACTTGGGAGGCAGAGGCAGGCGGATTTCTGAGTTCGAGGCCAGCCTGGTCTACAGAGTGAGTTCCAGGACAGAGAGGGCTACACAGAGAAACCCTGTCTCAAAAAAACAAACAACAAAAACAAAAACAAAAAAAAAAAGAAAGAAAGAAAGAAAGAAAGAAAGAAAGAAAGAAAGAAAGAAAGAAAGAAAGAAAGAAAGAAAGAAAGAAAGAAAGAAAGAAAGAAAGATTCAGATGTCAGGTCTGCCCACAAGAGGGCAATCATCACATGAGAAATCTAAAATCACGACTGCACCAGAAGGGAGAAGTCATAGAGTAGTGGACTGTAAAGTGCATGATGTCAGAAGAATCCATCAGAGGGAGCAGGACACTGAGAGGAGGAAAGTAAAGAGACAGAGTTGGGTTAAAATAAGAACAGCAGTGAAAATGAGATATGGGTGCAGTCTAGAACTACTGCGCCATAGCGCACCCACACTACTGTGGCAACTGATGATCAGACGCTAGTATGATCGACTGAGTAGATTATAAACATCAGAAATTTATTTCCTATGGATTCTGAAAAGTCCAAACTCAAAGTAGATTCCTTTTCTAATGAAAGAGTGCTTCCTAGCTCACCAGTGGCACATCCTGCTGTGTCCACAGCATGATAATAGAACAAGCATGCCCCTTTGATCCTCTTGTAGAGACACTAATCCCATTCAGGAAAAGTGCACTGTCATGACGAATCAGCTCCTAAATAGTCCCACCCACCCACACATTCACACTGGGAGTTAGGATTTCAACATAAGGCTCTGGGAAAGGAGACTACTATTCTGACCACAGCAAGCCTTTCACAGAGGCTCTAGCCTGACTGGTTGGACCAGCAGCATATCCCTGACATATCAGAACTCTACCCGATATATTATACCCAGAACTAATTTACCCAACTAATAAATCAAAGTGGGTTCAGACACCCTCTTGAAATATATAGTCCTACTTTTAAACTTAGAAAAACTAAAGCTTCAAAGAGTGACACACACTATTAAGGAAAAATACTCACTGTGTTGGTGACCTGAAAAGAACTAGCCCAGGAAATGGTTGACAGGTGAGGACAATATGCAGTCCTTCATATTATTCAATATATTAAAGGCCATGGTGTTGTGATAGAATCGCAGCTCGCATCCAGACAGACCAGACCAGGCCAATACCGTTCCATGTGAGAGAGGTTTATTGTGGGGGGAGAGGGGGAAAGGTGATGAGGAAGAGAAAAAGAGAGGTCAGGAGGGTCTGCCTTCTATCTGGGTTGTGATGTAACCGCTCGCAGGTAAGAGTGGGAGGTGAGCCAGATGGATGCTGGGAACGTATGGTGATTGCCATGGCAACAGATGCGAGGGTCCCTGTTGCCTATGGGTGACGTCACCGTCACTGCTGGATTCGGAACCTGCAACCTGCAATCGTAAAGCCGGTTCCTGATAACAACATGTAGTATTGGTCATCTTTTTAATCACCCAAATGCTGATGAGCTTTACGTGCAAAGTAATTATTTGAGCACTGTCAGTGAAAAGGTGAATATACTTTCATATCATGTGTACAAGGCTAACTGAAGTAAATACAAACGCATGTGAGCAAGATAATCGGTGGACAAGTATAAGTAGATGGATATTTCCAGGAAAAAAAGATGGCACACTGGAGCAACAAAAACGGGAGACAGAAAATCTTGAAGACAAAGAACTCGAGTTTTCCAGTGAGACCAGATGGAACTCCCAGCTTCACTGGGTTTCTGTAATCTACCCTAGAAATCTCCCAGCCTCCAGGATGCCACACTAGCTACGTCAGAGAAAAGCACACCTATCTTTCAATCATGTGCTAGTCAGAAGTCCACCATGGAATGCTTCTCTATGAAATAATCCATTTTTAATGTCTTGTCTACCTCCATTGTTACCCCAATAGCCAAAATGAAAATAGCCAAAATTTATTTCAAAATGTCTTGGCTACCTCCATTATTACCCCAATGGCCAAAATACAATCTTAAAACCTACCTCTGTAATCCTAACCCAAAGCCTGAAACCAAGCAGGTGATCCATGAGGAAATATGAAATGACAAACATTCATGCCCTGTACAGGTCCAGCTTCCCATCCCAACGCATATGTTTTGGTGAACTTAAGCATTATTCTAACAGTTGCTTGTGAACCCAGCTCACGTCGCTTCTAAACAAAGAAAGTAAATTGGTTGTTCTAAAATGTATTAACATTAAAATTTCTTATAATTTAGAGAATACCATCATCTTAGAAATTTCAAATACATGTGCTTTATGTTCCATATGGTAGGAGTTAATGCGTGGATGAATAAGAACCATTTTGGTACTCTCAACATCTTCTCATATATTTAGTGAAAGTTAATTTCTGAACGGCATGCTTAGCTGGAGATAACAAAGCTGTGCTACTGCTATGGTGTTGAAGAGCTCACCCTGTGGCAGCAGGGTACTGTCTGGAAATACTTTTAGTGTTTTCCTCTCCCTGTGGTTACCTCATTGACTCAACTAATGGACCAAAATGTTTTCAAAATATGGGATGTTATTAAGCAGGGTTCTGCAGAAAGTTGATTTATATGAACGCATAGCATAAGGATTCACAACTCACTATAAAATCAGAGGTGCTGTTTCTGTAATATTGCTTATACCTAGAATTCTATTCAATGGTAATGGACGATAGAAAACCTAGAGGCGAGTGTGAGCTGAGATGTGTTTGCAGAACTGCTGTTAAAGAACCATAAAGGCACAGGGGCACAGGCCTTGTAGCTGCTGAGCCTGAACTTGGCTTCATCACTAACAGCTCTGCTTTGAGCCTTATCACTCTAAATTAGCTTTATTAAATGAAAAAAGAGAATAAGGACTGTAATGCTATCAACCAGTTAAATTAGGTGGTAAATGTTAAATGATACATGCTTTAAGCTCATACTATTATCATGTTACCTGTGTTTATGAAGAAAGTTTAGATTTGAGACGTGACTCTCCACAGAGCATCCTGACATATAGGTGAAATGATAAGAGTTACCCCCTCCCTTCATCCCATCAGCACACTAACGATTCTTGTGACCGTCAATAAACACAGAACATTAAAAGATGAAACTGTCCTGGCACTGATATCTATAGTAAAGAAATAAGATGATCGGCTTGTAGAATTGTGTTTGTTTCAGCTCAAAATTGTAGAACACAGTGGTGAGTTCAAGACTAACTCAACTATGCAGAAAAGGGAGGTGGAAGGACTGTAAGAGCCAGGGGAGGTGGAGGACACCAAGGAAAGGCCTTCCAGTCAAAACAGGACTGATGCACATGAAAGACCCGAGCCCATTATAGGGAAGTTAGACCCCCCCTTAGCAAATTAAAGCCAGAGATAACATAGCCATATTCCACCGCCTAATGGCTAACATACATCCTTTTGTCCCGGGAAAATAGTTAACAGCAGGGTTGATATCGCAACTATCCATATCTTTGTCCTAGGAAATAGCTAATCTATACCTTTTGTCTCAGGGAATAGCTGACTGCAGGAATGAATGGCTAATCTACACCTTTTGTCTCAGTAAACAGCTAACCATGGGAGTAATGAACTTAGGACATTCTATACCTTCCCATGACACATAGAATTTCCTTGCTTCATGGCTTTTTCTTTAAATACCCCTGACTTCAGCTGCTCAGGGCCGAACTCCTCTGCCTCTGTGTAGGCTACGAGCTCGGCCCCAGTGCACTGGTCGTCCCCCCCCCCCCGCCAATAAACCTCCTGTGATTGAAGCAAGGACGGTCTTTTGTGAGTTCTTGGGGGGTTGCGCCGTCCCGAGACTTGAGTGAAGGTCTCCCTGGCTCAGAGGTCTTTCACACACATGAACTCGCATTAGACTGTGGTGGTGTACATACTGCCTTCGCAGTACAAAGGCCTTCCCACGTCCAAACCAGCTGCGATCCCAGCACCGAGAAGGAAAGTGGACATAAGTCCCCATCCCTAATCCAGAAACTATCTCCAAGTGTCAACTGTTCAAAAAGGAAAGATCAGTTTCCTCCAGTCTCACTGAGTATACAAACCACACTTCAATGCCCCATGCCCAGCAGAAGATGGCCGACATGAAATAAACGCAGTGATATTTTTGGATTTTTTTTTTTTTTGTCTCATAATGCTTTGTTTACTCATTTTTTAACACTACTGTCTTTGGCTTGTGTATTATATTTTGTGATTTTGTGATTTTATTGGTTGTATGTGTTTGTGGGAGTGTGTGTTTCTACATGTGTATGTGTCTTTTTTTTTTTTTTTTTTTTTTTTTTTTGCTTTTTCTGATTCATTGGCTTTCCATTTTCCTGTTTTCTAAAGAGAAAGGAGTGGAGTTGGGTGGGGCAGTAGGGGTGAACCTGGGACGAAATTAGGGAGGGAAACATTGGTCAGAATATATAGTATGGAAGAACTAACTCAAAATATGTTCTTGGAATTTTATTTCTTTTTTTTTTTTTTGGTTTTTTCGAGACAGGGTTTCTCTGTGTAGCTCTGGCTGTCCTGAAACTCACTCTGTAGACCAGGCTAGCCTCGAACTCAGAAATCTGCCTGTCTCTGCCTCCCAAGTGCTGGGATTAAAGGCGTGTGCCACCACTGCCCGGCGGAATTTTATTTCTTGAATAACTGAAAGAGAATTATACAGGCATGCCTATATGTACACATTGTTCCATGTTTTATTCTGTTACAGGTTTAACAATTTCATCTTCTTGCACCCTAGAAATATAGATCATATCACAACAGAGGCCCAAGTAGGTATGTCAAATTTGCCAAATATATTTTATGGAAAAAAATCATGCAATTTATTTGCAAAAAGAAAAATAGGCAAAAAACAACAGTGTGGTCTGAAATTATATGACCTACGTCATTACCCAAGCACAGTGGGAACAGGATCAGTCTTTTTTGTATATTTTATTAATTCCTAGTTTTGCTTGTTTTGTGAAGATGCAGTACAATCTTTTCACTCACATATACAACTTATAATAATTAGATCAGGAGAATAAGCACTTCTATCTCCTTGAACATTTCATCTCTGTGTTTGGAACTGTTTTCTTCTTGTTGTCTAGTTGTTCTAAAATAGATCAAAGGTTTTTTTTGTAGCCAAAAGTTCCCCTTCTGTGCAGCAGAAGGCCAGAACTAGTTTCTCCTCTTGATATCTCTTATCTAAGTCTTTCCATACCCCACAGCCCATCCATTCTCAAGTTTTACTGATAACTCTACCACTCCGCTCTTCAAAAAAAGCCCCAGAAAATCCACTCACATTTAAATTTCAGATACATGTTAAGGTTTTCTTTTTTAGTAGAATTTCTCATATGAATAGCCACTGGGGTTTTCTGTTAGAAGGCAAATCAAATTAAGAAGATTGGGGTAGCCCCAGAGCCAACTTCCCTTGTAGAAGGGAAGATGAAGTCTGAAAACATACAACTTACTGAGATTCACAAAAGGAAGCCAAGAAGAGTTGGGGCATAATACCATAGAGTCCATGGCTGAAGTTTTCAGAGATAAGACTCAACCTTGTGTCTAGCTTTATAGACCTCAAAAGATCAAAGAACTTCAAGATCTTCCTTATGGTACAGAGCAGGTCTCAATGAACGACTTTCATTTAATAATTAGCAACAAATGCATGATTACATCTTCTGATTCATTCTATTCTCAAACTAAATGTCAGCATTGTTGGTGCCACACATTCTCAAAAGTTGCCAAGTGTTAGAGAAAGGACCCTTAAATTCACTGCCTGCTCTCAGATCTTTAAGGATTTTAAAAGTAATTTTCCTATCTGGATCTAAGCCGCTTTGTGCCCCTGCTGTTGGATGACTTGAATTTTTCGAAATTGTTTTGCCTGGTCCTTTAATAATCTAAGTGTCTGTGCAGATGTCAAGCTAAAGCATTTGGAACTGAGATTAAATTCCCTGACTGCTTTTGGCATTACTGAGTGCTGTCACCCCCATCACTGTTCAGCATGAATGCTATTGGATAAATGCCATCACATTAAAAAAAAAATAGATGAAAGTATTGCAGTCACTGAATGGCATGTGAGAAGTGGGGCTGTAATGCTGACAGAGCTTGACGTGCCGTCTCACTCCCTACGACAGAGCGTATAGCGCACCTGAAATTGGACCCCATGTAGTGACTAAGAATTCCAATTTTCTCAGTTTTATAGAGTTCTGTATTATGTTTGACAGCTCTTTTTCACACCAATGGCTTGTTTCATAATGCTAACAAAGTACAACAGTGAGAAAATGTCACCAGAAGAAAAGAAAGAAAGGAATGCAAAAGTGTATGTAAGCTTTTGAGCACACAAAGCATGATTTCCTAGGGGAAATTACCATTTTTTCATATTGTTACGACAGTTTTAGTGTACTGGATCTGAAAATGTTGGCTCTTCCCCACACACAGATTTACAAAGTTCATTCAAGGATGCGCCATGGGAAGAGTGAACTAGAAAAGCAGTGTGATGCTGAACCTGCCTAAGGACCCCATGCGCGCGACTGCATCTCACCCTACTCCACACTCCCCAACAGCTGACATGGAACGCCAAGATCGTCACATTCACAGAAGGAATGTTTTATCAAAGCCAGATAAAATGAGGCAATGGGAAGACTGAGCCATAGAGTCAGGCTCACTGGTCAGTGCCTCCATTGGCTTTCTGGTAGCGCCCATCCAAAGTGAAAGAGTGAATTGCCTATCCCGCTTCTAAAAGAGACTCCAGCTCACTGACTTTAATTTTTTTGTTGTTGTTTCTCTCAATGAAGCTCATGTTTCCTGCCTCCTTGTACCCCCTGCTTCTGTTAAATTATTTCAGGTAATGTCAGTAGTACAGGGGCCCAGACCTGATCAGCTCACACACACCACACACCACAAAGCAACATGATGGCCGAGGACTTGTTCAAAGGTAACAGGGATGAGGATTGTTAGTCTAGTCCACCATTCTGCCTTCTCTTGCTTTCCACCCTTCTTCTTGCTTTGGCCAAATCAACATTGCCATTGCATATTTTTCTGTTTTTCTTTCCTCCCTGTTCACAACGGTCCTTTTTGGTCGTGTGCAGCCATTTGTCAAACTGATTAATTACTCGTAGCTACTCCTCGGACTTGGCCTCAGAGTCCTATCTTGTGAGTTGTTCCCAGAGGCAACCCTGAGGAGAATTTTCGGTGATCACCTGGTTTCACCCTGTTAGTCTTATCCTTCTGCTGTCCAAAACTTGGAATGAACACTCACTATAAGATTTTTAACAAGAAGACTCATAAGTACAAGGACTCAAATGCCATTTTCAGTTCTGATGTAGAGAGAACTATAGATTTGAAGTCAAAAATAAAGCCCTGACTCCAGCCATCATCTTATGCAAAATGCCTTTTGCCAGATTCTCTGAAACTTCCTGTTCCTCCTCTGGAAGATGGGGTTACCGATGCTGTGATTATAATACCAAGAGTGATGAAGAAAAGATGTAGGTTGTATGTTTTGGAGCTCAAGGCATAGAACTGGACTTTCTAATTTCAAAACACATTTCATTGTATACTTTACTATCTTGCTATCTTCTCTAGAAGAGCCTGGGTATGGAAAGTTATTATTGTCCATCCACAAAATATGTTTCTGTTTTCTTCTCAGGTGAATTATTCTGACAAACTTACTGAGGTTCTAAGTGCAGTCTATAAGGAAAATAATGTTCCAATGGAAATCATCTAGATTTGTGAGATTCCTTGCTTGCCTAGGAATCTAGCTTCTATACTATGAATGTCATCAAAATAAATATACAAATAAAAAGCTACTCATTGTTAAACAGCAAAGATGTTTTACATAAAAAGAAGCCACTTGTTGTTGCCTATGTATGAGTTTATGTGGTCTTCTGAAGGTTCGAAATTCACATGCAGATGCCGACTCACTGTCTCACACACAGCTTTTATAGCCCCATCTGTGCCATGCAAAGAGACACAAAGGTACAGTCATTTGGTAAGCCATGCTTCCACGGAAACTCAGGCCAAAAAGTACATCAACCTTAACATGGAATAATGATACAGTGATTGGCTACACTGTTCTGCTGCCAAAGATTTACCTTCCTGTCGTCCTTTCAAATGTTTAAGGGAGTCCTGTGTCTGGGCTCTGAGCACTTGTCACCGATGACAGATGATGCCTTCAGGACTTGGGGATGAGCCAGGACCTATGCACCATATTCTTTACTAAGAAGTGGTTCCCAGAAACACATTTTAGGAAGTGGGCTTCTTAAAGTGGCACTGATCCAAAATACATTGTGATTGTTACTTATTTATGCTGATAACTGTAACAACCATATACATTGTGCCATAAATGTTTATGTTTTATAAAGTGACTTCCATTAGCTTTCAATCTCGTCTTGGCTATTTTAAAGCTTACTTGATAGTACTGTAAAAATTAGAACAACAACAATAATAACAACTCCCATTATTGATCGTGTACTGCATACCAGACAACCTTTAACAGAATCTTTGCAACATCCCCATGCTTAGGAGCTGTTGTTGCTTTTACTTTACAGATGACAAAAACAAGACTTGCAAAAGAGAGCAAAAGTGAAGAAATTAAATTAAATTTACCTGTATTGAACAATTATTAATCAAAATACACATGTCATTTTGATGCTTTCTGCTGCCAATTTATCCTCAAATAGTCAAACAAAGGTTAAAATTGAAATGGGCTCAGAGATATGGATTTGTATAAATGAGTGTTTGTTGTTAACAGGAAATGGAGGGCCTATAGTAAACAGAATAGTATAGATTTCTATACTATATAGACACTCACATCCTATATTTGCTAGCATGATAATAATCAGAGCAAATATATTCAGTGGTCAGATTTAATCTACATGTGCTGTAGTTTGCTTCAAAAATAAATCCCAAGTGCTCACCTATTAAAGGCTTGCTCCTCAACTGGAGAGTGGTAGCCTTTAATTCCAGTACTTGGGAGACAGTGGCAGGAGGATTTCTGAATTTGAAGGCAGCCTGATCTACAGAGTAAGTTCCAGGACAGCCAGGGATACACAGAGAATACCTGTCTCAGAATAAAAATTTAAAAAATAAATAAAATAAAAGGTTTGGTTCTCAGCAGGACTGCCCCTTAGGAGTGGGCCTACTGGACAGATTTAGGTCCTTAGTGTTCCTAGAGAAGAGGTGTGATGGAGGTGTCTTTTTCTTTCTTTGCATGAACAGGCATTTTTTTATCTTCTGCTTTTGCCATGGTGCCCCTGTGGTGTCCTAGCCCCAAACTAAAGAGTCATCTGGTCATGAACTAAGGCTTCCTAAACTGTGACATAAAACAAATATTTTCACTTTAAGTTGATAGTCTTAGGTATGTATTACTGTAACAGAAAACTAATACAACAGGCAATGTGATGAAAACTTTTAATCTCAGATTGATCTAAAGGAACTATGGAGTAATTTTCAAACATTCTTTCTTGTGTATAAACACTGTATGCAGAAGAAATAGAGAAGACATGAAATGAAAATAGTAAAATCCTTTTGAGAAAGAACCAATTTAAAGTGTCCAATAACCTAAATGTCCTTCAACTGATGAATGGGTAATAAAAGTGTAGTACATATACAGTTATGGAATACTTTCTGGCTATAAGAAAAGTGAAATCATAAAATTTGAAAAAAAAATGGGTGAAACTAGAAAAGAACACATTGAGTGAAGTTACCCAGATGCAGAAAGACACATGTTGTGTGTTCTTTCTCATCAGAGGTTCCTAATTCCAGACCTTCAGATGTGAGTATATAATCTATAGTCACCATAGCACGCAGGGAAGTAAAATGGGGTTTATTGCAGGGGTGAGGAGCAGCATGAAAACAAATAGCAGGATACAAGAGATCTGAAGGGGAAATAGGAAAGGGAGGGCTGATATAAAAGAGTGAAAGGAAGCAAAGAAAGGGGAAAGGGCAAAAATAAAAAATTAACAATTTCTGAAAATGTGATAAGAAATCATACTATTAACTATCTACCTAAAAATGTCTATAGAGCAGAAAAGTCAGTATATGCATATATTCTCCTGAACAAGAGCCATAGACTATTTAAAAAACCTTAACAGTAGGCATGAGAAACCCTCTTTTGAGTTGTTAGTCATGGTTGTTCAATAGAGTCCCAGAACATTATTGGCTATTACTGTAGCACTTGGCTGTCTTCCAGAGGTAGAAGATAAATTATTGAAAACATTATGCAATTCAGACACAGAGCTCAGAAGACCTAAGCTGGACCCTCTTGAAGGTCTCCTTCTTTAGGACTAGCTATCAAGATACCACAAGGTTCTATGCAAGATTCCAAATGGAAAACAACCAACAAGTCTACCTAGATATGATGCCTAAAAAAATGATAGCAACTCCCAGCATAACATGATAACCATAAGGGTCCAGCACTAGTACACGTACCTTGTTAATAACCAACAGCTCTCTAATTGGACTTCCTATCCACTAAACAAAAGGGAAATCATGCCTGGTACTGTCAACCTAGTCAATTACTAGGGCTAGTGAAGTTATGGATCTTGAAGGAGAACCTTCAACTATTACCTCATTAAACCCATATAATCCCTGACTATATTCTAAATATGTATCCTTATTACCATAAATAAGTATAGTCCTCACTCCTCAGCAAGGAAACTTCTTTTAGAAATAGATAGAGACCATTACAGAAAACCATAATCAATCAAACTGTAGAGTCATAGAGCCCAATACCAAAGGATACAGCTATAATACAACTTCTATGTTTCCAGCTCAAGGAATATTGCAGAGGAGGAGAAAGAAAGATTTTAAGAGTCAGAGGATCTAGGAATTTGCTATTGTGCTGTGTCTTGTAATATCAGACACTACATCCATGGAATCTTACCAACATGACTACAGAAACATGAGCTGAACAAGGATGGCACTGGTAGACATGCTAACATGGAGTGAAGTCATTTCATTAGACATGCTAACATGGAGTGAAGTCATTTCATTAGACATGCTAACATGGAGTGAAGTCATTTCATGAGAGTTCAACCCAAGGCAAAAATTGATGAATCATGAGAGTGAGAAAAATAGTCTTCCCCAGGGAAGGGCACGCCAATTGGTTATCAAAAACCAAATGCTCAGTCCTGAAAACATACAAGTACATTATACAGAATGAACAGGATGTATTTTTATTATTAGAGAATATGTAGTAAATTATATTATGCATATTCTTATATATTCAATGAAAGAAAAATAGGTCATTAATTTAGATGACAACAGGGACACATGGGATTCTTGGAAGGAGAAAAAGGGGAAAGGGTGTAATTATATTATAAACTCAAAAAATATTTTTAAAAACATAAAATGAATTATTTTATCATGATTAGATCATGATTAGAAACAACTGCTAAAGCTCACTTAATAGAAAAACCAAGAATATTACAAAACATCATTTGTGGAAAATACAAGTTGACTCAAAAATAAAAATGGTTTCACTACTCAACATTTACAATGATGTGAGCAGATCAGTATCTCGCCCAGTATCAGTAAAGAGCTTTAAGGGAACATAGGAGCAGTTGGGGTGGAGAGGCAGAGGTTGTAAAAGTAGTTAACTTGTATTATGTGCTTGTGATATTCCACAATTTATTCTGAAATACATTTTATTTGTTCTAAAAACACCAGAAAGCGAGTTGAAATAATCCTCCCAGTCAAGTATCCAAAATCATTATTTAAAATAATTGTGTACAAATACACTAATAAAGACATCACAATTAACTTGCTACTATCTATACGATTTGAGAATATAAGTAAAGGAAGTCAAGGAGGTTAGTAAGTATTCAGAACTTTACAAAATAGTTACAGTAACATACAAAACCAAATGCAAGCTATTTTATCCCAAAAGGTCTCTCTAAACTGGCAACTGTACACGGCTTATACAATTTATAAGTAGCTCCTTATTTTCAACATGACAAAGTATTTATTTTATATGATTTCAACATAAATAAAATCTTTTTTTTATAATAGAAGTCAGCAGAGGCGCTGGCATATTTCCCGAGGTTACTGGTTGCTGGCATGAGGATTGTGTAAACAGAACCAGGTTTGGGAATTTATCAAACTAAAGAAAACTAAAGGAACCTCTTGGATACTCAGCACAAGAATAATAACTTTCTAAACAGACTACTAGGATAGTCACCCAAAGTCAGTGAGCAGACAGGTAAGCTTTTTTTACACCAGGAGAGAGATGCACTCTGGATAAAGCAGGAAATCAATCTATGAAAAACAGTCTTCAAGAAAGGACTCACCTGATTGTGAAATGATATCCATGCTGAGGCTCAAAAAAATACCTTTTTTTTTCCCCCCGAGGTTCTAAGACAAAGGAAAGAGAAATTGAGATTTTAGGCATGAAACTTGAAGAAGGGAAGGAAATAAAGACTAGTTAGTAAAGCTCACTAGTACAAAGCCCTCTGGTTTCATTGGTAAGGATTCAGAATTGCAGCACTGGCTAACCTTGCTTTGCCTTAGGGTGTGGGTACAGAAAATCTTTGTCTTTTCAAATTCATATTCTTCTTTTATCTAAATGGAAAGAGGGTCCTCAGACCTAGCCTGTGTCTACCTTTCCTCATTTACCTTCAACACGACAACACTTATTAGTACAACATGAACATGAGAGTCACAATTCCTTTTGGGTCAAAGGACCCTTTCACAGGGGTCGAGTAAGACCATTGGAAATATCAGATATTGACAATTACCTACTTATTTGTAGTCTATAAATCCTATAAAGAAAATATCTTTCCAAAATTGTTCACTGTAGTATCTTTGGCCATGATATTAAAGTCTGACCCCTAGTAGGTCTGAAGAAACACTAATTTCATGGATTAAAAATACATAGGAAACGTAGTCTGATGAGTCTGAGTCAGGTATTATGATAAGTAGTTTCACATTCTCCTGTCGTCCATATGACTATATAAGACAACTACAACCCTTTGTGACTTACTATTTGGGATAAGTCCGAGATTTGGAACTTGACACTAGGTTTGCTTAATCATTTTTCATTTGTTTAAATCAAGATAAATTACAGCATTTCTGTTTAGGAAACTGAAGGAAGGAGACCTTTGCTTTCTATAAAATAATCTAATCTTAAAATCAACACTCTTAGTTTCTTAGTCTAAATGGACCTCTTCTGCACCAAGACAGAATAGCAAAAGAAAGGCTGAGATACATGAATGTGTTTTATAAATCCACAAGAGACACTCAGGGAATGGTTAATTCTCAAGATAGCTATGTTTTAGCTAACATATCATTTTAAAATAAAGAACAGTTGATTTTTCCAGACCTTAATCTCAGGGCCAAGGATACTACAGTGAACAATTTGGAAAAGATATTCTCTTTATAGGATTTATAGACTACAAATAAGTAGGTAAATGCATACTATGATTTAAAATAATGATTCTTTGCTCTGTCTCTCTCTGTCTCTCTGTGTCTGTTTCTGTATGTGTGTGTGTGTGTGTGTGTGTGTGTGTCTCTCTCTCTCTCTCTCTCTCTCTCTCTCTCTCTCACTTATTCTTTTTAATTTACAATCCAGCCATTGCCCTCCTCTCAATATCTCGTCTCACAGTTCCTCATTCCACCCCCCCCCATGTCCCCAAGAGGATGTTCCCCCACCACCATGCTCCCTCCACCCCCCCCCACCCCCACCCCCCGGTCCTCAAGTCTCTTGAGGATTCCATGTATCTTCTCCCACTGAGGCCAGACCAGGCAGTTCTCTGCTATATATGTGTCGGAGGCCTTGGACCACCTCCTATATGCTGTCTGGTTGGTGCCTCAGTATCTGGAAGCTCCCAGAGGTCCAAGTTAGTCAAGACTGCTGATCTTCCTATGGGGTCTCCTCCTATTCAGCTTCTTCCATCCTTCCCCTAATTTAACCATAGGGCTCCCCAACTTCAGGCCAATGGCTGAGTGTAAGTATCTGCACCTGTCTTAGTCAGCTGCTGGTTGGGTCTCCCAGAGGACAGTCAGGCTAGGCTGTAAGCACATCATAAAATCAATAACAGTATCAGGCCTTGGTGTCTCCCCATGAGGTGGATCCCCAGTTGAACCAGTTTCTGGACCGCCTTTCCCTCAATCTCTTCTCCATTTTTGTCCCTGCAGTTCCTATGGATAGGACCCAGAAGGGTCAGAAATTTTGGTGGTGGATTGGTAACATCATCCCTCCTCTTGAGGTCCTATCTACAGGAGGTGGACTTCTCGAGTTCTCTCTCTCCACTGTTGAACACTTCATCTAAGGTCACTCCATTGAGTCCTGAGTACCTCTCACCTCCCAAGTCTCTGGTATTTTTCTAGGGGGTTTCCCTGCCTTCCATCTTCTGAGGCTGCATATTTCCATTCATTCTGCTGACCCTCGGGGGCTTCTCTCCTGCCCCACCCCCATACCGGATCCTGCTCCCCTTTTCCCCTCCCCCTCCCCTTTTACACCCAACCCCCTCCCTTCCTCTGCCTCCCATGATTATTCTTTTAAATCAAGGCAATGTGGCAAGGATCAAGAGAGTAGTGGGAAGCATGAAAATCAAAATTGTCTTAGGTGGAATGAGGGTGCTTTCTAAGAAGCAGAAAATACTGGACTGAGGCCAGAGTTATGTGAAGACGAGCACAAGGTCTGGGGAGGAAGCACTCCTTCATTTGGACAGAGTCGAACTCATTGATCCAGGAATAAATTAGGCAAACAAGTAAAGAGAGCCCGTGTAGCATGCAATGAGAACAAAAAGATCAGGGAGAAAAACAAGATGGAACTGGCACAGTCCACATCAAAAAAATATTGAGAAGGCCATCACGTGGCTGCAAAGAGACAAATACCAAAGGCTGGGGTACCGTCCTCCAAATCACAATTTGGAGAAAGGTGAGTTGAGATAAGGACCTGTTATATAGATCGGGCTTCCTCAAATCCACCATCTTCCTGTTTCAGTCTTCTGAACGCTGGAATCAGAGAAGGGCACCCTCATGTCTGACTCTCGTTTTCTTCATTTTTGATGGTGTAATTTAATTGCCACATTCCTTCCTTCCCTTTCCTCCCTCCAACCCTTCCATATGTCCCTCCCTTCTCTCCTTCAACGTCATTGCCTCTTTTCTTTACAATTGTTATTGCGTCCAAATACGTACTGTGCAAACATATTATTCCTCAATGTAACTGGTTGAGTCCATATTATGTTACTTGTATGTGTGTATCCAGGGCTGACAGTGTGGAACTATACAGCCAATTTGTAGGTTCTTCTTTGGGGAGAGCCACCTCTTTCACACCCAGCTTTCTTCAGTTGCCTGTAATTCTTTTATAAGGTTGAGGCTCTATGGGCATTCTCCTGTTGTCATTAACAATACCTCATTCATGGTCCTGAAATTTGGAAGAGATAGCCAAAATTTGGAAGTAGCACCCACCTGCTGATACTTCTTTCTATCAAGTCAAGCATTTCTGTATTGTACTTGTATATACAATCTATGAGCAGTGATTCATTCAGTCAAGCATTCATAATTATATAAATTATGCATACTGCTTACACTATATGTAAACAATAATTTCCCAAACGTAGACTAAAGACATCCTTAAGGAAATTTAAGTTTGTAAAGAAGTAGAACTCTTCTTTCATAAGCTCTCTACATCCTGAAAATCTACTATTGCTAATCTGAAAGAATATAAAGAAAATTTGCAATAACGCTAAATAAACACATGAACAAGAGACTTCTGTGGCTTTATAAAAATGTGCTTACTCCCTAAAAAATACATAATCACTACCTGAGAAGAAAAATGAAAGGAACGTGTTTTGGTGCATAATATTGAATTCCTAAAAGTTTAACAGAAATGTATAAATCTTGATATACTTCATTTATTTAAGTAAAGAAAGAAATACATAAGACCTTAATAACATGCACCAGTGAATAGGAAACCAATGGGAAATTACCTAATTTTCTGGATTTGAAAGTATGGAAATAAGGGCAGCTTGAAGTCAAAGCTATTACATTAATGAAACACCATCATACAATAAAAAAATCATAAAATGCTGCTGCCATTCCCACTCCAGAAAGTATCCAGAAACAGTTTCTCATAGCATGGTTGTTGCTGGCATGTGCTCTGACTGCTGCTGGGTATCCCAAAGCTCTTGGATATCTAGGTAGAAGCCTGTAAGTGCCTGAGCAGCTGGACAACAAGCAAGCAGGGTGTGGGCCAAGGAGCTAGAAGACTAAATCTATGACTGCAGCCTCGCAAGAAGAGGTGAGCTCTTGGGGTCCTAGGGCAAGCCACTGTGAACACTCACGCCTGCCCAGTTCTGTGAAGATCCTTCCTGGCTTCATGTGACTTCACTCACCACCCTACAAAAAGGGATCCAAATTAAACTAGCCCTGGTATTGATCTAACCACAGATAAAACTTTCTGGAAAATTGCATTCTTTGAAACTAATATAAACCGCAAATAAACTTTGGAAACAGAAGTGAAACTGTTTTACTTGAGAAACTGAAAGTCTACTGCAGCTTTCTCAGGTGTGTAGAGAGATCAAATCTCTCAAAAGTGTTCATGCAGTAATTTGAAGTGGGTACGATAACAATGGCTAATGTTTATGAAAGAATCACTTTCAAACTATTCAAAACCTGTTCTCTTTACCATCTCATTTAGTTATTAAAATACCTCTCAAGAATATCTTTACAAAAAAAAGTACATAATGGAAATACTAAAAATATGTTATCCAGAAATAATTGTATCCAGTTCTTAGAGAAATACTAAAAGAGTGATCTCAAGATAGACTTGAAACTAGCTACAAAAATATAATACCATATATATATACATATATATATATATATATATATATATATAATTTATTGATCTCTCTCTAAAATTTAATCTTTAAACCACCAAGTTTTACATCATTAGCATGAGGGATTTCATGCATGGTCCACCAATGAACTTTTGTGTTGTTCTTAAGTGCCTGTGATATATACTGAGATATTTATAAACAATCATTTAAGAGTATCTTTTAAGTTATTTAAAGATGCTGGTTCTGTTGATAATGTTGTATGAAACAAAGTAAAAGCAGTCAACATCATATCCTGGAAACAACAGTAGTAAGACATAACTTAAAGGAGATTATGGTAGTTGACCTACATTATATCAGCTTCAAAGGGTTCAAATATTGTTTCAGTTTGAACAATTACTATAACAATCCACTGTAAAAAATAGTACTGTTATCTTATCCTAAAGTAATTCTATTCAAAGTTTAAGATTTGAAAACACTGATATTCTAAGCTTGAATGTGTTCATCTGGTAGAGATGACATGTATTTGGTGTGCCAGCTTGTGCTTAATTTTGAGTGCTGCATGAACATAGAGACTGCAATCATATTCCTTCCAGTGGGCATTGTTTAATCAGGCCGCAAACCTTGATTGATTTTGTTCTTCCTTTAGCATTCTTTCTTTTGTTATTAATTTTTTAAATTATCACACAAATAAATAAACATCATTATAGACTATCATACAAATGTCTTTATACTTTGTTATAGTTTATTCTCTTCCCCCACTGACCTATATCTTGTCACTAGCTCCTCACCAATTTCTTCCTTTCATATTTTCAACCTTTCCATATATATATATATATGTATATGTGTATATATATATGTACACACATATATATGTATATATGTATATATATATGGAAATTATATATATATGTATATATGTACAATTTTACATCCTTCATATGACAGAAAAATGACTGCTGTATTGATTTGACATAATAATGACCAGTTGTAACTCTCTTCCTGAAAACATGAAGATTTCAGTTTTTCATTATTTATATATAATTTTTTCTTTTTCTTTTTATTTATTCTTTCCTCATACAATTCATCGCAATCACAGCCTCACCTTTCTCCACTCCCTGTGGGCCAGCACAAAGAATGGAAACAGGCAACCTCAGGAGGTAGGAGATTGGGGGGACCCTCCAGAATGTACCGGAGACCTGGGAGGTGAGAGACTCTCAGGAATCAATGGGAGGGACCTTAGATGAAATGCCCTACAGTGGGGAGAGGGAACTTGTAGAGCCCACCTCCAGCAGAAAGACAGGGCATCAAGTGAGGGATGGGGTTGCCATCCCACAGTCAAAACTCTGATCCATAACTGTTCCTGTCTGAAAGAACTCCAGGGATGGAAATGGAGAGGAACCTGAAGAAAAGAAGGTCCAGTGACAGGCCCAAAGTGGGATCAGCTCAAGGGAAGGCCCCAAGACCTGACACTATTATTGAAGCTATGGAATGCTTACAGAAAAAATAAATAAATGAATAAATAAATAAATAAATAAATAAATAAATAAATAAATAAATAGGTCACTTATTATGACTGCCCTCCAAAAGACTCAACCAGCAGCAGAAAGAGTCAGATGCAGATATTTGCAACCAAGCAATGGACAGAAGCTGCTGACACCTGTGGCTGAATTAGGGAAAATCTGGAAGAAGCTGAGGGCAACCCTGTAGGAGGACCAGTAGTCTCAATTAACCTGGACAAAGAGATCTCTCAGACACTGGACCACCAACCAAGCAGCATACACCAGGTGATATGAGACCCCAACACATATACAGCAGAGGACTTCCAGGTCTGGGTTCAGTCAGAGAAGATGCATCTAACCCTCAAAAGACTGGAGGCCCTAGGGAGTTTAGAGGTCTGGTGGAGTGGGTGGTAAGGGGTGGGTGGGGTGGGGGCATACTCTTTCAGACAGGAGGAAGGGGAGGAGGCATGGGATGTGTAACAGTCGGAAGGTGGACCAGGAGGGGAATAAAATCTGGAGTATAGTAAATAAATAAATAAATAAATAAATAAATAAATAAATAAATAAATAAATAAATAGAAGGATTTTTTTTTTAAGAAAAAAGAAAAAAGAAAAAGAAAAGAGCAGATGTCCGAGGGGATATTAGCTGAACACAGCAGAACATTTTATGACTGAATAAGATTCTACTGTCTATATGTACCATATTTTTTTTTGTACAAGTTTCTCTGTGGCATGTTAACTTACAGTACCTTGGGTAGATATTCAAGCAAATTTACAGGATATTTCTTGTATAAGTATGCCTCATTAAGGTGACAGCTATCTACCCAAGAACTTTCAAAAGTATATAACACTGATTCCTCCTTATGCTAGAGTTACAGTCAGAGAACTTCAGAGAAGATATACAGACAGAGCCTTAATCAATACCTGAGATTATGTACAACTGTGGTAGTAAGTGTTTACATCCTCCAATAGCATGCTGCCCCCATTAATATTATTTCCCGAGAAGAAACCACACATTTTTGCCTTCAGTGCATAGCACAGCATTTTAATATATTTCTACCAAGTTAAATTAATATTAATTGCATTATTTTCAGATAACCATAGCTCCCAGGGAGCATCTGTAGATTGTCCTCTGGCCTCCACATACATGTGGAGCACGCCTGCACACATTTTTGCATTCTCTCTCTCTCTCTCTCTCTCTCTCTCTCTCTCTCTCTCTCTCTCTCTCTGTATATGTATGTGTGTGTGAGAGAGAGAGAAAGAGAGAGAGAGAGAGAAAGAGAGAGAGAGAGAGAGAGAGAGAGAGAGAGAGAGAGAGAGAGAGGAGAGATGAATTAAGTGGCCAGCACAGATGGAACAAAAAAGAGCAGACATTTTACATGCTGTGCAGTTGTTGCCTACCCCAACAATGTATCCTCATCTATCCCTAGCTGTCTATGAAACTGTCTACTTTCTCCCATAAAAACAAAATATGTCAATAGAAGTGATTCTATAGAAAAGAAAGACTCCGCAAAATGAAAACCACATTTATTTGATAACATAATTATTAAAAACCTAGTGTAATTTTGATTTAAATGCAATTCCAGGGATTCCAAAAGTAACATTGGATTAGTGAAAACTTCTGTAACCTTCTCTGAAAATAAATCCACACTTCAGAGACGCTATTAAAAGAGCTCACAAAATATAGATTACATAGCTAATACCACAGTAGCCAAGTCTGAGGGATTTCCAGGGTAGTAAGAAAAATCTCTAATAAGCAGCTGTCATTGGAAAGGCAGAAAAGACAATGGGGTTAATCACTGGACTGTAAAATATAAAATATTTGCTAAAGTGGAAGCTAATTAATTGCATAAAGCTTTGGTATGGGTGATTGTGATAAGGATTAACAAAGTATAAGAATTTATGCAAAATCTAAGTTCTGCCAGGTTAATTTCTTTTGAAAGAAGGCCAAAAAGATACCAGGGCACTAAAGAGAACTGAAGATGTTCTCAAGAAAGATTTGGTCACTCTCTTGATATGGGTGATACACCTGTCCTCTGTCCCTTTTTACATAGTAAGATATGGGGAGCAGAAAATTGAATGTTGGTTTATCCACCCCACAGGTTTTATTGACAGAGAGAATTGTAAAAATGTATCTTTCCTACTCAATAATCTATTCTTCATGCAAATGACAAAATCTGGTTCAGGATATCACCTTTGCACATCTTAAAAAATAATAGTTTCTAAGTTATTTTAATTGTGTTTGTGTACAAACGCATGCATGCACACATGCAAGTGACTGCAGGTGCCCTGGAAGGCTAGAGGTATCCAATCCCCCTGAAGTGACAGTTATGGATGGTTGTGAGCTGCCTAATGTGGGTACTAAGAATCAAACTCATGTTGTCTGGAAGAGCAGTTCACACTCTTAGCCATCTTTCCGGCCACAATCCTGAAGCCACCAGACCATGTATATCTTTCTTTTTGTTTATTTAATTTTTAATTAATTTTTTTTAGAATTTCATACTTGAGCTTTGTGCTTTCTACCCTCTTCCAACTCCAACTTCCCCCATGCCCATATTCACTCCCTCTCAAATTATTTTCTTCTTTAATTATCGCTGTTATATGTACATTACATATATGTAACCTACTGAATTCATGTTGTGTTACTTATATGTGTATATGTAGGGCTGACCACTCGATATTGAATAGCCTGTTAGGGAGCATGTACTTATAGGAGACAGATGCTCTCAGTAGCTATTAATTGCCTGTAACTCTTCTTCTAGATGTCAGGCTTCAGGATATCTCCCTAATTCACATTAGCTTATCAACTGGTATTGTCACTGTACAGGTCTCGTTTAAGCAGCCATATTGGGATTTCATGAGTGCAGTGTAACCTGCCATATATAGAAGACACTATCTAGCAGCAAGTGTCTTAGGCCACTAGTTCTTACAGTCTCTTTGCCCCTTCTTCCTTGATGTTATCTAATTCTTAGGTATAGGGGTTGTGCCGTAGATGTATAGTTAAGCTTGGATCCCCCAAATAGATCATGTTTTCATTTTATGACCTTTATCTACCTCCAAAAAATGAAAAAGAAAGAAAAAAGAAAAGAAAGAGAAAAATTCATGTCAAGAAAAATGGACGTGGGGCTGGCAAGGTGACTCAATGGTTAAGAAGGCTGACAGGTCTTCCAAAGAACCAGATTTGATTCCCAGTACACCCAAAGTGGCTAACAACCATCTGTAACTCCAGTTCCAGAAGATCTGATGCCCTCTTCTGGCCTTCCTTTGCAGTACACTCATGTGGTACACAGATTCACATGCAGGCATATACATGCATACAAATAAATCTCAAATCATGGACACAGTTTAAGTACGAAGACATTCATAGCATGCTACCTATGTTGTAACAAAATGCATGAGGTTAAAAGAAGGAAAGGATTATGTTAGTTCACAGTTTCAGAGGTCTCAGTCTGTATTCATGAAGCCTCATTGTGTTTGAGCCTGATAGAATATAGAACATCATGACTACCAGGTGGTAAAGGAGCAGAATTGCTCATTTCATGGCATCAAAGAAGCAAAAGGGCTTCTTGCCATTCTGATTTTCTTAGGAGAGATCACTGATAAGGATTTAAGGTCGCATGCTTCCCAAGTAGGAAATAGGTCATTTTGATACAGACATCTACAAACATAATCCTGTGTTAACTCAGTAAAACACAGCACTCCACAAGCTGGTCCCCAGGTCCCTGTGCATCAGACAGTAACAGGATAGTATCTGTGACTCAGACATTCAGAAACCCAGGTGATATTCCACTCTTTAGAGAAGACTGACATCTTCTAGGAATAAAATCAACAGAGAGACTGTGAGCTGAGAAATGTCAGGCTCATAGTGAGATCCTCAAACAGAAATGGCTCTTCCTGTGAGCGAAACCCACATGCCAAGGAGTGCTTTAAACTGAAGAGGGTTAATCTCTGCCTACAGTAGTCATCTAGAACTGAAAATAAAGGTCTCTTCTGAAATTTAGGGTCAATGTACAGGAGACCTGAAAACTGAAAGTGAACACGTGGAGCAAGCAAAAACACATCCACATGTTAACTCAATTCTGAGCCACAGCAGGCTGACTACAGGACAGAAAGAGGGTAAAGGGGTTTGAGCTCAATTCAGGCATTTCTCAAAAGGTTTGTTTCCATGGAAGCCATTTTATTCTTATTTGTTCATGACTGCAGTCAAGTATAAGAATTTCAGGGAAAGGGGCATCTTTTAAAAAGGTGCTGCAAAAGATACTGACATCAAAGTAGCATTGGAGCATTCAAGATCATGGAAAAGAAAAGTTTTGAAAAAGCAAGGTTTCAGAGGAGTGTTCACAGCAGAAAGCACTTCCATGAGCCACTGTATCTACCACAAAGCAAGAAACAATCCTGAAATCTTTAAAGAACTTGAAAATATAGACAAAAATGCAAGGTCAAATGTAACCGCCCAAACAAAAAGCTACCAACTTTAAAAAGTCTCTGTCCACCCATCAAGTATTTCTACATATATGATCTAAAATGAAAACTGTACTTATAATAAAGACTAACATGTACTCAGTCTTTACTATATGGCAGGTATTGTCTCAATTGCTTTATAGATAGGTGGCATCGTTGTTCCTATTTGCAAATGAAGGGAAAAGAAAGTCGTGTGTGTTGAAGCAAATTCCCCTTCATTGTAGAGCCAATGAGTGGCAGAGCAGAGCCCATCCAGGCATGCTGGCCTTACTCTGGAATAAAAACAAATAGAAATAGCATGGGCCTCAAATTGGACCAGTCATTGATTGGCCACTTCCACAATTTCTGTACTACCATTACCTCAGCACATCTTAAAGGTAAGACAAATTGTAAGTCAAAGTTTATGTGGTTAGGTTCATGCCCCAGTATCACCTCTAGTAGCCTTGCCTGATTACAGAAGATGGCCAGTTCAGGCTCTATATCCTCAATTGCTAGAAGAATTTGTTAGGATTACTCTCAAAGATTCCAGGTAGTTTTCTCTGCACTAGGTTTCTACTGAACTAGGTTTCTACGTCGCCTCCCGAATGCCTCCCCAATTCCAGTCCTCTCTTCCAGGACTCTCTCCTTCCAGCCCTCCTTCCCCACACCTGTTCCTCCTTGTTCCCATCCCCACCCACTCCCAGTCTACTCACAAAGTCTACTCTATTTCCCCTTTCCAGGGAGACCCATTCTTCCAGCCTTGATGTCTTCTTGTTACTTAGCCTCTTTGGGTCTATGGATTATAGCATGATTATCCTTTACTTAACAGCTAATGTCCACTTATAAGTGAGTAGACACCATGTTTGTCTTTCTTGGTCTGAGGCCCATGCCACAAGAGAGAGCCCATGCCTGACACTGCCTGGATAACTAGGAAGGAACCAGAGGCAGGACAGCCCAGAGACCAAAGATAAAACCAAACACAACTATAAAAAAAAGTTAAGGAAATGATTTATAATGATATTCTGCTATGCTTGTAGGTTGGTGACTAGCCCAATTGTCATCAGCGGGGTTTCATCTAGCAACTGATGGGAACAAATACAAAGACCCACAATCAAACACTAGACAGAGCCATGGGAATCCCTCAAAAGAGAGAGGAGGAAGAATTGTAGGAGTAAGAAAGGTCTAGGACACCATTAGAACTCAGGCCCACAGAATCAACTAAGCAGGCCTCATATAAACTCATAAAGACTGAAGCAACAATCACAGACCCTGTATGGGCCTGACCTAGGACTTCTGCAAATACCTTATGATTGTGTAGCTTGGTGATCTTATGAGACTTGAAATGGGGATCATCTCTGCCTATTTTGCTGACACTTATGACCCTTTTCCTTCTACTGAGTTGCCTCATCTGCCTTGATGTGAGGATTTGTACCTAGTTTCATTATATCTTTTGATGCTATGTTGGGTTGATAGCCCTGGGAGTCCTGATTCTTTGTGTGTGTGTGTGTGTGTGTGTGTGTGTGTGTGTGTGTGTGTGTGTGTGTGTGTGTGTGAAGAAAGAATGGATCTTGGGGAACAGGAGAGGTGGAGGGAACTGAGAGAAATAGAGGGGAAATCATGGTCTTGATGTAAGGTATGAAACAAAAATAAAATAAATAAATTTTAAAAATAAAATGTTAGACACGAATATGAGAAATACATTTGTAGAAATGAGGAAACGTAGAGGTGGAATGGCAAAAGGAGGAGGCAGAGGATCAGAGAAGTTTGTGGGCATTTTATACACTGTGAAGAAACAAATTGAATTAATTTTTGTAAAGAATCAAAAAAATTGGGAGATTGGAGGTAGTATCTTTGTACATTTCTACTGTGCAAGTTAAAGATGATTCTGGTGGTAGCCTCTGTTGGATAGGTCCACTCTGTGTGGGTGGCATGTGATCTCCCCATCTCCCCTAAAATTCCCAAGTGAAGAAAGTTGGAAATAAATGGAAATGCCAGAGACCTTCACTTCTTCACAGTGGACTCTTATTAAGATCTGGCCTACTCATCACCAGTGTGAACCTCTTGTACCAGTGTGGGTCCCCCATCCCATCAGCTGTTGTGAGCTGGCAGTCTCAATGTGCTGAGGAGTTGGGAGCAAGGTCTTGATGGCAATGCATGACCAAGGAGACCAAGGAATGTTTGAGAAGACAGATCATTTATTGAAATAGCAAGGCTAGCTTATATATAGCTCAAGTCAGAGAGGAGGAGAGGGCAAAGAAGGAAGGGCTACAGTGGGGCAGGGGTCTTCTAAACACATCAGCTAGGTTAGCAGACTGCCTGTCACATGCTTTCTGAGAAGCCAGTTCTCTGGTGTTAGAAACAGAATTCTAACTGCCTTTATCATTATGTAGTCTTTGTCTCTATGGAGTTGAGTAGGACCAAGACTGATTTGGATAGAAAGCAGCCCCATTCCTGCTGTGCTAAGAGATGTCAGTGGTGTGGGCAACACTCTACCATCCCTTATCTGGTTTGAGAGCCCATATACCAGTTTGTTTAAAACTTTCAGAATTTAGATCTAAAATTCTTGGGACAAATCAAAAAGTACATGTAGGCTTGTCTTCATCTTGGAAATCAGGATAGGATTCAAGAAGTAAACTATTTGGAAAAGATTCCCTTTGTGATCCATTTCTACATATAGATTAGGATATCATACCATCCACCCTAATAAGGTCACACAGGCAACCATATGTCTTAGTAGGGACATGGACTTCAGGTATCCATGGTTTCAAGTGTCTAATAAGATTATGTTGAAGCTCTTCCACAGTCCATAAGAAACAAGATATACAAATTTTTTCCAAGTAATTAAAGCAAGTCTCACAGCTCTGCATATAAATCTGACACCCATTGTGAACTAGGAAGAAAGAACATTTTGTTATAACAAATGAACAGAGGATCTAGGGCACTATTGTTATTTGTTGACAGGGAATCTAAATAAATCACTTTCAAGAAAGATATCAGAATCCACTGTAAAATGGTGCTTACCGAAATGTGATAAACCATTGGAAAGCAGTACTATACTTATACCAATAGTTTAGAAGTCTTGTGAAACAATAATTCTATGAATATACAAAGTTTCAGGAGGATGAATCCCCTTTCTCCCTTCTAATTTTTTGGTTAGTGCTCTTGTAGGGGATTAGATAATCCAGATAAATAATTAAAAACAAAAGAAGGCTGACTGGCTCCTGCCATAGGAACCCAACACCCACCCACACTACCACCACCACTCAGGAGACCTAAAAGTCCAACAGAACAGTTGTTTGCAGCAGGAAAAGCTCACAAAGTCTTTGTCTGGAGGAAGATCAAGTGTTAGCCCTCTTAACTGTTTATGGAAAGTATATTTATCTCTGCAGAGTTCCTTCTTCCCATCTGTCTGTCTGCTGGTGAGCTGCCTAACTCCTAATCCCCAGCTGCACATGCTAACAGGTCCATACACCTCACCCCCCATGCAAGTGGAAACCAGGTGTTCAAATGTATGGGCCAAGGAGAACATTTCTCATTTAAATCACCACAGGGGAGTGAATGTGACCCAAAGACATGCTATAGCATTCTCAACGTATTCATGAAAATGCTCTTAAAAGGTGAAATGAGATGTGGCCCTAACATAAACAAACCAATCAAAATTTAATGAGTATAAAAAATGAGTCAAAGAATGCAAGGAAAGAACAAAACGATAAACCATGTGTTACTTCATTGAGCTAGAAAACAACCAAAGAATTTCAGTGAAAACTACAGAGTAGAAATAACAAAGGTAAATGCTACACTGTCAGTAGAAAAAAAAAAAAAAATGAGTCTAGCTTCCTCCAGTCAATCACTTCCTTTCTGACTATATTGCACATAGGAAAAAAAATCTACTTTTACCAAATTCTGATAGAGATGTGTCTGAAATGTCTGACTTAAAATTCAGGCTGTGTAACATAGTGAAAATTCCTTTGGTGCAGGAGCAGGGTCAGGGACATCACAGAAACTTTGCAGACGTTCTTAGCAGCAGCAGAGGTGTGATAGGGCAGCAAGACTGTGTGCTGCTCTTCAAGTTAAGATATAATGAACACACACACACACAAAAAAAAAATCCATGTTCCGGAATTCCAAACCCAAGAAGATGAGATCAAGCACTCCAAACAGGAGGCAGCAATTTGCAATTATGTTGCTTCCCATGACAGTAATTCTATGTAGCAGACTCCAGATACTGGGTTTAGTTGCCTGTATCCCACACATTAAAACTGAAAGCCCTGCACAGAAAAACCTTTGCTTCAAAAGTAGAAATTTTACAGATCTGGATTATTGACTATAATTATAGAAAATTATTGTAGCACTCATTGTTTTTTAATTAAACTTTATTTAATGCTGGCATTAATGTTTCTCATGTGTAGCACAAGGTAATAAAGCCAGCTGATAAATAAACCCAAGAGCTGACTATTTGAAAAGCCAGTAAAAATAAGTAGTTCAAACTTAATAGTCTAACCATCAGGGACTCCAATGAAGAATTAGAGAGAAGATATAACTAAGTATGTGGGGATGGTTTACTTTCTAAACTATTTTTTTTTTAAATTAAAATACAATTCCATCATTTCCCCTCTTTCTTTTCCTCCTTCTAACATCCTCTATGGACCTCCCATCCCACTCTCTCTCAAATTCATGGCTTCTGGCCTCAGTAATTTTACACTTATATTTATGTATTTATACTTTATATATACCTACATATACTTTGCATATATACTCCTAAATATACACTCATCATGCTTAAAGCATAAGCTGAAGCTATAGACTTAGTAAATCAGAAGGTCTAGGACTTTAACCAGTGTCACGGTTACCTACATCATCTGTTGACATAAGAGTTGCTAATAAAAATGTATCTAGGGTTGTGCAGTCAAAAGACGCTAAGTTCTAGAAAAGTCCCAGGTACATCTGGTGCTGCAAGCGCTGCTGATGCTGATGGTCTAGAAACTATACTTTAACAACCACCAATTTAAGTAAAGTGGAGCTATTTCCAGGAAAATATAAAAACATAAATGATTCAAAAAGAAAAAAAAAACTAAAAATACATTTAAAAGTTATTTTAGCATGTTTCCCAAGCTAGACAATTCGCTGGCTGCATTATTTAAAATTACTAAGACACGTATAATGCCTATGCCAAGGCAGCAGTTTCCAAGCATTAAAAGATAGAAATTACAGTGCTAGTGAAATGAATCGGGGACTGAAAGTGCCTACAGCCACGCCTCACTATGGGAGCTTGAAACCCAGACCCCACAGAAGATGAGAAAAACACTTCCTGCCACCTGTCCTCTGACATCCACATATGTGCTGCCAGATACACACACACACACACACACACACACACACACACACACACACACACACACA
>CM052702.1:13622146-13637446 GCA_028551405.1 Uromys caudimaculatus
ACACACACACACACACACACACACACACACACGGGGAAGGAGCATTTCCTTAAAATCTGAAGCATGTCTAACAGACATGGCTCCTCGGTTTATGAAATTAAATTTAAAATTTGTTAAAGAATTTCAGTTTTCAATAATCACGAGGCAGAGTATTTTGGAGCTTTGGCCATTTGCCCCAGGCTTCTGATGTCCATATCACATAATGAGTTGTCTTTTTTTTTACACCTTGGCTATGTTACTAAAGTATCTGCTGCTTCTCATGATGTACTACTTACTGAGCATAGGATTCAAACAGACCAGGATAAATACAGCCCCTCAGACTTTAGCAGTTCCTTGCAAACAAAACTATGAAAAGGACAAAGTAACCAGGGAGGCAAACAGTGAGAGCAACCACATGAGGCAGAGCATCAGGGCTGAACACACACAACTGAAGCAGTTAGTCACCACCAACGCAGTCCCACTCCTCCCTGGCATAAAGAGCTCAGCTAACACTCATCCAGCTATGTGCTTTCAAACAAAGAGAATGCATTTTGAAACCTTACAAAAACTTAGATTTTTTTTTAACCAAATGATCACACGGCTTTTACCAGAGTTGAGTTCCTGCTTGCTAGCATTTTGAATAAAATTTTAAACCCAGACAGACTATGTCACAGAAAACGCTATGAAGCTGCAATAAATCATTCTGAAGGCACAATTCATAAAAATCTGCTTACGTGAGCATTATGCCAATAATTTAGCCGTGACTCCTCTCCTTGACAGGTACATACTATGGAATGCATGAGTCTAAGAAGCAAAATAAAGACTTACTCTGGTACTAATCAAGTCTGCTCAGCATTAAATAGGACAGCACCACAAGAAACCAACTACAGTGATGCTGATTAATATAAATTGCCTAAATCATGAGCCATGAGAATGTTGTTTCCCAATGAGTAGACTCTTTGTCTTAGGAAAGTTAGGCAAAAGAAATTGCTAGGTGTCATGTATATTTTATGTATGCACAACTCTTTGATCATATCAATTGTTTTAACGTGAACTCAAGGCTTTGGAGTAACATGGTAGTACTCTTTGGAAAATGGTGCAAAAGTACATCTGAGAATGGATGAATGCAATCATGAGAGGCACTAGTACTGTATGACTAGGCCACTCTGCTCCTATGGACTACTAGACTAGCCAATGGCCATTTGCTGTGCACTGCAGCAAAATTCTCAGATTAACTGATAGTTGCCAGCATTGGTTTGTTCAGTGAACTGCTCACAGGAGGAACACAAGTGTATCAGAGAGGACCGTTATGGATGGTTAAAAATAAGTTTGGGGGCCTATCAGAGTAGAGTACACACAAAACTGAAAGTGCTTAACAGAAATAACGGCTGAAGAACCTGAACACAAGATATCCAGCCGGAGGAAAACAGTCCTCCTTTCTGATCATTACCTGGGCAAGCAATGAAACCCAGCACAGTACCCTGCTGTCAAAGCACTTTAGGTAAGCAGGCCATCAGAGCCTGGATTACAGAATGCTGGGACAAGTCCAGTCTTAATTCACAAGGGATTATAACTCTATAAGAGGAGAGGAAACAGATAAGATTCTGGCCAGGAAATTCAGGAAAAAAGTTCTCCAAACAAACAAGTCCTTCTCGCTTGGAAGACACTCATACTTGACTTGTCGGACCACTTAGTTTCACAATCCTCTCTCCCCAACTCCAACATCTGAAGACTAATCAGGTAGCCAAAGGAGGGGGAAAGGGGGACCAACAATGCCATGAGGAAAAACTTCTGACTGGTCTGTACCTTCTAATTGTGTCATTGGTCACATTATTTCTTCAACGTTTAGTTGTTTAGAGTTTTGTTTTTTTTTTAGTTTTTTATTAATGTTTAAATTTTGACACTTTACTTATTAAACTACTATGTTTTAACTCCTGTCTTACCAGAAAAAAAACTTTATGATTATCCCTTCCTTAGATATACTCATAGCAAGAAATAAGAGCAAAGTGGTAAAAAGGGTAAATAAAAATGTCCACACAAACATAGGGGGATTTATGGCTGAAATCTATAAAACCTTTAAAGAAGATCTAAGACAATTCTTCTCAAACTGTTCCATAAAATTAAAAGGGAATGAACGTTGTGAAATTCATTACATAAATCCAGCACTATTTTGATATCAAAACCATACAAAGATGTCGTGGGTCTCCCTGATGCTATTTGTATTCTGATGTTAATTCTGCTTCCACAAGAATCTAGCAGTCGATCGTGTACTCAGGTGATCGCATGTGAATCTTTTCCCCACTTTAACTGGTCAAATACAGGCTAGCGCCTGTGATTGGGCAGTGGAAGGACAAGGTGGAAGGGGAGGTCTTAGAGAGAGGGGACAGGTAGGAGGAGAAAGAGGAGAAGGAAAGAGAAATGACAGAGGCAGAGGAGAAAGCAAAGATGGAGCAGAACCTCGTGCCCAGGAGAAATCGCAAGTAGCAAAGGGTCTCATAGCTGGGGAATAAGTTAGTACAGTGCTATATCTGCACAACCAGGCATATAGCTTATAAATATAATAACTGGATTGTGTGTTCTTATACAGGCTTATTAGAGTTGAAAATTACTGCAACACAAAGACATAATAAAAAAAAAAACCACAGACCAATTTTCTGGATTAACATACTTGCAAAAGTTCTCCAAAAAATGCTTACAAACCGAATTCAATCCTACTTAAAAAAATTATACAACCAGTATGGCTTTATCTAAGGGATACAAAGCTAGCCCAAACAAAATCAATAAGTGTAATACAAGTGCTTCAAGTAAACATAAGGACAAAAATCACAGATTGTCTCAATATATGCGTAAAAGGCATTTCACAAAGTTCAATATGCCTTCATGACAAAGACCCTGGAGAAATTGGACTAGATGGAATATACCTCAAAGAAGTAAAGCCTACAGCATAAACCTATAACTTTGAGGCCTGCGCTGAGGCCTGGGCAGAGGGATTTCTCTGAGTCTTGGACATACAGGCACTGCTTCCGGTCTGTGGCCTAGGCACAGGAGAGATACCACTGACCCTCCTCCTAGTCACATGCTGCAGGCTACAGACCTAACCCCATCCCTCGCCAGAGCAGGATGGGGAAGTTGGTCCTGAAGGCATAAGAGCAGAAGACTGGAAGCTCCTGCAGCCCTTGGGAGAGGCACTCAGGTCAGGTGGCCCCACACCTTGCCAGAGAAGTCTGGGAGAGCCGACAGGCAAACCGATTCAGCCTCCACTCAGGCCCAGAGCCAAGGCTTTGAACTGGCCCACCCCAGCATCTACACCATCTATGACCTCCTGGAGCATGTGAAGGGGTCAGTCCTACAGAACTAAAGCTGCAAGCTCTCCACGACACAGGGAACAACAGGATATCCAAGATGAGTCATTGTGAGGATCCAACGTTGATGGTGTAGCAGAAGCCAGAGGCCTTGAATGGGACAAAGGACTCACTGCCATGAACATTTGCAAGTGAAGCTGTTTAGACATTGTGTGACACACCAGTCATACAATGTAGCTTCCAAGGCAGGCAAGATGTTTTGTTGTTATTGTTGTTCTTTATTTTGGTTGTTTTTGTTAGAGGAGGAAGTTTTAAGGGTGGAGGACAGAGATGGGGGGTTGGGAAGATGAGTGGGACTGACCAGCATGATTCACAAAGAATCAATTTAAAAGGTTATAAATAAAATGTAGGTCCCGAACAACAGGAGCAGGGGCTATCCCAAAAGCTGATGCCTGTATGTGGATATGTTCTTCAAGCTAGACTGCCTTGTCTGGCCTCAGTGGGAAAGGATGCTCCTAGCCTCACAGAGAACTGATGTGCCAAGGTCAGGGAACACCCAGGAAGCCTCCACCTGTTCAGAAGAGATGGGGAGGGGGAAGAGGGAAGGGAGAAGGATTGAGGAAGGGGTGACTGGGAGGGGCAGTGAGCAAGATGTAAAATGAGTATGGAAAATAAAAAGTAAATGAATAAATACAAGTTATAAATAAAAATTAAGTAATTTCAAAAAACCAGAAAGTTAAAAAAGAAAGGAATTACAACACTTCTCTCCCCTTCCTTTCCTCCCTGCAAACTCTCCCAGTTGCCCTCCCTTGAATCTCTTCCATGGGCCCTCCACTCTCAAGTTAATACTAAGCTAAAACTTTCTTTTCCCTTGATTATTATTTTTATGTGGGTATGTACGATATGTAAATACAACGATCTCTGTCCTTTTTTGTCGTAGGTATGTGAATTCAAGGCTGACCATTCTGCATTGGAAAGCCAATAAGGAGCTCATCCTTGGGAGAGCCTAATGCTCTTGCTCCCTGTAATCATTAGTTGCCTGTAGTTCTTTATCTAGCTGTGAAAGCCTGTGAAATATACCCCTTCCACATTAGCATGTCTATTGATAATGTCATTTTTCTGCTCCTGTTGATGCAGCCATTTCTAGGAGAGACTGCTTCATGACAGTCTTTCCCAGTGTCATGGCTCTTACCATCTTTCTTCCCCTCTAACTGCAAGGACAATACAGACTATAGATGAAGGCCTTAGCTGCTGCCCCTCAGGAGTCGAAGGTGGCTTCCTACTGCTGAAGACAATGCACATTTAGGTCACATGACTCTGATGACTCAAGCTGAATCTGACCTGAAAGCCTTTCTTCCTATGGTCTAGCTGCCATGGTTCCAGAAAACACCATGCAAGCTGCCAGGGAAGGAAGCAATTAAACAGTCTTACTCAGCCATAACACCTATGAACCAAACAAGTACAGCATGGCAAGATACATATAAAGGGACAGTAAGTGGCACTCAACAGTTGGTGGCAACAAACAGCTGTCTTGTTGAACTAAAGGCCACTTAACAAGAAGGAAATCCTGCATGGTATTTAAAACCTAGCTAGTTTCCCAGGACTAATGAGGTCATGGGTCTTAAGAAAGAATCTATTACCACCACTTTGGTAGACCAACATAACTCTGTACTACATTCTAAATCTTATCCTTATATCCACATATAAGCTGTTATCCCCCATCAAAGAAGCCTCTCTGACAGCAAATGGAGGCACTCAGATAAGGTGGCCCCACACCTTGCCAGGGAAGTTTGGGAGAGCTGCCAGGCAGACTGTCACAGAAAAGTACAACTGGACACAATGCAGAGATCAACAGAGCATGGGGAAGCCAACTCAAGTGGATATATTAACATCACAGCTTCTATGGCTCAGTGAACTATACTCTTTACTCATTTAGAAGACCCTCTTCTTAGAACCTCGGTATTGTAGAATGATAAAAGGCTATTATATGCTGTGTGTGTGTGTGTGTGTGTGTGTGTGTGTGTGTGTGTGTGTGTGTTGTACATTGTCTCATAAAGCTTTTGACACTCTTAGATGGTTAGTGTCATGCTCCCTATATTTTTATATAAGAAAACTTTTGTTTGCAGGCATCAAGTTTCTTGCCCAAGGTGAAACACATGTCTGAGTGGCAGCACCGTGGCTGGAGACCAGGTTTTGAGGGAGCAGCTTGGCAATGAAAATGAAAGTTCCTGCAGATCAAGCTGAGAGCAATAAGGAAAAATGGCTTGTCTTGCCTCCCTCTCTACAACTGGCTGCATGGGGACTGCCTTTGCATGTGTTCTATCTCTACAGTACCTACACAGAACAAAATGAAATTGGACTTCTGCCTAGAACTATAGTTTCACTCCAAGGTGTCAAAGATTACAGATTTCTCAACCCACATCAACTTGCCAGGCATTTAATTAGACGGAGAGTCCCATACTCTATTTCAAAGCTAAACTTTAAAGGAGGAACAGAATCTTACCAGAAAATGAATTCATTCTGCTTGAACTTTGCTGAGAACTGACTGGCTTGAGCAAATATTGATATATTTTACCCATTTTTTTTAAAAAAAAAACTTTCTCCTTTCTTGTATATGTTCAAGGATAGAATGAACTTTCAGTTGACCGTAACAGGTCTATACTCATTTTCAAAGAGTTTTAGAATCATATATATACAACGATAGAGTGAAAAGCTTTGTTTGCTGTTTAAAATCCAAAGCTCCAAATTTGCATAGAGTAACATAAGCAGCTATAATCCATGTACCCTAAACAAGGAGAAGGGAGGCTATAAGACCTGAGAATAGAGGAAACAACTTAGGTCAGCTGGCTTGTCTTGGGCAGAAGCAAGAGGAGCTATCTCCAGAGCCCATATGTCCCTGAGACAGAACTGACCTGAAGTCCTCATCCCTAACGACTAACTTTCATAATACCAGATGGCACTATGTGAGTTCCTAAAGAAGAGGTGCAACCCACAATCCTACCCAGCTATGATGGCCATGAACCACAACAATGACCAGCATGGCACAATATCACTAAGGGCACAGGGACACACATACCTTGGTGATATACCAACATCTTTTAAATTGGACTTAAGGCGTGCTCAACAAGAAGAAAACCATGCCTAGTATGGAACTTTGACCTAGGGTTAGTGAAGTCATGGATCTTGAAAGAGAAAAACCACCATTTCATTAAACTGCATAATCCCTAACTACAGTCTAAATAGCTGTTCTTATACCCACAGATAAGTATAGTTCTCACCTCTCATCAAAGAAACATCTCTGCAAGAGATAGAAACAGAAAACTACAACCAAGTAAAATGTAGAATTGTGGAGCTCAGTCCCAATGGATACATCTTAAAAACAACTCCTACACCTAAGGCTCATTGTGGAAGGGGTGGTGGAAAGATTGTAAGAGCCAGAGCATTGGGGAGTTTGCTGTTATGTTGGTCTCCTAGTAATGTCAGAATATAGAAACATAAGTTTCACCAACATGACTTCCTAAACATGGGGTAAACAATGACAACAATATGCATGCCGAGATTAGTGGGAGAAAGATTTCAAGACCACAACCGTATTCAAAAAAACTATAGGCAACTAAGAAATGCTAGAGAAATAGTCTTACCCAAGGAAGGGCATACCTTATCCAGTACCAAATGGTCATCCCTGAAAGCATACATACAAGTAACATTACACAGACTGCGTGGGTTATGCTTAGGTTTTATATATATATATATATATATATATATATATATATATATATATATATATATATATATATATATATATCCATGTAACAACAGTTAAAAAAAAAAAAAAAGAGTCCATCCATTTGAAAGACAGTAAGAACTGATACATAACAGAACTTAGAGAGAAGAAAGGGGAGAGAAATAATGTAATTATATTATAAATCTCAAAAATTAAAGCAAAAAACAGACAGACCATGTCTCAAACAATGAGAAAAGATAGGGATCAATTCCCAAAGGTTGTCCTTACCTACACATGAACACATCGGAATACATGACACACAAGAAAATGCATGTGCACGCACACACACACACACACACACACACACACACACACACACACACTTTCTTTTAAAATGAAAAAAGACTAAATTTCAAGAGTGAGTACCCTGAAAGCATAGCAGTCTACACTGCTTCTCACTAACAAGCTGAAGCTTATGACTTCCAGCTAACCAAATGAGATGCCTCAGTTCTGCAACCTAATGTTTATGTCTTCTGATCTTCTATCTTACTAAGCTATGAGTTTGCAAGGTTTAATCTGTGGGCTTTGATTGAGCATATTTTTATAAAAATACATTTCAACTACAAGCATTATCTATGTGGCTCCTTAGAAGTAGGTTTGCGAATAGAAGCACTATCGTGTCATTCCGCGTTTACCACTTTCAGTATTTATTCCCACAGACCGTTTCTACTTGCATGTTTATAGCGTAACAGTATTTGGTGGCCTATGGATACTTAAAAGACTTATAATTTTAACCAACCAGAGACATGCCCACCTTTTCAACAAATGTTATGAATAGTAGGTTTAACCCATGAGTCATACCAGATATTTTACATTGTGGAATACAACTCACAGTTTTGTTTTACAAGTCATGAAATATCACCCACAAAGAAGAATTTTCACTGCCCTGCACAGTTCATGTCTGCAGATCAATCTACTTGCTTTACACTGTGTCCTCGGTGGTATGTCCACAAGCAGACTGCAAAATGAGTTCAGTACAGTGATGTGATCTAGTGTAACTCCTCAAAAGCTTAGACCCCCAGAAGAGAATCTGAACTCAGACGCCTGCCATGACCATTGGGAGTAGCCAGGGAAGTAAAGCTTCACTCCAGGCAAGCAAGCACAGAAGAACCAAATTTCAGGCTTAAAATTAAGAGGACATTGTCTTTATCAAGAAGGTTTAGCCTATTTCATGAATGGATAGTGAAAATGTGATACATATATGCAATAGAATTTCATTCACATATTAAGGAAATGAAGTCTATAGGAAAATGAGTGTAACTTGAAAATAGTATTTTAAATGAGGTAATCCAGACCCAGAAAGACAAATACCATATGTTTTCATTCATATGCAGATCCTCTTCGTCACTATTAAATATGTATATCCAGGCAGGAGAAAATAGAGACAAAGGCCAGGAAACCCCATTCCTATGGCTGGAAACAGGAGCTCTAAGGAGGGTGGGTAGAGATGGAGCAGAATGAAAGGTGGCAACACAGAGGACAAAGGGTAGAGTGAGGAAGGAAAACCAAGAGGGACGGAGGGAAGGAGAGGGAAGGGAACAGAAGGGAAGGGAGATGAGAGGAAGAGAGGGCAAATAGGTATGAAAATCCCCTGCAAAAACCTGGTACTGTGTAAGCTACTTAAAAAAAACAAAAAAAAAAAACAAAAAAAAAAAAACACATTAGCCTATTGCTCTTGTCTTTTTTGTTGTATTGGTTTGCTTCTTTTGATACACTGTATCACTCTCTTACCCCAGACTGGCCTAAAAATTGCAACATTCCTCCTGGCTCCACCTCCAAAGTGCTGGGATTATAGGTACACACTTCATCACATCTGACTCAGAAGAGTTTTACACACAACACACACACACACACACACACACACACACACACACACACACACGCACGAGCGCACGTTTCATTCTGCAAATAACCTTAGTTATCCTTCAGAACTCAGTTCATCTCTCTGACTAAAACCTTCCCAAAGCTATGCTGCATGTCCTTTCCAGTTCGCCCGGGTTCACCTCTGTGACAACACAGCATCTACCACAATAAATTTTGTCCATTTCTCTCACCTGCCCTTCTCTCCTAGATTGCAATCTCGTTGAAAGAGAAGCCATATCTTTTTTCATCTTTGTACAGTCTTTGTATATCTGGTACATAATAGTGTCTGGAATTTAGAAGGTCCCTAAATATTTATTGAGAGGTGTGGTTTATCACACATTTTCATCCAGAAAGCTACATAAGGATCCTAGTGACCCAAACAATTTCATCCCAGGGTCTCTACCGAAAAGAACCTGGTCCTTCACACCCACAGTTCCAACAATCATATTTATGACTCTAACCATGACTGATGTATCATGATCTTCCATCTGAAGGCTGTCTGCTATCTCAGAGCATTGTTGGTGAGATTCTTCTGCCACCAGGGTACCTCTCCCTCTAGTCCTTCTACTGTAGTTAACAACATGGCCATTGGCTGTGCTTCTTCTTAGCGACCTAAGACTCCTCCGTGGTCCCTCCCTATTCATCTTGTTCAATCCCACATCCAATCCTGTCTACTCAACTTTTGAGTCTTTCTAATTTTCTTAATCTCAACTGCTATTTCTATTTGTATCCCCCAAACTGATGTGTTAAAATCCTAATCCCTAAGTACTGACTTTAGGAGATAATCTTTTTGTATAGATGTATTGTTATGGTTTGATAAATTCCTCGTGTCTGTAATACCTTCTGATATTGTTCACGGGCATCGCCTTCTCCCACGACATCCTACTATCATTGAATCCCTTCCTCCTCACAAGTTCCTCTTTTACTGCCATGTTTCTTATTTTTACACTGATTTACTAATTGGTGAGGAACATAAGAACCATGGAGAACTGAGGAGGTGGGAGGAGAGCGTGTGGCAGTCAGTTCTCGAATTTCACCATGTTATTCTAGAAATCAAGCTCAGGTCATTAGGCTACTGAGTCATCTTGACAACCTAAAGGCTGTGTGTGTGTGTGTGTGTGTGTGTGTGTGTGTGTGTTGATTCCTTAGGATTTTACTGGTCTTTGTGAGTCTTGTCTTTTCCCCTCAGTGCTGAGGATGAAACACAGGGCCTAGCACTTGTTAGGCGAGAGCTCTGCCCCTGAGCTAAATCCTCAACCACCATGTCTTTTTAATTAGTTGTTGATAGGATTGTGGATGTAAATTACTGAAGGATGAGCAACTTAAGAGTAGCAACAATGAAGAAAAGTGAGCCCCCATTCCCAACCGTCAGTAACTGCCAATAGCTCCTTAGTCAGGGTTGGGCCCTCTCAAGCTGCTCAGAGATGGAGTTTTTTTCAGAGCAAATTAATGAGGGAAAAATCTTCATAAGAGAAATCAATGCAGTTGTGCAAGAGGCCTAAGGGAGACTATCAGCCCTTTCTACCATGTGAGTACACATCTGGAAGCTGTGAGGAATGGTCCCTTATCAGAGTCAAAATTGGCCAGCACCGTATCACATAGGGTAATGTGAACACTTCTTAGATGTTCTCCTTCACTCTAATCCATCATCCCTGTAGGACTGTTCCATCATAGTAAGACATCCCTGCTTAAGTGTCATTCTGGTACTGGGTTGTGGTGGTGAATTAGACAGCCCTTGCTTATATGTAGCTGCAGTTAATCACTAAGCCTTTAGATTTATATGTGGGCTCTTTAGTAATAGAACAGAAGTCTGCCCTCTGGCCCTGTCTCTCCATTCCTCACTTTCTCCCTCTTCATGGTCTGTTCTACTTCACATCTGCTCATTCATCTTTCACGTCTTCTGTTCACACTCGTCTGCTCTCATATGCAAGCATTTTATTTTTTCTCAGAAAATGATGCCTTCCCGGATGAATTTCCCCTGCCTAAGAGCCGCCCTTATTCCTATCCCCCTTCACCATCTGCTCTACACTTTCCTCAGACACAACCTCAATGTCATCTCTTCTGAAGCTTTCCTAGGACATTATCTTTCTTATTTCATGTTTTCAGAGCATTCTATCCTGTTTCTATGACAGAATTCAGCATGCTGCTCTCTACTGTAATTTTGAATATGTGCATAAGTGTCTTAGCTGATTTGACAGTAAATTTTTCCAGAAGAGATTTAATTTTCCTTGTGTATATGTGTGTGTGTGTGTGTGTGTGTGTGTGTGTGTACCCATGCACTGGGCCTGCACTCTTTTTCTTCACTAATGCACAGTAGCTAAATGAAGGAAAAAACATTAGAAGTGGATCTATTCCATGGAGCCAATTAGATTTCTCCATAATCTCAAGAATTTGCTGCACACCGAACCATTTCTGGGTTGAATATTCCAACCTGGCAGAAGCGCCTCTTCTGGTTGGTTTGAGTCTCAGGCCTTCGTCTCCTCTGTGTCATGTTCTGTTCTCCTGACAGCTGCTATGTTTTGCCACTCTGTTGGTTTCTAAGCTGCTCTGCCTGTGACTGTCTGTCTAAGACAGGGGGTGGAGATAAGATGAAGGCAATGGAGCAGAGCAGACCAGCTGTCAGAAGAAGGCCTGTGGCTGTAGGAGGTGAGAAGTACACCCTCAAGTTGCAGAGGGTTCTGCCAGAATGGAAACAGAACACACACAAAGGAGAAGGCAGAGGAATCGAGTTCACGTATGAGCTCACTCTCCCGACTGTGTTCTAGCCAACCTTTCAATAGGGGATTTCCATTCTGACTTAGTCGGAGAAAAATTAGTCTTTAAAAACAGCAAGGGGAACAAAATGATTTACAAGGAGACGTGTTTAATGTCGTCATTAAAATTAATAAATTTAAATTACAAACAAAAATCTTTTGTAAATAGGTGCTTTGTAATGGTTAAAAGAAATTTTTAAAGGTATTTGTTGTCTGTTTCCACGGGGTCTACATACAAGCAACCTTCTATCCTTTGAAAACATAATGATTTAAAGCAACATGAAAATAACTGTCTGAGGTAAAGTTATTCATATCAAATATGTTCAAAGCATATAATAAAATAATCTTTTAATATTTTTATCAAAAGTGAAAGGAACAATATGAATACTTAAAAAAAAAAAACAGATCTCAATAGCAGACTCCGAGCATTAATTCCACATTTTTCTTTATTTCAGAGATTCTTCTTCCTCCAAACAAATGATATCTTTTTATATCAAATATGAAAAAAAAAGATTGAAGCAACAGGAGATCATACATGCATGCTGTTAATCAGTTCCTCCTGTTTTAAATAATATCATTTTGTTCAAAAATGCTATTTGAATTGGTGCCTAGCCCAGTCATAATCAGAGAGGCTTCCTCCAGCAGCTGATGGTAGTGGATGCAGAGACTTTCAGCCAGACACTAGGCAGAGATTGAGAGAACCCTACAGAAGAGGAGGAAGAATCACAGGAGTCAGAGGTGTGGGGGTCACCAGGAGAACACAGCCCACAGAATCAACTAAGCAGGCCTCATAAGGACTTACAGAAACTGGAGAGGCAATCACAGAGCCTCCGTGGGTCTGAACTAAGTCTTTAGCGTGTGAGTTGTGGTTGTTTAACTTGAGGTTGTTGTGAAACTCCTAAAGTGGGAGTTTAGGGTATCTCTGACTTTTTTGCCAGCCTTTTGAACCCTTTCCTGCCTACTGGGTTGCCTTCTCCAGACTTGATATGAGGGTTTGTGCCTAGTCTTACTGCATCTTGTTATGCTGTGTTCAGCTGATAGCCCTGGGAGGCCTGCCCTTTTCTGAAGAGAAATGGAGGAGAAATGGTGGATACATGGGAGAGGGAGTGGGTGAGAGGAGCGCAGGGAGGGGAGGCGGTGGTCAGGATGTGTTGTACGAGAGGAGACTAAACTTTAAAACAGGAAGAATATGTTATTTTCTAAATACATCATGTGCAATGTTCCCCAATGATCCAAAAGTCTCTGATCTCCTCTCTTTCCTTCAGTGTTCTCTTAGATTGTGCTTCAGTTCATGGGAACCCTCAGTATTTTATTTCCCTGTTGGCATGTCCTACTGTTCAATTAAAGATTAGACGCTTACATGGAGTTTTCTCCCAGTTGCTCATAGTCCCGTAGACCCTACTAGGCGCATGGTGTATTCATTCCATAAAGAACTTTGAATGTTCCTGCCAGACTTCATACTTCACTGGCAGTGAAACCAGCACCCAGAATGTCACCCTACCAAACAGGTTCCTCCAAAGCCTCCTACATGCTCTGGCACTTTAAGCCATGGTGACTTCTGCTTTATTGTATTAAACTTGTTTGATCATGGGACATATGCACACACATGTGCAGGTGACCTCAGAGGCCAGAAGGAGGTGTCAGATTCCCTCAGTCTGGAGTTACATGTGATGGGGAACTACACAATGTAAGGGCTAGAAGCAAAGCTCTAGCCCTCTGTGAGAGCAGCGAGTGCCCTCATCCGCTGACTCATCTCTCTAGACACTATATTTTTATAGTCAAGGCCTCTTTGTGTGTGCCCAAGTGTGTGGGGGGAGTGAGAAGAATGTTGCATATTTGCATGGTATATATACAAGTGTGTGTCTGGGTTTGCATACCTATAAACCAGAGACAAGAGAACATCAAATATGTTCCCCACGGTTAAAATCCTCTCTAGTAGATAGAGAAATTCAGGGCTGTCATAAAGCATTCTGCCCCTGCTTGATCTGCGCCCTTTCCTTTGGGCTTCCCTCCTTCCTTCTATCTCTGTCCTCTAGTCCTCTCTTATGAACTCGAGAAAAGGTCAACCAAAGAAAAAGTGAGAAGAGAAAATGTTTCTTTCTATCTAGCCAATAAATGTTAATTATTGCAATAGGCCTCAATAGATAATAAAATGCAATCAACGTATTTTACAGATAGCTTGTAAGGAATTTAAATTCCAAGTACATTTAAAGGTACTTGAGAAGTGACTCCATGGTAGACTAGGTACCTATCATACAAGGTCCTTGGCTTATCTTCAGCACTACAAAATCAGTATAGGGAAAGTCAGCCTTTAAAATCAGTATTATAAGAGCTAATGATATAGCTCAGGAGAATATCCTTTCCTTCCCAGGTTTAATCCCCCAAACCAATAAATAAATAAATTCCAGATGATTTTTCAATGAAAATGATTATTAATATGCATATTAGTTTCAAAAATATAGAAGGTACGATATTGAGAAAACTTTCCAAATTCTCCTAATCACACATGATACCTATCCTAAATTTACATATTAATTTTGACCCACAATATATTCTAGTGAAGAAGATAAAGAAAACTAAAGCATGACCTTGATAAATGACCTATGAATTTTTTTAACTGCACATTAGTTACCTTTTAAGAGATTCACTTTCATGTCCTAATTCATCATAGGAAATTCCATTGATTAAGACCAAAAGTGAACTGGGCTTTCCTTTCATGAGTTTACTGTGTGGCAAATGTATCTGCTTAGGTTTAAAATAACCACCAAGCAGAAAATTGTAGCAGCTCTATCAAAGCAGCAGAAGCAGGCTGATAAATTAGAAATGGAAGATGAGAAGAATTAATTGGTATTGAACATGAAAGGAAAATTTTAGTTCTTAAACTATGCTGTAATCTCTTCAACACTTTAATTAAACTCTCTCAAGGTTTAAAATCTTAAAATTCATTTTAAATGTAACCACTTGCCAACACGATTTACTCAAGATGTCAGTTTCCTACTCTCAAGAATTTAATTTAGAATGATAGATTCGAGTCATCATCCCTCTGATGAGATTTTTAAAGCTGACTCTTGGGAAACTTCACTTTATAAAACAAATGGCCTTTTCCACTGCAGGTGTGAGTAAACTGGTAAAGTTATCTACATAAACAGCTTTGTATGGCTAGAGAAAAGTGAACAGGAACGTGGCCGGTGATCCAGGCTTTCCTCTCCAAAGATCAAAGGAGAAATCCCTGATTATAAACTACTGGAAACAGTGGAACACAGGGCACCATTATCACAGCAAGGAGAGAATGTTTATGGAAATGCGAATTACTGCATTCTCAGGAGGCCTGTGACCGCATATAAAGAACATAACTACACACAAATCACACACGTGAGTTCACAGAATACTAATACAAAATGCTGAATGAAAGAAGAAACTCTCCATTGTGTAAATGTACCACATTTTCTGTATCCATTCCTCTGATGAGGGACATCTGGGTTGTTTCCAGCTTCTGGCTATTATAAATATGGCTGCTATGAACATAGTGGAGCATGTGTCTTTATTACATGTTGGAGCATCTTCTGGGTATATGCCCAGGAGAGGTATAGCTGGGTCCTCAGGTAGTATTATGTCCAAT
>CM052702.1:13637946-13669041 GCA_028551405.1 Uromys caudimaculatus
TGTACCACATTTTCTGTATCCATTCCTCTGATGAGGGACATCTGGGTTGTTTCCAGCTTCTGGCTATTATAAATATGGCTGCTATGAACATAGTGGAGCATGTGTCTTTATTACATGTTGGAGCATCTTCTGGGTATATGCCCAGGAGAGGTATAGCTGGGTCCTCAGGTAGTATTATGTCCAATTTTCTGAGGGTCCGCCAAACTGATTTCCAGAATGGTTGCACCAGCTTGCAGTCCCATCAACAGTAGAGGAATGTTCCTCTTTCTCCACATCCCCGCCAGCATCTGCTGTCACCTGAGTTTTTGATCTTAGCCATTCTGACTGGTATGAGGTGGAATCTCAGACTTGTTTTGATTTGCATTTCCCTGATGACTAAGGATGTTGAACATTTCTTTAGGTGCTTCTCAGCCCTGCGAATTTCCTCAGTTGAGAATTCTGTTTAGCTCTGTTCTCCATTTTTTGATGGGGTTATTTGGTTTTCTGGAGTCTAACTTCTTGAGTTCTCTGTGTATGTTGGATATTAGCCCTCTATTGGACATAGGATTGGTAAAGATCTTTTCCCAAACTGTTAGTTGCCGTTTTGTCCTATTGACAATGTCCTTTGCCTTAAGGAAGCTTTGAAATTTCATGAGGTCCCATTTGTCGATTCTTGATCTTAGAGCATAAGCCATTGGTGTTCTGTTCAGGAACTTTTCCCATGTACCCATGTGTTCGAGGTTTTTCTCCACTTTCTCTTCTATTAGATTCAGTGTATCTGGTTTTATGTGGAGGTCCTTGATCCATGAACTTGAAAATATCATCCTGAGCGAGGTAACGCAGTCACAAAAGAACGAACATGGTTTGTACTCACTGATAAGTGGATATTAGCCGAAACGTTTGGAATACCCAAGTCTCACTTTACAGTAACTGCTGGACTGAGAGTGAGGTCCCAGATGGAGGAGTTGGAGAAGGGACTGAAGAAGCTGAGGTAGTCTGCAGCCCTATGGAGGGAGCCACAGTGTCAACTGGCCTGACACACACACACACACCCCGGTCTTCCTGGAGGCTAGACCGCCAACCAAAGAATACACATGGAGGGACCCATGGTTCGAACCACATATGTGGCAGAGTAGGGCCTTGTTGGCCATCAGGGGGAGGAGAGGCCCCAGTAAAGGGGAATGTCAAGGTGGGAATATGGGAGTGGGCGGGCGGGTGGGTGGGAGGTGGAATTCCCTCATAGAGATGGGGGAGGGGGAAGGGATAGGTGGTCTCCAAAGAGCAGACCTAGAAAGGGGGAAACATTGGAAATGTAAATAAAGTATCAAAAAAAAAAAAAAAGAAAAAGAAAAAAAAAGAAGAAACTCTCACTGTGTATACATTTCAAAAAGAACTAAAAGAAACAACTTTTGGTTTAATGACAGGAAACAGTGAATAAACACAAAGGCATGATTAGCAGAAAACTCTAATGGACCTAAAAGAAGGACTAGAAAAATTATCAGAGAGAGGTCTTCAAACCAATGTTCCTTAATTTGGTAATGGATATGTGGATGATGGTGTTATGTTTATTATTAAGCTGGGAATAAAGTTACATTTTTGTATGTATATGTCAGGATAAAATTTTCATTTAAAAAACTATAGACTTAGCCGGGCAGTGGTGGCGCATGCCTTAAATCCCAGCACTTGGGAGGCAGAGGCAGGTGGATTTCTGAGTTCGAGGCCAGCCTGTCTACAGAGTGAGTTCCAGGACAGCCAGGGTTACACAGAGAAACCCTGTCTCGAAAACGAAAAACAAAAAAAAACAAAAAAGCAAACAAACAAAAAACTATCGACTTAACACTAAAAGAGGAATGTTTCTTTTTTCCACAAATTAATTTATTTTTTCACCTTATAATCCCATTTGCAGCCCCCCTCTTCTCAGTTCCCCCTCACACAGTCCCTCTTCCCCTTCCCTTCTCCTCTGAGAAGAGAGAGACACACATCCCTAGTACCAAACCAATCTGGTACATCGAGTCACTCTAGAACTCTCCCTAAAGCCAGACAAGGAAGCCCAGTTAGGAGAACAGGATCCACAGGCAGGCAACAGAGTTAGGGACAGCCCCCACACAAAATTTCATAGAGTTTGGTAGTATTATGATTGATGTTTAATACTTGTAATCAAATAGCCCATAAATTCTTAATGCTACAGTTTCCAGCTTACTGATAATATACTGACCAGTATCATTATATATTAGCGGTAATAAAAATTACAAAGGCAGATGAATATAGCAGATCTATGATAGGTCATAAGGTGGCCTCATGATCCCCATTATTCATACTGTATGTAATATGTTCCTCGTGAGTGTAACAGAACCTGTGATCTTCTAGCCAATGAGGTTGGAAAGGGTGATGGAATGCAGATGATGATATTACACATTGTAATATCTGTCTAGCAAGACAACTCTCTCCAGCAGACAAGCAACTCACCATATGTAGAGTTCCTATGGAAGCAGCCATGTCGCAAGGAGCTCGTGGCAGCCTCCGTTTGATAGCTGTCAGGAAATGGAGAGCCTCTGTGCAGCATTGCATAAACAAAGCTTAGTTTTGCCAACAACCCCATGAATGAGGTCTTGTGGTTACAACTGAAGAACATGACCTTTTCTTTTTTATAAGCATAAAGCAAGAAAATCTTATTACGTTGCCTACTAATTCAAAAATCAAATCTTTTATGTTAAAGCAGAAAAGTAATTTTTTAAAAAATGGGGGAAAATGTCAATCATTCATGAAACCCATAAACACTGGCCCACTGTATGACTTAATTCCTGATGATGATGATGATGATGGTGATGACGACGATGATGATGATGGTTCCAAACTTTGTACACTATCATTTAAAACAAGGAAATTGTCTTGAATCCAACCTGGAATCATAATAACAATTTCCTTTCTCTTTAGATCTACTTCTAAGGAAAGTTTTCTCATGACTAGACTATGTCAAGAGTCCCCAAAGATGCTAAGAATAATAATAACAGTCGTTGACTTGTATCTTTCAGGTAATTAAATTTCAAATTGTCACCTTATATATTCATCATATGACTCAAAACTAGTACCTTGATACTCATGTGTTAATTTGTGCCAAACTGAACATCAAACAATTGCTCTATCCAATCTTTAGTATCGATTAAAGAAATATAAACATATACTTCCACATAAGACCATTTTAAGAATGAATTAAAACTTTATTGATACTACTAGAAATGCATTTCACTGTAATTTTTCATTTGTAATAATGAAAATTAGTACTGCTTAACCATTTATTGGTAATAAAAACAACCATGCAACCAATGCCCAGTAATGCAGTCATAAAAAGAGAGAGATAAATATCTAGTAGTATTTCTCATATCATGATCCAGTGACTGACTGATCCAGAGTCACCAGGGTTTTACTAACTAAAAGTTCACCCCCAGACCATCAAAAGAATATCCAAATGACTGAAATCTACACACACCTTTTAATAATAGCTCTAAAAGTTAATGTCCTCAAGTCTCCAATCAAAAGACACAGGCTGGCTGAGTGTTCAGATTAAAAACAAAATTCATTTGTCTGTTGTCTATAAGAAACTTACTTTAGCTTCTAACATTGACATCACCTTAAAGTGAAAATAAAAAGTATTCCAAACAGATATGATCAAGAGGCAAGCAGGCCTTGCCAGCCTAATACCTGGCAAAAGAAGACTTCAAACAAAAACTAATCAGAAGAGACAAAGAAGGGCACTCCCTTCTCAAGAAGAGATCGATTAATTAGGACGATACTGATTTATGATACTAAACATATGCCACAAACTCTGGAACAGCCAGTTTCATAATATTGGAATAGATGGAATGAATTAAAACAAACCAAGTAACTATGGGTGATGCTTTTTAACTTTTTATTGATATTTTTGTGAGTTTCTCATCATGGACCCCAATTTCACTCATCTCCCCATCCCTTTATATTTGTTCTATGCCCTCTGCCCTTGCAACCTCCCCCCACAAAAGAACAGAAAATGAGACAGAATTTAAAAAAAAAAAAAATCTTGCTGTGGAAGCCGTAGTATGTCACATGGTATACCCTTTAGTTCACATACATTTTACTTGGAAATGTTCATTGCCTTAAGTCTGTTTCATTGGTCTGTTTCAAGGTCTCTGGCGTCTGCTGCATTATCTATATTAGATCCTCTCTGGGACACCTCTTGGATATTCTGTTGTTGCCCTGTGCCGTGGAGATCCTGCAGCTTTGGTTCTGCAGAACCAGTCCTTTCACATGTCCCAGCGGTTCATAGATGGAATAGATGCTGGGGTGGACCAACTCAATGCTCTGGATCTGGGCAGGTAATTGGGTTAGTCAGCCCATCAGCTCTTCTGTGCCCCAGTAGGCACTGCCCTGGCTATCTCAGCCAATGTTGTGAGGCAGATAAGGGGCAGGAGCAGGGCCAGGGCCAGCTTTCCCCCAATCACACTCTTGGGCTGATTCCCTGTCTCCCACCACCAGGACCCCCACGCAGCACAGTATCTCAGGCTACAGTCCAGACTAGGGACATCTGCATGGTCTTTGGTCATGACATGGGATGGAGACATCAACACAGACCTCAGCTTCCATAAGGCCAAGGATGCAGACATGGCCCAATGCAGTAGTCTGGGCCCAAATGTATCCGTGGCCTCAGGTGGCAGGGCAGGCCACTTAGATCAGCCCGTCTCCCTTAGGCAGCCCGATCCACAGATATCCACGTTTTCCAATAGCAACCTAGACCATGGAACATCCACTTGGTCTTTGGTGGTAGGTAGCTCAGGGCACAGATATCAACACCAACACCAGCAGCAGTAGGACCACGGATGCAAACATGGCCCTTGGTGGCAACAGGAACTCACCACAGCCTCTTCATATCTCCTTGTTCCTCACTGCCATAGAGTCTCTCGTTCTACCTTTCTCTACAATGGATGAGCACCTTGGCTTTAGTTTTTCTTCCATCTCTCCACAGTGCATTCTTGTCTTTCCCATCTCTCCAGCACACATTCAAATAACAATGATTCCAGAAGTAGGTGTTTGGATGTCTTTCGTTCCAGGTCAGTATGGACAGGGAACTTGGGTATCTTTCTTCTAGCTGTCACAGGCCTGGCTGGCCTGGGGCAGGTGCTTAGGTATTTTTCTTCTGGACACTCTCAACTGTAGGTGATTTAATACCCAACTTTCACCAGTAGATAGACCATCTGGAGAGAGAGAGAGAGAGAGAGAGAGAGAGAGAGAGAGAGAGAGAGAGAGAGAGAGAGAGAGAGAATCTCTCAAAATGGAATGGCATCTGACATCAAAATAATCCTAACATATTTCCATAATATCCTACCCAAAGGTCAACAAATATTTCTACTACTCAGAAGCACATGGAAGCATCTCTAAAACAGACCACACATGCTAGGACACAATGAAAATATTTTTTCTTTTTTCTATTTTTTATTTTTATTTATTCTTCTCATATATATTACACCCCAACTGCAGTTTTCTCTCCCTCTCCTCTCCCCAGTCTTTTCTTCCTACCACCCCTTTCCCTGAGATCCATGTCCCCACTTTCACCTCCACTCAGAAAAGAGAAGACCTTCAAGTGGCATCAACCAACTATGGGATAAAAAGCTACATTACGAACAGGCATATACTCTCACATCAAGACTGGACAAGGCAACCCAATAGGGGGAAAAGGGTTCCAAAGGCAGTGAAAAAAGACAGAGACAGCCCATGCTCCCACTGTTAGGGATCCCACACAACCATAACATAGACGCAGAGAAGCTAGGTCAGAAGAATATATGTGCCCTTATCGCTGTGAGCCCATTTGAGTCCCAGTCAGTTGATTCTGTGGAGCATGTTCTTGTGGGGGTCTTCTGTCTCCTCCACTCCTTCCTCTTCCTCCTCCACAGGACTCACAGAGCTCTGTCTGAAGGGTTCTGTATCTGCTCCCCAGAGTTGCTGGATTAAGTTTCTCTAGTATCTTTGATGATGATTATACTAGGCCCCAGTCCTAGCACATCATGCAGGCACAACAAATTGTAGGTCAGAGGCTTTATGCCTGGATTGGTGTCCCACTTGAGGCCTTGCCTGGATCCAGAGGATGACCGGTTCAGGATCTGTGTCCCCATGGTGAGACGTCTTCACTACTGTCACCCTTGTTGGTTCCATGGCATTTCCATTGCACTAGGTTTCTACATCATGCTCAAAATGCCTTCCTGATTATATTATTATAATATTATGATTATATTTATATTTAATTATAATTATATTTAATTATTATATTATAATATTATTAATATTATTATTATATTGTATTATTATATTATATTATTATTATTACTGATCATAGACATGCCAGTATCTCCCTCTATGCCTCACTCCTTCTTGATCCCTCTTATTCCCGTCCACATTCTCCCCCCTCCCAGGTCACCCACAAAATCTATTCTATTTCCAGTTCCCATGAAGATATTTGCATCCCCCCCACACATACACACACACTTACACACTCATTATTTAGCCTCTCTGGGTCTGTGGATTGTAACATGATTATCCTTTATTTACAGCTAATATCCACTTACAAGGGAGTAATATAGCTATGCCTTCAGTTAGATTGATTCTCAAATATCTGAGAAACAGCCATGTTGATTTCCAAAGTGGCTGTACGAATTTGCACTCCTATCCACAATGAGGCAGTGTTTCTCTTGCTCCAAATCCTTGAAAGTATGAGAGTTGTTTTTGAACTTCACCATTCTGATAGGTATAAGGTGGAATCTCTGAATCATTTTTGATTTCTACCTCCCTGATGACTAAGAATGTTGGACATTTCTTTGTTTCCCCATCATTTGAGATTCCTGTATTAAGAATTCTCTGTTTAGTTTTGTTTTGTACCCTATTTTTAATTGAATTATTTGGTTTGTTTATTTCTAGTTTCTTGATATATATTGTGGATAGCCCTGGGGCTGTTTGTATTCTGCTAATTATACCCTCCTGGGAGGGGCTTCAGACAAGGGGTGAGTTACATACTCATGTGACTTCTTGTGAACCAATCCCCTAATGAATAAAGGAGCCAATCACTGGGTGAGGAGGAGGGACTTCTGGGTCAGAGAGGGGAAGAGAGGAGGAGGAGAGAGGACCCTTTTGGAACGGGAACAGCATGTAGGTAAGATGTAGCTACTAGAGTCTCCTAGTATTATGGGGGATCTGCAAAGATTCACCACCAGAGGAATCAGATTTTGATAAGACTCACAAGATTAGGTTTTAGTTTATGTGTCCAGAGGTTGAGTTACTATTGTTTCTGAGCTAAGTTTGTGTTGTGTTTTCCTTCACAAGGCGGCTCATCTAGGTTCCAGAGAGGAAGGTATGGTGGCAAAATGTGGGTTCGCCTGATATGCACTACAGAGGCCATGGGGATATTGAAGCATGGGGCTGATGTGGTAGCGACTTGCCAGTGGGGACCTAGCAAACTGGGTAGAGAGATCGTGGAGCTCTGAGTCAGAGCTCCACAAGACAAAAGCAGGTCAGCCATAGCTCACCAGTGCTTGGCCAGCCAGCCCAACAGGGATGTGAGAACCAGGGAACAGCGTGGGAATATGCCATATTTCCTTCTTTTTTAATATTTCCCACTATATATATACTTCTATTAGATGCAAAGTTAGTGAAAACCTTTTTCTTCTATTGACAATGCCCTTTGCCTTACAAAAGCTTTTTCAGTTTCATGAGGTCCCATTTATTAATTGTTGATTTTAGTGCCTATGCTCCTTTTGTTCTGTTCAGAACAGTTTCCTGTGCCAATGTCTCTTCTATCAGACTCAAAGTTTCTAGTTTAAGGCTGAGGTCTTTGATCCACTTGGACTTGAGTTTTATGCTCTGTGATAGATATGGATCTATTTGCATTTCTCTACATCCAGCATCCAGTAGACCTGCACCATTTGGAAGATCTTTCCCTCTTCTGATATGTTCTTCAATTTCTTTCTTCAAATATCAAGGTTGTCATTCAAGTCTTTCAGTTGCTTGGTTAGAGTTACTCAAGAGACTTTTTTATTATTTGTGACTATTGTGAAGGGTATTGCTTCACTAATGTCTTTCTCATCCCCTGTGTTATTTGGGTATAGTAGAGCTACTGATTTGATTTTTAGTTAACCTTGTGTCAGGATACTTTGCTGAAGGTGTTCATCACCTGTAGGAGTTCCCTGGTAGAATTTCTGGGGTTCTTTATGTGCATTATCATATCATCTGTGAATAGCAACACATTGACTTCTTTCTTTACACTGTATATCCCCTTCATCTCCCTCAGTTGTCTTATTGTTTACACAAAAACTTCAAGTACTATATTGAACAGATATGGAGAGAGTGGACAAGCCTTGTCTTTTCCTGATTTAAGTGGAAGTCCTTTGGGTTTCTCACATTTAATTTGATGTTGGCTATAGATTTGTTGTATATTGCTTTTACTATATTTAGGCATGTCCCTTGTATCCCTCCTTTCTCCAAGACTTATCATAAAGGGATATTAGATTTTATTAAAGGCTTTTTAGAATCTAATGAGATGATCATGTATTATTTTATTTTTCAATTTGAATATATGGTAGATTACATTGACAGATTTTTCCTTTGATGAGTATGAAGTGTCCTTCCCCATCTCTTTTGATTAATTTTGATTTGAAGCCTATTTTGTTATATAGATACTAGAATAGCTACACCAGATTGCTTCTTGGAACCATTTGCTTAGAAAGTCGTTTTCCAACACATTACTCTTAAGTAACATTTGTCTTTGATGTTGATGTGTGCTTCTTGCATGCAGCAGAAGGATGGATCCCTTCTAGTTTGAATCTGTGCCCCAGAGCAGACCCTGTGCCACAGCTCTCCTCACCCCAATCCTTCCCAAAGATAGCTTGTCCCCTAGGAGTGATGACACACCTAAGCTCACAAGTGAGACCACCATTACTACCCCAATACCTGGGCCAAGTGGGACCTGCCCGGGGTCCAAAGGACACAGGAACCACAGAGCAGCCAGGAACACAATCCTTCCAGTTTTTATCTATGCTCTGGAGCTGACCCTGTGCCACAGCTCTCCCCATCCCAAATCCTACCTAGAGATAGTTTGTCCCCCAGGATTGTTGACACACCTAAGCTCACAGGCTCACAGGAAGGACAAGCTCCAGTCAGAGACAGGAAGATCAGCTAACACCAAAGATAACCAGATGGTGAGAGGCAAGGGCAAGAACATAAGCAACAGAAACCAAGACTACTTGGTATCAACGGAACCCAGTTCTCTTATCACAGCAAGCCCTGAATACCCAAATGCCGCTGAAAAGGAAGATTCTGGTTTAAAATCACATCTCATGATTATGATAGAGGACTTTAAGAAGGGCATAGAGAACTCACTTAAAGAAATACAAGAGAACACAGGTAAATAGGTAGAAGCCCATAAAAAGGAAACACAAGAATCCCTTAAAGAAATACAGAAATACACAACCAAACAGAAGAAGGAATTGAACAAAACCATCCAGGATCTAAAAATGGAAATAGAAACAGTAAAGAAATCACAAACAGAGACAAACTTGGAGATAAAAAACCCAGGAAAGAGATCAGGAGTCATAGATGCAAGCATCACCAACAGAATACAAGAGCTAGAAGAGAGAATCTCAGGAGCAGAAGATACCATAGGAAACATTGACACAACAGTCAATGAAAATGAAAAAAAAAAAACCTCCTAACCAAACATCCAGGAAAACCAGGACACAATAAGAAGACCAAACCTAAAGATGATAGATAGGTACAGAAGAGAGCAAAAATTCCTAACTTAAAGAACCAGTAAATATCTTGAACAAAATTATAGAAGAAAATTTTCCTAACCTAAACAAAGAGATGCCTATAAACACACAAGAAGCCTACAGAACTCCAAATAGATTGGACCAGGAAAGAAATTCCTCCCATCACATAATAATCAAAACACCAAATGCACTAAATAAAGAAATAATATTAAAAGCATTAAGGGAAAAATGTCAAATAACATTTAAAGGCAGGCCTATTAGAATTACACCAAATTTCCTAACAGAGACTCTAAAAGCCAGAAGATCCTGGGAAGATGTCATACAGTCCCTAAGAGAACACAAATGTCAGCCCAGGCTACTATACCCAGCAAAATTCTCAATTACCATAGATGGAGAAAATAAGATATTCCATGACAAAACCAAACTTACACAATTTCTTTCCACAAATCCAACCCTACAAAGGATAATAGATGGAAAATTCCAACACAAGGAGAGAAACTACACCTTAGAAACAGTAAGAGAGTAATCATCTTTCCCTTTTTTTTTTTTTTTTTTTTGGTTTTTCAGTTTTTCGAGGCAGGGTTTCTCTGTGTAGCCCTGGCTGTCCTGGAACTCACTCTGTAGACCAGGCTGGCCTCGAACTCAAAAATTCACCTGCCTCTGCCTCCCAAATGTAATCATCTTTCAACAAACCCAAAAGAAGATAACCAAACAAACATAATTCCACCTCTAACAACAAAAATAACAGCAAGCAACAAACACTTTTCCTTAAAATTCTTAGCATCAATGGGCTCAATTCCCCAATAAAAAGACATAGACTGACAGAATGGATACTTAAACTGGACCCAACATTTTCTACAAATTTTTAACATCAATGGACTCAATTCCCCAATAAAAAGATATAGACTGACAGACTGGATACATAACTGGACCCAACATTTTCTACATACAGGAAAGTAACCTCAGTAACAAAGACAGATACTACCTCAGAGTAAAAAGCTAGAAAAAAATTCCAAGCAAATGGTCCCAAGAAACAAGCTGGAGTAGTCATCCTAATATTGAATAAAATCAACTTTCAGCCAAAAGTTATCAAAAAAGATGAGGAAGGACACTTCATATACATCAGAGGAAAAATCTACCAAGATGAACTCTCAATTCTGAACATGAATGCCCAAAATGCAAGGGCACCCACATTTGTAAAAGAAATGTTACTAAAGCTCAAAATGCACACTGAACCACATACAACAACAGCGGGAGACTTCAACACCCCACTCTCACCAATGGACAAATCAGAGACTAAACAGAGACACAGTGAAACTAACAGAAGTAATGAACCAAATGGATTTAACAGATATCTATAGAATATTTCAATCTAAAACAAAAGAATATACATTTTTCTCAGCACTTCATGGTACCTTCTACAAAACTGACCATATAATGGGACACAAAACAAGCCTCAACCAATACAAGAATATTGAAATAATCCCATGTATCCAATCAGATCACCACAGACTAAGGCTTGTCTTCAATAACAATGAAAACAACAGAAAGCCCACAAGCACATGGAAGCTGAACAACTCTCTACTCAATGATAACTTGATCAGGGAAGAAATTAAAGACTTGTTAGATTTTAATGAAAATGAAAGCACAACATACGCAAACTTATGGGACACTATGAAAGCAGTGCTAAGAGGAGCTCTGAGTTTCTCTATAAAGAAATTGGAGAGATCATACACTAGCAGTGTAATAGCACATCTGAAAGCTCTAGAACAAAAAGAAGCAATACATCCAAGAGGAAAAGACAACAGGAAATAATCAAACTCTGGGCTAAAATCAACCAAGTAGAAACAAAGAGCACTGTACAAAGAATCAACAAATCCAGGAGCTGGTTCTTTGAGAAAATCAGCAAGATAGATAAACCCTTAGCCAGATTAACCAGAGGGCACAGAGACAGTATCCAAATTAACAAAATCAGAAAAGGGAGACATAGCAACAGAAACTGAAGAAATTTTTTTTAAAAAATCATCAGATCCTACTACAAAAGTCTATACTCAACAAAACTGGAAAATCTGAATGAAATGGACAATTTTCTAGACTGATACCAGGTACCAAAGTTAAATCAAAATCAGATAAACTATCTAAACAGTCCCATAACCCCTAAAGAAATAGAAGCAGTCATTAATAGTCTCCCAACCAAAAAGCCCAGGACCAGATAGTTTCAGTGCAGAATTCGATTAGAGATCAAAGCAGACCTAATACCAATACTCTTCAAAGTATTACACAAAATACAGAAGAAACACTACCTAATTTGTTCTATGAATCCACAGGTATCCATGCTGATACCTAAACCACACAAAGACCCAACAAAGAAAGAGAACTTCAGAACAATTTCCCTTATGAATATCGATGCAAAAATACTCAATAAAATTCTCCATGATCAAACAGGCTTCATCCCAGGGTTGCAGGGATGGTTCAATATATGGAAATCCATCAGTGTAATCCACTATGTAAACAAACTCAAAGAAAAAAACACATGATCATCTCGTGCAATGCTGAAAAAGCATTTGAGAAAATACAGCACCCATTCATGTTAGAAGTCTTAGAATGATCAGGAATTCAAGGGCCATACCTAAACATAATAAAAGCAATATACAGCAAACCAGTAGCCAACATCAAACTAAATGGAGAGAAACTTGAAGCAATCCCACTAAAATCAGGGACTAGACAAGGCTGCCCTCTCTCTCCTTATCTATTCAATATAGTGCTTGAAGTTTTATCCAGAGCAGTTAGACAACAAAAAGAGGTCAAGGGATACAAATTGGAAAGGAAGAAGGCAAATTATCACTATTTGCAGATGATATGATAGTATACTTAAGGGACTCTATAAATTCCACTAGAGAACAACTTCAGCAAAGTGGCTGGATATGAAATCAACACAAACAATCAATAGCCTTCTGATACTCAAAGGATATATGGACTGAGAAAGAAATTAGGGAAAGGACACTCTTTACAATAGTCACAAACAATATAAGGTATCTTGGTGTGACACTAACCAAACAAGTGAAAGATCTGTATGACAAGAACTTCAACTCTCTGAAGAAATCAAAGAAGACCTCAAAAGATGGAAAAAATCTACCAGGCTCCTGGATTGGCAGGATTAACATAGTAAAAATGGCCATCTTGCTGAAAGCAATCTACAGATTAAATGCAATCCCCATCAAAATTCCAACTCAATTCTTCGCAGATATAGAAAGAGTAATTCTCAAATTCATGTGGAACAGCAAAAAATCTGGGTTAGAGAAAACTATTCTCAACAATAAGAGAACTTCTGGGGGAATCACCCTCCTTGACCTTAAGCTCTACTTTAGAGCAATAGTGATAAAAACTGCAAGGTATTGGTACAGAAAGAGAAGGTAGACCATTGGAATAGAATTGAATACCCAGAATTAAACCCACATACCTATGGTCACTTGATCTTTGACAAACCAAAACCACCCAGTGGAAAAAAGATAGCATTTTCAACAAATAGTGCAGGCACAAATGGTGATCAGCATGTAGAAGAATGCAAATTGATCCATTCTTATCTCCTTGTACAAAGCTCAAGTCCAAGTTGATCAAGGACCTCTACATAAAACCAGATACACTGAAGCTAATAGAAGAGAATATGGGGAAGAGCCTCGAACACATGGGCACTGGGGAAAATTTCCTAAACAGAACAATGACCCAGGCTTTAAAATCAACTATAGTCAAAGAGGATTTCATAAAACTGAAAAGTTTCTGTAAGGCAAAGCACACTGTCATCAGGACAAAACAGCAGCCTACAGATTGGGAAAAGATCTTTTCCAACCCTAAATCTGATAGAAGGCTAATAACCAAACTATACAAAGAATTCAAGACGTTAGACTCCAGAGAACCAAATAACTCTATTAAAAAATGGGGTATAGAGCTAAACAAAGAATTTTCAACTGAGGAATATTGAGTGGCTGAGAAGCACCTAAAGAAATGTTTAACATCCTTAGTGATCAGGGAAATGCAAATCAAAAGGACCCTGAGATTCCACTTCCCAGTCAGAAGGGCTAAGATCAAAAACTCAGGTGACAGCAGATGCTGGCAGGGATGTGGAGAAAGAGGAACACTCCTTCTTTGATGGTGGAATTGCTAGCTGGTACAAGCACTCTGGAAATCAGTCTGGCAGTTCCTCAGAAAATTGGACATAATATTACCTGAGGACCCAGCTATACCACTCCTGGGCACATACCCAAAACATGCTCCAACTTATAACAAGGACACATTCTCCACTATGTTCATAGCAGCCCTATTTCTATTAGCCAGAAGCTGGAAACAACCCAGATGTCCCTCAGCAGAGGAATGGATACAGAAAATGTGGTACAAGTTTCACTTTACAGTAACCGCTGGACTGAGAGTGACGTCCCAGATGGAGGAGTTGGAGAAGGGACTGAAGGAACTGAGGGAGTCTGCAGTCTCATGGAGGGAGCAACAGTGTCAACTGGCCTGATACCCCCAGTCCTCCAGGAGGCTGGACCACCAACCAAAGAATACACATCGAGGGACCCATGGTTCGGACCACATATGTGGCCGAGGAGGGCCTTGTTGGCCATCAGGGGGAGGAGAGGTCTCAGTAAAGGGGAATGTCAAGGTGGGAATATGGGAGTGGGTGGGTGGGTGGTTGGGAGGTGGAATTCCCTCATAGAGGTGGGGGAGGGGGAGGGGATAGGTGGTTTCCAAAGAGGAGACCTAGAAAGGGGGAAACATTGGAAATGTAAATAAAGTATCAAAAAGTAAAAAATAAATTAAAAAAATGGAAAAAAAAGAAAGAAAATGTGGTACATTTACACAATGGAGTACTACTAAGCTATTAAAAACAATGACTTCATGAAATTCTTAGGCAAATGGGTAGAACTAGAAGTATCATCCTGAGTGAGGAAATTCAGTCATAAAAGAACACACATGGTATGCACTCACTGATAAGTGGATATTAGCCCAAAAGCTCCGAATGCCAAAGATATAATTCACAGACCACATGAAACTCAAGAAGAAGGAAGACCAAAGTGTGGGTGCTTCGGTCCTTCTTAGAAAGGGGAACAAAATACTCATGGGAGAAAATATGGAGACAAAATGTAGAGCAGAGACTGAAGGAAAAGCCACCCAGAGTCTGCCCCACCTGGGGATTCATTCCATATACAGTCACCAAACCCCAACACTATTATGGATGCCAAGAAGTGCTTGCTGAAAGGAGCCTGATATAGCTGTCTCCTGAGAGGCCCTGCCAGAGCCCTACAAATACAGAGATGGATGTTTGCAGCCAGCCATTGGTCTGAGTGCAGGGTCCCCAATGGAGGAGCTAGAAAAAGGACTGAAGGAGCTGAAGGGGTTTGCAACCCCATAGGAAGAACAACAATATCAACCAACCAGACCCCCCAGTGCTCCCAGGGACTAAACCACCAACCAAGAAGTACACATGGCTCCAGCTGCATATATATAGCAGAGGATGGCCTTGTCAGACATCAATGGGAGGAGAGGTCTTTGTTCCTATGAAGACTCGATAGATGCCCCAGTGTAGGGAAATCGAGGGTGGGGTGGCAGGAATGGAGGGGGGACCCTCATAGAAGCAGGGGCAGGGGATAGGATAGGGGGTTTCGCGGGGGAACCAGGGAAGAGGATAACATTTGAAATGTAAATAAAGAATATATCCAATAAAAAATAAAATAATTTAACGAAAGAAAGAAAGAAGAGCTGGCTGGACCAATGATAGGAACATAAGTACATTCAGCAGTTTTTCTTCACTGTGACAAAATATAGGAGAAAAACAACTTAAGGGAAAAAGCTTACTTCAACTCATATTTTCAGCCCATGTTTGACTACCTCCATTGCTCTGAGCCTGAGACAAGGTAAGATATCATGATTGGGAGAGTTTGTTGTAAGAGAGGCTGCTCATGGCCACTGCAGAAAAGAGACACTAAAGACCAGGGACAAGGTATACTCTTTAAAGACATGCATTCCATTTAGCTATAAATTCATCAGTGGCTCAACGCATTGATGAAACTAAAATCAAATAACTCCCTAAAACTGATCATCTGACAACCAAGTAGTACACAATGACTTTGAGGAGGACATTTTAGGTTTAAACTGTAATGTTCTAACCCTTACATCTACCTCACGATGCAAAATGCATTTGCTTTGTCTCCACGTCTTCAGTTTCACTGTTCATCTCACTTGGACCAGAGCTGAAGAACTACCTCTTATTTCTGGGTGGCTAAACCAGGGAAACATTTCCCAAAGTATTCCTGGACAGCTTTCAACACGGGGGCCTTTGGAAGATACAAACCATACTCAGACAGGTAAAGGGCAAAGAGACAAAGCCGGAGTAGTACATCAAGAAATCATACAGTGAGGAGACACATGTGCTTCATGTGTTTATAAAAAGATAAACGGTTTTTTCTTTGAGTTTGTTTATGTAGTAGATTACATTGATAGATTTCCGGGTATTGTGGGTGGGTAGGGGAATACCCTCATAGAGGCAGGGGAAGGGGGGAAGGGATAGGGGGTTTCCAAAGTGGAGACCTGGAAAAGGGGAAACATTTGAAATGTAATAAAGTCTCAAAAAATTTAAATTTAAATTTAAAAAAAGTGAAAAAAAGATAAAAAAAAAAAAAAAGATAAACAGGGGGTATGTTCTATGGAGGTATAATCAGATATGGGGGAAGGGGATGTCTCAGAGGACCCATGCTGAGGCACCTCTTCTCCCTGATGGACCAGACACAGGACAGTATAGTATAGAATAAAGTTTATTCAGGGCATGGGGAGGGGAGCTAAGAGGGTAGTAGAGGAGGAGAAAAGCAGAGAGAGAGAAAGAGGGGGAGGGGGAGGGAGAGGGAGAAGAGGAGAGGAGAGGAGAGGAGAGGAGAGGAGAGGAGAGGAGAGGAGAGGAGAGGAGAGGAGAGGAGAGGAGAGGAGAGGAGGAGAGGAGAAGAGGCTAGCCATAGGAACGTGGAGAGAGAGGGGGAATGAGGGAGAGGGGGAAGGGAAAGCAAGAGTAAGAGAAAGCAAGAGAGCAAGAGGGCGAGGAGGGGCAAGCAGCATACCTGGCTGTTGCCAGATAACTGTGGGGCGGAGCTTAGACAGAATGCTAACATTTCCCCATTTTCATTTAATTAAAAAAGAAAAAATTAGAAAGAGGCGATGGTGGAGCAGGAATAGTGTCCTCATGATCTCTAGCTACTTCCTGCTGTCTTTGGGGTGACATGTCTCTAGGAAACCTAGAAGAATGGGTCTGGGGATGTTTGTCCAGTCTTAGGAGAGTTGGCTGTTTCCTTGCTGTCCAGGGTCTATGGAACCGTCTGTGGATAGGTCAGAAGAAACAGGTCCAATAGAAGTGTCTGTATCTGTGAGAGGCGATTGGAGCATCTGGAGGTTGCTTCTCTGGAGCTGTCCTAGATGTAGTAAGCACCTGGACTTGACAGGATGCTGAAACACACATATATATTTATTATAGGTAGAGATTAAGTACATTTAGAAGAAAGAAAAAACTTTCCTTAAGGTTTTCATTTGAAACCCAGAGGAATCCCACCCTCTGGAATACGTAGTAAGTGGAAACTTTAGGCAGATATACTTATCTGGGTAGAGTCTATTTGGTCCATGAGAGGTAGATCTGAGTGGTTTTCCTGTAGCTTATAAATTTACAAAAGAGATAACAACATGAGTTAACAAAATGAACAGTCTTTAAGTGAGCCTTTTGTGGAGCAGAGGAAACAAGGATTTGTGATTATATAGTTGGACCATATAGTGGAATGTTTCATTAGAGTTAGGCAAATTTACAGGAAGTCAGATATGTTAGGACAGGGGCATAGCAAGAAGAGGAAATACGAAGCATTTAATCAATGAAATCCGAGTTTAGGTAAGGAAGGAACCAATTACATCTGTGAAAGCTTTTTCTAGCTGTGAAGCTACAGTTACCTTAGCTGGCAATGGAGTCAGAAATCTTGGGAGGAATAAGCAATAATCTAGCAGTCATATATTATTTTAAAAATGACAGAGTCTACTAGCCAACAGTTCCCTGTGGTCTCTATGGTCTTCGTGGCAACTTAGGCAGAGTCAGTCTGGCATTCAAGCCCAGAAGATAGAGGGCTTTTCTCTCTGTGGAATGGATACGTGTGACATGAGAAAGGATTTGCCTTGATTTAAACAATGTAAGTCATTTGACTCAGGGTATCCAGCTTTGCCCACTGTGTTTTTCAGTGGTTATCATAACACAATCCAAGTAGAAAAAATTGTCCAACAAGACAGGATAGGAATAAAAATCTTAACTAACTTTGACAGGTTGTGTAAGTAGAGAAAAACACAATTTTGCATTAGCAGAGAAACATTTGGCTAGGACCAGAATAAGAGAACTGACAGCAGTGGCTTGAGATCATGGTGACAGAAAGTGAGTTTGTCCAGGCAGGTTCAGGCCTGTGACATGGACTGTGAGGGCAGGCCATGAGAACAGGCCTGGGGGTGGGGGGGTGAACAGGCACATATCCCTGATGAAACAGATTGTAAAGAGAGCAGGCCAGTCCACAGAGACAGGTGCATGGGTATGTGTGGTTGAGGCACCAGGCGCACACACCCCAGCTGACTGTGTGGGACGCACAGGGCCAAGGTGCTGCTGAACAGTGGTGATAGTGGCAGTGGCCAGGGCGGGACTTCCACCCAGCAGCCAGAAGTTCCAGCCCAGTGCTTCCTGCTGTATGAATCCTTGAGGGTGGGGGGGGAGCTCCCGAAGTAACATGTTCTGTATCCCAGCAACGTGCACACTATTCTTGTGGCACAAGGCAGGGCTAACACCCACTTTATAAGTCCCGGGCAGAGAAGGGGGGGGACATCAATAAATGATATAGAAGGGATATTAGATATCATTTATGTAATTACTTTAGAAAAATAAAACCTTTCATAAATTACCCAATAATTGGTAAGCAGGTACTTTAACAATAATTACTATTAAGATCCTACATTTGTAAATGTCCATTATTTGAGCAAGTTAGAATAATATTTTAGTCTTTATACATAACTGGAAATATAAACAATACCAGCATTTTGTTGACAAACTACTCAAATACTTTCCCCTGAAAATCATGTACCCACATACTGAATTCTTCCAAGATATGGAAGTGGAAGTTACTTTTACAACCCAGTCACGGATCAACCCAATGTTACAACAGATTCCTGTAAAGTACTACAAGCAATTTTGTGTGGAAGATCTGTAGAATGATTCAAAGTGTGTGCTGTTATTTATGTACAACCTAAGTTGTTTCTTTACTTCTATGTTTATTGTTTTAATTACCTAGTTGCATTACTCAGTATTAAATACGACCTGGGTACTTTTAGGTAATACTTTTTATAAATTTGTTTCTAGAGTTGTTACCTAAGTGTATTTCTTTTCTATTTATCAAAGCACTTCATCACAGTAGTTCATAACAGGTCATGCAAGAGTTATGAAATTTATAAATTTGTTTTTCTTTTCTGTAAGATCTTAAGAATTGAATCTAAGTCCTTCCACATACAACATAATTACTCAGCCACTGAGCTATGCCTCGAGCTTATGCATATGGTTTTTTTTTGGGGGGGGGGGTTGGTTGGTTGGTTGGTTTTGGTTTTGGTTTTTGATTTTTGGAGACAGGGTTTCTCTGTGTAGCCCTGGCTGTCCTGGAACTCACTCTGTAGACCAGGATGGCCTCGAACTCGGAAATCCACCTGCCTCTGCCTCCCAAGTGCTGGGATTAAAGGCATGCACCACCACTGCCTGGCTCTTATGCATACGTTTTAAATCCCAAACCTAGAATAAATTTTAAAGAAAAATGGGCTTCTTAGTAATCCTAGAAATTACTTTAAGTTTTAAAAAACACACACAAGTCCCCTACAATTACTCCTGGTATGCCTACTCTGAGTATTGTTATTATTATTATTATTATTATTATTATTATTATTATTATTATTATTTATTCACTTTATATCCTGCTCACTGCTCCACTCCCGGTCACACCGTCTCACATTCCCTCCTCCAACTCCCCTTCCCTTTCTCCTCTGTACAGTTTCAAAATTTGTTAAAATAACCTACAGCCTGGGAAGTTTCTAGTAATATAATATTCTTCTTATGTAAATTAAAAGGTCCCTTTCTGAGCACATGCTCTGTCTTCACAGTCTCCCAGATGAAATGACTGAGCCCATCTTACAAATGGAGAAGCCAGCTTCGATCCCGAATAAAGAACATTGCTGTTATCGTCCCAGTTAAGATCTAAAAGGACATGATATTGTCCCTTGGAACATACAATAGGAAGTATTGAGGATTCAAAGGCCACACCAGCCTTCAAGACAGTGTGCAAATAGGAGAGGGGGAAAAAAATCAACTCCACTTAAAGATAATCTGAGGGTGGTCAGGAAGGCAGCCACTAGAAAGCAACCAACATCACAACCACGAAGACATCTCCCCATAATGGATTAGGAGTGCCCAACATGGGGAAGATAAAGCTACCAAAGTTCGTATCATTGTGTTAAATAGCTCTACTTACTGTGGAGATAAAACTCTTAGAAATACAAGGCATGTTCTGTTTTGTGCATTTTGTGAACTGTGATTTTTTTTTTTTTAAGGAGACTCATTAAAGCCACGGAGGCACAAGAAACGATAGTCTGATAATATGCATATTATCTAAGTCTTGAAAATAGCTGTAATGATCCAAAAAGACAACTTCTGGGTTTTAAAACTTAAATTCTTAAAAAGATCGGAAGGGAAGGTTGTAAAATGGTACAAGCAAGTTTGCACTGCAGAAAAAGAAAATAAAAAGACTCAGAAACTTACATTTTGGACAGGTGCATTGGTCCTCCCAGGAAGCGACCGTATTCAGCCTTCCTCAGTGCTGCAGAGGTTTGCGCCCACCTGTATGTTGCAACAGTGACATCCAGTGGCTCCTTCATTAAAGTGCATTTTCAGGGGGAAAAAAAATACTTAAAATGTTTCCTGTCCCTAGCATTCCTAAAGCTCATGTCTCCAGCACTTTCATAACTGTATGAAAAGGATAGAGTAGACAAAAAAGCTTGTGTGTTACAAACGATCCATGCCTCACCCTGTCTCTTCATGACAGTTACTGCTGTGAAGTTGAATTTCAACACATACACTTAACCTGGAAGTAAAGTCACACAACAGGAAGTTACTGAATCCATCATTTATATAGGAACATTTAGGTTTGTTAGTAAGCCATTTTATTTTCTAAATTTTTTTAAATTTGTGTGTATGTGTGTGCCTCCTTGTGTGTATACAATGTGTGTGTGGGTGGCCTGGGAGGCCAGAAGAGGATCTGTCAGTTGAGAACTGTCCAGTGTTGTTGTTCAAAATCAAACCCCAACTCCTCTGCAAAGGCAAAAAGTACCCTTAGTTACTGATCCATCTCTCCAGCCTCCATAAATCACTTTGTTAATAACTCGCTGTTAAAATTTGAAGCATATAAATGTGTGATCTGTTATTTACTGTTTTTTTTTTTCAACTTAAGTCTCCAAAATACATGTATATGGTCCCAAACTTTAGATTTCATGTTGTAGTACTGCTTGTGCTTAAAATTAAAAAGGCAGGACATTTAGTGGGGTTTCACTGGCAATGAAGAAAGAGTAGAGTTTGCTGAGTCCCACTGACACTAAACCCAAGCCACAGCTGGCATTCTGAAAGTACTATCTCTTGTTTTTTGCAGCATGCATATTTTAAGTGCAAACATTTGCCTCAGGAAGAAATTCACTGCATGGTGCTTCTTCCTGTTCAACAAAGTGGAGTTCAAACCATAGGACACACACTTCCGTAACTGGCCCTCACCCAAATCATGGCTGTGCATATGATATTGTGCGGGGCTCTACCAATGTCAGATTTCATTTCTAAAGCTTTTGCATTAAAGCTGTAGTAAATCAGAAGAAGGCAATCCCAAGCAAGAGAGTGTCATGTTAAACAGATGAACATGAAACGTAATCATGTGTGGTACCTCTCCAATGTCGATGAAACCAAGATCTTACAGAATATCCAGTTTCGCCACCTGGTGTCAATACAGAGCGTATGGTAAGGGAAAGACTACAAAAAACATTATGGCCATCTTGAGTTACTATTGTAGCCCAAGTCAGCCATTTCTGCTCTGGCTCTTCAGAAATCACCTTTGCTTGTGTAAAACATGGCTCACAGCTCCAGTCCGCACCCCTCAGGCCAAGCACTGTTCCTTTCACAGTTCCCCCACTTCCTACCGCAGATGGCCTTGCAGGGCTGACATTTATTAGCAAGCGCCATCACATGGCCTCTACAGCATCACTCTCCTCTGCACCTGCTCTTCTTCATTCTTCTTCAGCTGCAGAAGAATGGGCTACATACAGGTGCAGGCTCTCTCCCACAGTCCTGCTGCCCAGTCCAAAGCAAGCACTTGAGGGCCGGGAGTCAGAGTCTCACTTTCCCATGAGAGGTGCTCAACCACTATCCTCACTTCTCCCTTCCATGGCACCTCCTAAGCACCAAGCTTTCTCACATAAATGGCTGCTTAAAGTGACTTACTGAAACAGGAGACAATTCTCAAAGAGAGAATTCTATCAATAAAATATCCTTCCTCTTACATTCCTATGATGTAACTAAAACACGCCTAGAGTATATTTCAAGATATGTTGCTATGACAAATATGTACAAGTTGTCTTTCTCAAATAAAAGAAATGTATTTACTTATACTGGGCTGCCTGCCAGGAATTAAATTTTAGCTCTTCAATGGCAAGGCATGCTCTGGGTAGTAAGAGAGAGTCACTCTAGAGCAGGACTTCTGAGTTTTAGCATGCATGGTTACAGAAGTTGCAGCATATGTTGGCATAGTAGCATGAGAGACAAGGGCAGGATGTCATGGTGTGTGTACATGCCTGCTCTCTGATTATGAATATAAATTTTTGTTAATTTTTCATCTCAGTAATGAGTAAGAAAAAATAATATGGACAAATGATAAAACTTCACCTTGCCAATGCTGCCAGTAACTCTTGCTGAATATAAATATTTTTCTGATTAATTTCTTTATTTACTTGCTTTACATCCTGATGGCTGCCCTCCCAGCCCCCACTTACATTGTCCCTACTCAGTTTAATCCCTCTTCTCCTTTGAGAGGGTGGTGGCCCCCCTGGGTATCCTCAGACCTTGGTACATCAAGTCTCTACAGTGCTAGGTGCATCCTCTCTCACTGAGACCAGACAAGGCAGCCCAGTTAGGGGAATGGGATCTATAGGCAGGCAAAAGATTTAGGGACAGCCCTGCTCCAGTTGTTGGGGGACCCACATGAAGACTGAGCTACACATCTGCTCCCTATGTTCAGGAGGCCTAGGTCAAGCCCACACATGCTCTTTGTTGGTGGTTCAGTCTCTGAGAGGTCCAAAGGGTCCAGGTTAGCTGACTCTGTTGATCTTCCTGGGGGTTCCTATACACTCCAGGTCCCTCAGTCTTTCCCCCAGTTCTTCCATAAGACTCCCCAAGCTCTGTTCAATGCTTGTCTGTGGATCTCTGCATGTTTCAGTCAGCTGCTGAGTGGAGCCTCTCAGAGGACAGTTATGGTAGGCTCCTGTCTGCAAGCATAACAGATTATCACTGACAAACAGTGTCAGGGATTGGTGTTTGCCCATGGGATGGGTCTCAAGTTGGGCCAGTTATTGGATGGCCATTGCTTCAGGCTCTGCTCCATCTTTGTCCCTGCATTTCTTATAAACAGGACAAATTTTGGGTCGAGAGTTTTGTGGATGGGTTGGTGTCCTTATCCCTCCATTGGGGATCCTGACTAGGTAAAGAGGGTGGTCATGTCAGGTTTCATATCCCCACTGCTGGGAGCCTCTCCCATCCCAGGTCTCTGGCATGACCTAGAGATACACACACACACACACACCCTCCTGACAGCTGCCTGTTTCCATTAACTCCCCTGGAACCCTTCCCATCCCCTCTGCCATCCTGTTCCTTCCCTCCATCTGCCTCCTATGACTGTTTTATTCCCCCTATATAAGTAAGATTCAAGCATTCTTGCTTGGCTTTCCTTTTTGTTTAGCTTCTTTGGATTGTAGTGTGGTGCCTTATACTTTTGGGCTAATATCCACTTATAAGTGAATACATACCATGCCCATCCTTTTGGGTCTGGGTTATCTCATGCAGGAGGATATTTTCTAGTTCCATCTATTTGCCCACAAAACTCGTGATGTCCTTGTTTTTAATAACTGAGTAGTATTCCATTGTGTAAATGAACCACATCTTCTGTGACTACTCTTCAGTTGAGGGGCATCTGGGTTTTACCAGTTTCTGGCTATTATGAACAAAGCAAGCTTCTATGAACATAGTCGAGCACATGTCCTTGTGGTATGGTGGAGCATATTTTGGGTATATTCCCAGGAGTGGTATATCTGGGTTTTCAGGCAGAACTATTTTCAGTTTTAAAGAAACTGACATGATGATTTCCAGAGAGGTTATACAAGTTTGCACTCCTACCAGCAATGAGGGAGTCTTCCCCTTGCTCTACATCCTCGCCAGTATGTGCCAGTATGTGCTATTACTTGAGTTTCTGATCTTAACCATTCTGATGGTTGTAATATGGAAACTCCAGAGTCATTTTGATATGGATTTGCTGATGAGTAAGGACATTGAACATTTAAGTGCTTCTCAGCCATTCAAGATTCCTCTGTTGAGAAATCTGTTTAGCTCTGTTACCCATTTTTAATTAGGTTATTTGGTTTGTTGGTATTTAACTTCTTGAGTTTTTTATATTTTGGATATTAGCATTCTGTTATAAGGTTGAAAAAGATCTTTGCCCAATATGTAGACTGCTATTTTGTCCTAATGACAGTGTCTTTTGCCATACGGAAGTTTTTCATCTTCATGAGGTCCCATTTATCAATTGTTGATCTTAGAGCCTGAGCCATTGGTCTTCTGTTCAGGAAGTTGTCTCCTGTTCCAATGTATTCAAGACTATTTCCCACTTTCCTCCTATTAGATTTAGTGTATCTGGTTTCATGTAGAGATCTTTGATTCACTTGGAGGTTTGTACAGGATGATAAATTGGATCTATTTGCATTATCTACATGCAAATATCCAGTTAGACCAGCACTATTTGTTGAAAATGCTTTTTTTTCCATTGTATGGTTTTGCCTTGTTAAAAATCTAGCATCCATAGGTATGTGATTTTATTTCAGGGTCTTTATTTCAATTCTATCGATCAACTTGTCTGTTCCTATATCAATACCATGCAGTTTTTATTACTAGTTAGCTGTAGTACAACTTGAAATCAGGGATGGTGATATCTCCAAATCTTCTTTTATTATACAAGCTTCTTTTCATTGTCTTATTTTTTGTTGTTGTTTTACCATATGAAGTTCAGAATTTTTCTTTCAAGTTCTATAAAGAAATGTGTTGGAAATTGATAGGGATTGCACTGAATCTGTAGATTGCTTTTCATAAGATGGTTTTTTTACTATGTTAATCTTACTGATCCATGATCATAAATCTTCCATCTGCAAATGTCTTCTTCAATTTCTTTTTTCAGGGTCTTGAAGTTATTGTCATACAGGTTTTTCACTTGTGTGGTTAGAGTTACACCATTTTATATTATTTGTGGTTATTGTGAAGGGTCTTGTTCCTTAATTGCTTTCTCAGCATGGTTAGTGGAATTGCTTTAAGTCTCTCTCAATTTAGTTTGATGTTGGCTACTGGCTTGTTGGGTATTTCCTTTATTGTGTTTAAGTATGGGCCTTGTAACCCTGATCTCTCCAAGACTTTTAACATGAAGGGGTGTTGGAAATTGTCAAAGGTTTTTCCAGGATCTAATTATATGATCGTGTGGGGTTTTTTTCTTTCAGTTTATTTATATGGTGGATTATGTTGATGGATTTTCATGTATTGAATCATTCCTGCATCCCTAGGATAATGCCTACTTGGTCATGATGGATGATTTCTTTGTTGTGTTCTTGGGTTCAGTTTGTGAGTATTTTATTGAGTGTTTTTACATCAATGTTCATAAGGGAAATTGGTCTGAAATTATCTTTCTTTGTTGAATCTTTGTGTGGTTTTGGTATCTAGGTGACTGTGGCCTCATAGAATGAGTTTAGCAATGTTCATTCTGTTTCTATTTTATTGAATAGTTTGAGGAGTATTAAGATTAGCTCTTCTTTGAAAGTCTACTAGACTTCTGTGTTAAGTCATCTGGCCCTGGCATTAGGGGTGGGTGGGGGTGAGTGGGAGACATTTAATGATTGCTTCTATTTCTTTAGGGGTTATAGGACTATTTAAATAGTTTACCTGATCTTGATTTAACTTTGATAAAAAAAAATCATCTATTTCATTAAAATTTTCCAATTTTGTGGAGTACAGGCTTTTTGAAGAAAGACCTAATGATTTTTTTAAATTTTCTCAGTTATGTCTCCCTTTTAATTTCTGATTTTGTTTATTGGGATACTGTCTCTCTGCCTTTTAGTTAGTTAGGCTAAGGATTTGTCTATTTTGTTGATTTCCTCAAAGATTTCCTCTTGGTTTTGTTGATTCTTTGTATTGTTCTATTCCTAATTCATTGATTTTGGTCCTGAGTTTGATTATTTACTGCCATCTACTCCTGGGTGGTTTTGCTTCTTTATATTCTAGAGCTTTCAGGTGCGCTGTTAAGTTTTTAGTATGAGATCTCTCATATTTCTTTATGAAGGCACTTAGTGCTATAAAATGTCCTTTTAGCATTGCTTTCATTGTGTCCCATAAGTTTGCCTTCATTTTCATTGAATTCTAGAAAGTCTGATTTCTTTTGTCATTTCTTTGTTGACCCAGTAGTCAGTGAGTAGAGAATTATTCAGTTTACATGTGTTTGTAGGCTTTCTCTTGTTTCTGTTGTTGTTGAAGTTCAATTTTAATCCATGGTGATATGAAAAGATTCAAGGGGTTATTTCAATCTTCTTGTATTTGTTGAGACTTGTTTTGTGACCGAGTATATGGTCACTTATGGAGAAGGTTTCATAATGTACTGAGAAGAAAGTGTATTCTTTTGTGTTTGGATGAAATATTCTGTTGATATCTGTTAGGTCCATTTGATTCATAACATCAGTTAGTTTCATGATTTATCTGTTCAGTTTCTGTCTCAATAACCTCCCCATTGGTGAGAGTAGGATGTTGAAGTCTCTCACTATTAGGATGTGGGGATCTATGTGTGATTTAAGCTTTAGTAATGTTTCTTTTACAAATGTGGGTACCCTTACATTTGGGGCATAAGGTTCAGATTAAGGTTGTCATCTTGGTAGATTATTCCTTTGATGAGTTTAAGTGTCCTTCCCCATCTCTTTTGATTATTTTGGTTGAACGTCTATTTTATTAGATATTAGAATGACTACACCAGCTTGTTGCTTGGGTCTGTTTGCTTCAAAAACTTTTTCTAGCCCTTTACTCTGAGATAGTGACTGTCTTTGTTGCTGAGGTGTATTTCTTGTATGCAGTAGAATGATGGATCCTGTTTATGCATTGACTCTGTTAGTCTGTGTCTTTTTATTAGTGAAGTGAGTCTATTGACATTGATGTTGAGAAATATTAATGACAAATGATTGTTAATTCTTGTTATCTTGATGTTGGTGGTGTTAATGTGTGGTGTGTGTGTGTGTGTGTGTGTGTGTGTGTGTGTGTGTGTGTGTTTCTCTTCTTTTGGTTTTGCTGTAAAATTATTTATTTCTTGTGTTTTCGTGGGTGTAGTTACCCTCCCTGTGTTGTATTTTTCTTTATAGTCTCTTCAGTAGGGCTGGATTAGTAGAAAGATTTTGTTTAAATTTAGTTTTGTCATGTAATATCTTGGTTTCTCTATGTATGGTGATTGAGAGTTTTGCTGGGTATGGTAGTCTGGGATGACATCTCTGGTCTTTTAGGATCTGCAAGACATTTTTCCAGGTTCTTCTGGCTTCTAGAGTCTCTGTTCAGAAGTCAGATGTAATTCTTATAGGTCTGCTTTTATATGTTGCTTGGCCATTTTCCCTTTGTCCCCTTTTAATATTCTTCCTTTGTTATGTACATTTAGTGTTTTATTATGTGGCAGGCAGATTTTCTTTTCTGGTCCAATCTATTTGGAGTTCTGTAAGCTTCTTGTACTTTATATCCATCTCTTTCTTTGGGTTAGGGAAATTTTCTTCTATAATTTCTTGACTATATTTTCTGGGCCTTTGATCACGAAATCTTCTCCTTCTATTCCTATTGTTCGTAGGTTTGGTGTTTCTATCATGCTCCCACTTTCCTGGATATCTTATGGTAGAGATGTTTTAGATTTGGCATTTTCTTTGACTGATGTGTCAGTTTCTTCTATTATATCTTCTACACCTGAGATTCTTTCTTTCATCTCCAATATTCTGATGGTGATGCTTGTGTCTGTAGTTCCAGTTCTCTTTCCTAGGTTTTCCATCTCTAGGGTTGTCTCTGTCTGTGTTTTCTTTATTCTTTCTATTTTCATTTTCAAGTCTTGAACAGTTTTATTCATTTCCTTCACCTGATTACTGTATTTTCCTCTATATCTTTAGGGGATTTATTTATTTCCTTTTTAAAGGCCTCTATTATATTCATAAGATGAGCTTCAAGATCATTGTCCTGCTCTTCAGATGTGTTGGGATATCCAGAGCTTGCTGTAGTAAGAGAGCTGGGTTCTGATGTTGCCATTCTGCCCCAGCTTTTGCTGACTGTGTTTTTGCACTGGCCTTTAGCCCTCTGGTTGTTGGTATTGAGTGACCTGGGGGTAGCAGGCCTCTGGAACTTCAGGTACAGCCAGTAGTCCCTAATGGCAGCAGGCATCTGGTTGTTCTGGGTGGCAGCAGGCCTCCAGGGAAGCAGGCAGGGTTGGTTTTCTGAGGTGGCCTCACGTCTCCAAGGAGGCAAGCAAGGTTATGGCCCAGGGAATAGAGTACCAATCCTAGATTGCATGGAGAAGTGTGGACTAGAAGATAGAGCACAGAGAGGACAGGGCAGAATTCAAGGTTTCTAGGCTTGCCAGAGGCCCAGTGTCTTAGTCAAGGTTTCTATTCCTGCACAAACATCATGACCAAGATGCAAGTTGGGGAGGAAAGGGTTTATTTAGCTTACACTTCCATGCTGCTGTTCATCACGAAAGGAAGTCAGGACTGGAACACAAGCAGGTCAGGAAGCAGGAGCTGATGCAGAGGCCATGGAGGGATGTTCCTTACTGGCTTGCTTTCTTCTCCTGGCTTGCTCAGCTGGCTTTCTTATAGAGCCCAAGACTACCAGCCCACAGTGGTATCACCCACAAGGGGCCCTCTCCCCTTGATCATTAATTGAGAAAATGCCTTACAGCTGGATCTCATGGAGGCATTTTTTCAACTGAAACTCCTTTCTCTGTGATAACTCCAGCTTGTGTCAAGTTGACACACAAAACCAGCCAGTACACCCCGCAAGCAGGGGATTGGGGCATGGATATCTCACCTGGTTGTCTCAGGTAGCAGCAGCCCTCCAGGCAGGCAGGGAGAGCTGTGGCCTGGGGAGTAGCATGCACATCCAGGATTGCATGTAAGATGGAGTCCAGAGGGGACAAGGCAGTTCTCACAGCTCCTGGGCTTTCGGGGAGCCCAGAAGGCAGGATATTGGGGCATGGCTATCTGATCTGGTTGTCCTGGATGGCAGCAGGCCTCCTGGGAAGGAATAGCTGTGGCCTGGGAAGTGGGGTGCATATCCAGGATTCAGTATAAATATTCTTTTTTTTTTTTTTTCGGTTTTTCAAGATAGGGTTTCTCTGTATAGCCCTGGCTGTCCTGGAACTCACTCTGTAGACCAGGCTGGCCTCAAACTCAGAAATCCACCTGCCTCTGCCTCCCAAGTGCTGGGATTAAAGGCGTGCGCCACCACTGCCTGGCTTGGTATTCTTAAACACAAAAATACTATCTCCCTTTTGTGTGCCATTCTTATAGCAAAAATTATACACACAGCACAGTTTTCAATTTGTTTGACATTATTGGCCTTTTCCCCATTACTTTCATAAGTTTAGATGAAAAGTCAACAAATCACAGCCTACATGTGAAATCTTGTTTTTCTGGTCTACAAAGTAATGTGTTTCCTTATTACATTTTTATATGCATGTGTCATTGTGCGTGCCTCCTAGTCCACCCATTATGCTCCCCGTTTCTTCCTTTCAATGTCACTACCCAAATATAACTCTACCTTTTCCCGCTGTGTATATATTATTCCATGTCATATATATGAATCCAAACCTGAATACCTTTCTTCTCTCGATTTATCTTTCATCGTTCCCCCCCTTTAGGTCCTTTCCTTCCCCCCCTTCCCCTCCACAGTCCACTTCTACTTTTTGCCTTAAATACACATACTTTTAAATCTAAATTCTGTTTAGGAGAGAGCATCAAATGACTAGCCTTTAAAGTTTTGGGCATTTAACCTTCTGGGTAAACTTTTAGTGTAATACAGACACACTCGTTTCAGTACCGTCATTGTTGGTGGAGAGGTGCAGAAGTCTGACACTTGTGACAAAGATTTGATGGTCCTCAGTCTTAAAATATCTACTGTCTATTCCTTCACAGAAAAACGCTACCGACACATTCTGTTCTCCTCCCTCCCTCCCTACATGGCAACCTTGTTTTCATTGACAGATTGATACCAGAAGTGCCAAAATGTCCTCTTGGTTAATGAAATACCTCTGCTGCTGCTATAAAACCTTCCTCCAATACTTTTATGACTTCCATTTCTCCCATAAAATGCTCAGTTACATGTACTTTGGTTAAAATTTGAGGAAGTGGGAGATTAAGCCCAGGTAGTGAGGCCTTGGTGTTGGTGAGGAGCTACACAGTGTCTTCCTGTTCCCTAAGGCACCCAGGCCTGCATCAAGGACTTTCAGCACCGACCTAGAGGCAAATTGGGAGTGGGGGATTAGCCTCCCCCTCTGAGAGCAACCAGACCAGACTGAAGAGAGCACCTGTAGCAACTGGCCCTGGAAACCATCAACATCAACAAGAACCAGTATTTTATTTTATTTTATTTTATTTTATTTTATTTTATTTTATTTTATTTTATTTTTATTTATTTTTGATACTTTATTTACATTTCCAATGTTTCCCCTTTTCTGGGTCTCCTCTTTGGAAACACCCTATCCCCTCCCCCTCCCCGCCTCTGTGAGGGAATTCCTCCTCCCACCTACCTGCCCACCCATCCCCATATTCCCACCTTGACATTCCCCTTTACTGGGGCCTCTAGCACCCTCAGGCCCAAGGGCCTCTCCTTTCTCCCTGATGGCCATGGAGGTCATCCTCTGCCACATATGTAGTCCGAACCATGGGTCAATAG
>CM052702.1:13669541-13691288 GCA_028551405.1 Uromys caudimaculatus
GGTGGAATTCCCTCCTAGAGGCGGGTTGGGGAGGGGATGGGGGGTATACAAAGAGGAGACTCAGAAAAGGGGAAACATTGGAAATGTATATAAAGTATCAAAAATAAAAAAGGAGGAAAAAAAAAAAAAAAGAATAAAATATAAAGAAGAATCTCAGTGAAAAGCCCAGAAAATATTTTTAACAAAACCACACACACAAAAATTGTTCCCCCTTAAAAAAAAAAAAGATGCTTCATAAAGTATCAAAAATAATAATAATAAAAAAAAAAGATGCCTCGAAGGGTACTAGAAGCTTACAGAACACTAAATATATTGGATGATAAAAGAAACTCCTCTCAGCATATAATAAACAAAACACTGAACATACCAAAAAATAAAAATATTAAAAGCTGCAAGAGAAAAAAACAAAATAATATATAAAAGCAGACCTCTTGAAATAACATCTGACTTTTCAACTGAGACACAAGAAGCCAGAAAGGTCTAGGCAGATGTCTTACATACTCTAAGAGACCACAGATGCCAGCCCAGACTACTATACCCAGAAAAACATTCAATTATCATAGATGGAGAAACAAGATATTCCATAATAAAGTTAAATTTAAACAATATCTATCCTCAAATTCAGCCCTATAGAAGGTACTAGAAGGAAATCTCCAACCCAAAGAGGTTATCTACACCCATGAAAACACAGGAAATAATGTCACACCAGCAAAACCAAGAGAAAGGAAGTATACACACACACACACACACACACACACACATCACAATAACAGGAATTAACGCTCATTGTTCATTAATATCTCTCAATGTCAATAGACTCAGTTCCCCACTAAAAAGACAAGGCTAACAGAATGGAGACAGAAACAGGATACAAGCCTCTGCTGTGCACAAGAAACACAACACACCACCAAAGATAGGCATTACATGAGATAGTTTACAATCTAGTCAACTTACTCTCGTTTGCTTCAACAGCCCAGAGACAACAACAGGACCCAACTGGTAGCTACTGTCTTCAGAGTCCAGAATATGCAAGAATATGTAGCTCCTGATACAAACTATCTTTGCATACAAACTATCAAATTTTTCTGCCAAAATATGATATTCAATGTATAGCAATGATCCCTCAAATGGAACTATGGCAGATTCAAACATTATTTTTTATTTTGTGTGTTTCTATGCTTTATATAATGAACCAACTAGATGCTCATGATATTTCAGGAATACTTTTTCTCCTCAGACAAGACGAGATAGACAATAGATAGATAGATAGATAGATAGATAGATAGATAGATAGATAGATAGATAGATAGATAGTAAGTAGATAGAGAGGCAGACAGATAGATAGGTGGTGTTATTATTTTGGATTTGATAGTATTCACTCATTTAAAAGCAAATGACTTATAAACATATGCATATTTAAATATTAAAGAAATACAGTAGAATGTTTAACATCTGTGTCTTTCATATAAATAACCCAAATTTCCTGTCTCCAATAAATACATATTTATGAATATGCACCCAGCATTAAATGTCTCGTCCCATCACTAACAGTAGCAACATAATTCTGCCATCTTACTAATGCCTATTTTCACTATAGAGATAAGAAATGCCATTGAAAGCCAGGTGTGGTAATTCATGCCTGTAATTCCAGCACTGGGCATGCAGAGGCAGGTAGATCTCTGAGTTCAAGTCCAGCCTGGGACACAGAGCTACTTCTAGGAGAGTCTGGGTGACATAGAGAAACTCTTCATCAAAGATTCAAAGACAGAAAAAGAAAAAGAAAAAATAAATGGCATTGCATTTAGAAATTTAGCATCTCACATATAACTCCATGGTAAGAATTTCTATCCAGCACTCTCATTTTCCTGTTCAACATTAACCAACTCCTCTTCCCTTTAAACACACTGTTCTTTATTTCAAAATAATGGCTAACTGCCTACCACTGCTTACCTTTCAAGCCACTTAGGTATACATTACGAAACAAAAAAGTTAAAATTGTAGGCACATTTTCCAATGAATTTGTAGGAATATTTCATTAATTTACACCCCCTTGAAACAAAATCTGTGCAGCACAGAAACCCTCCTACACTTGACCCAAGCAGTCTGCAAAGAAAGATCACAATACAAAGAGGAAAAACCAGCTGGAATGGGGTGGCATTGTGCTGCTGTCCCACTAGCTACAGAGAGTGGCTGCAATTTGATCGATTGTTTCAATATGCAGACCTTCTCTTTGATAAAATATTCAAAGTAATATAGTTCATTTTCTTACTTAATAATCATTTGAGGCTGTGATAGTTTGAATAAGAATGTCCCCACAGGTTCACAGATTTGAACACTTGGTTTCCAGGAAGGGGCACTATTTGTAAAGATCAGGAGGGGTGGCCTTGTTGGAGTAGGTATGACCTTTTGTAGAGGAAGTATGTCATTGAGGATGGGCGGGTAACTTGGAGGTTTCAAAAGCCAAAGCTCTCTCCAGGTCCAGTTGCTTCTCTCTTCCTACTGCCTGTGCATCTAGATGTAAAACTCTCAGCTACCATATCTGTCTACATACCACCATACCACCGCGCTCCCTGACATGAGGATAATGGACTAAAACCTCTGAAACTGTAACACCCCAATTAAATGCTTTTCTTTATAAGACTTGCTGTGGTCATGTGGTCATGGCGTCTTTTCAAAGTAATATAACACTGACTAAGACAGAGGCTTTAATCAGACATCAGGCCTGAATTGATTATCATTCTAATTGTTGTGACCAAATGCCTGGCAAGAAGTAGATTAAAGGATGCAGCTTAGAGTTTGAAGGTACATCGTGATGGGAACAGCCTGGCAGGAGGGACATGGGGAGGCATATGACATCCTTTCTACAGAGGGAGATGAAGGCTAGTGCTCAGCTCACTTTCTATTTCCATCCCAGGATCCAAGATCATAAAATTAGACATACACATTCAAGATGGTCTTCTTTCTCAGTAAAAGCTTTCAGAAAACGCCCTCAGATGGTCCAAAGGACTGTTTCCTATGGGATCCTAAACCCGGCCAAGTTGGCACTGAATAGTAACCAAAACAACTGTGATCCTTGTCAATCAAACAAACCATTTTAATCATAACATCCCACCCTTGCCCCATATAGTGTCATTCTCATCTCATAAGGCAAAAGGTATTGTCCATCTAAAAAACTCCTCATAGTCTTTAACAGTCACAACTCTGTTCAAAAGTCGAAGTCTTTTATGAGGCTCAAGACAAACGGAGTCTTTGTTAAAAAAAAAAAAAAAAAAACTCTAGTTACATATTTCCAGTATACAATGGCAGAGATTAAGTATTCTCATTCCAAATGGGAGAAACAGGAAATAGCAAGGGAAGAAGATTAGATCAAACAAGACTAAAACCCAGCAGGGCAAACACCAAATTCTGCAGCTGCATATCCTGCATCCAGTGCTCTTGGAAGCATCCTGTGGGATTCAAAAGCCATAGGTCGCCCCACCTCTCCAGTTCTGTGACCTGAGCTTCGTTCATGGGCTGACTTTACTCCCTACCTGTAACATCGTCAGCAGATGTCCCAGTCATACCATCTCTAGTATCCTCTGGTCTCCACTGAAACTTGAGCATCACCTTCACAGAACTCATGGGCTCTGTAGCAATAAAGAGCTCCAGAAGTTGATCTACCTGCTGACCTCAGGCTCAGTGCAATCAAACTTCAGGTTAATTATGTAAACTAATGACATGACCACTCTATGGTATGGATAAGGGATAGTTTTTTTATTGTAGATATATGTAGATGTGTGTTTGTGTGTGTGTGTGTGTGTGTGTGTGTGTGAGGGGGGGGGTGGGAGGGGGAGAATCCACTAGCATCTGGAAAAGTCTACAGGAGAGAGACAAAGAAATAGACTAAATCTGGCCAGTAGCCTGGAGCTGGCCGTGAGAAAAAGCAGGAGCAGAGTGCAGGGAGAGGGAGAGAGGGGGCGAGGGAGACAACCTCTAAAAACAAAATAAAAAACTGATACATAAGCAAAAGATCTATAAGGGTTTTAAAAACGAAATGCCCAAAGCACTGAGACAAAATAAGAGCGTCCAAAAGTACCTTTGAGTTAGTTTTCTATTAGCCACGTACAGCTGAACATGGGTGCTAAGCTGAGAAAAGAAACATAAATGGAAGAAAATACCTATAACCTCCCAACATTATGTCTATCTGACTGTGCAGGGGTGTGTGTGTGTGTGTGTGTGTGTGTGTGTGTGTGTGAGAGAGAGAGAGAGAGAGAGAGAGAGAGAGAGAGAGAGAGAGAGAGAGAGAGAACGCATCCCTCTACTTTACCCGTTTACATGTACAAACTGTCGATAATTTAAAAGCAATGTTTTAATGTGTTGACTAGGTACCATTAACATTTTCCTGCTCAAGGATGTCACTTCTAAAAGTACTCTCTTTTGTTGCCATTAACGTTTCTTCCTCTAATGACTCCTTTTCTTGTGAGCATAGAGACCGAGGTCACTGCTTTGTTCTCGCGACTCCCTTTTTCTCCCATTTTCTCTTCCCTCTCACCTGCACACAATTGTACACCACCCTTTACAACAACACTCCTAGTGGACAGCTCTCTGTAGGCAGGAACTCTGAGTCTGCACCCATTCTCTCAATTCTCACCAATGCTTTTCTCGAGAGGAAATATTTCCTTTCAAACATGGTGGCTGCGTTCAGCGTGCATTGAGTCCTCACTATGGTGCAGCAGCAGCTGTAACACTCACTTTCTGAAGCACAAGTATCACGGGGCTCCAGGACATCACATGGAACCAGTTCTCTGTATTGCTTAGTTTTTGTCTGCTATTTCCTTCTCGCTTCTGTGTTCTAAACACTGAGATGCTGGTTATTATCCATAGATACATAAATTATTTACTTAGTAACTTTATCCCAATCCATAGCTTTGAATGCAATGCATATACTCATGAGTCCCAAATGTATATTTATATTCTAGACCTCTCCTTGAATTTTTTATTAATGTTCATTGTATGTATCACTACACTGTGTACATAAGGACATTTTCAACAAGGTGTATTGTACATAAACATACCTGCCCCAAAGACCCTATCCATTCCACTGTCATCCCACCACCTCCCATTAGTCCGTTTTGTTACCTTAGATGGTCTCGTTTCTATTTTCACGCCATGTATACATACATGATTTTATGTAACACTATGAAATCTTTTAATAATAAAGCATAAGATAAAACAAAAATAACACATTAGAGTTGGACAAGACAAATGAACATAAGGAAAAGACCTGAAGAAAAGGCACAAGAATCAGAGACACATTCATAAACACACTGGTAAATGCCACAAAAACATTAAACTGGAAGCCATAATAAACACCCAGAGGACCTAGTGCAGACCTGCGCAGGTCCTGTGCATGCTACCTGGGTTTCTGTGTAACAATATAAAATCTTGGTGGTATAAAATCTTAGAAACACAAGCGACAGAAAATACTATTCTTCTTTCTGAGACTGGTTTATTTTTCTTCATATCTTCAGTTGAACTCAATTTCCTGCAAATAACAAAACTTCATTCTTCTTTGTGATTGAAAAAACCCATTATGCATATATATATATATATATATATATATATATATATATATATATGTATGTATGTATATATGTGAATATGTATATGTATGTATCCATTTTCTCCACCCACTCCTCTGTTGTTAGACATGTAGATCCATTCTACACCCTAGCTATTGTGAATAGTGCTGCAGTAAGCTCTGATGTGAACATCTTTTGGCTATATGTTGACTTAGAGTCCTTGGAGTAAATACCTAGGGATGACATAGCTAGATCATTGGTAGACTAATTTTTAGTTGTTCCCAGGGCCCTCCATATTAATTGCCATCGTGGCTGCACTCTGTGTTCCCACCACAGTGGTCCGTTTTTCTCCACATATGTGCCAGCATTTGCTATTCTTTGTTTTCTTTTTTGTTGTTGTTCTTCTTCTTCCTTGTTTTCTTAGTTACTTCCACACTGAGATGAGAGAGAGAGATAAATGTATTTTGTTTCATTGTTCGTTTCATCTCATTGTCCCACTCATCGATGGGATTGCTTGAATTCTTCAAGTTTTAGTGTTCGTTTTGTCTTCTAGATATTATACATACATGTATAATAAATAAATTAATTTAAAATATAAAAAATAGTCACATGTCCCTCCTTGGTGGAATTTCGACTCATAATTTTGATTTTTACTTCCTTAAAAACCAATGTTGTACATCTTCTCATATCCTTATTTGTTGTTCATACAATTTATCTAATAAAATGTCTACAAATTTTTCAAAACCTATTTTTGCTACCAGGTGTTTATCATTTATATTGAACTATAAGTTCTTTTTATTTCAGAGGCATGTCTATAGTCAGATACGTTTTTCAAAAATATTTTACTTTTGTGAATTTCTGTTTTTGTGGTATTGTATTTTGCAGGACAAATATTCTCCACCTAAATTAACTATTTTTATCATATTTTCCCCTGTGATTCATTTACTAGGTAATCCCTAAGAAGTATCAAGGTTACAAAAGTATTGCCTATCTTTTATTCTGTAACAATTAATTTGAGATGAGAAAATTCTAGTTTCAAAGTAATAGCACATCTCAAACCAAATGCTCTCACTGTTGTGAGTAAAAGAATCATCTGATTCTGGTTACAAACTCCTGTTTTGTTGTTGTTGTTGTTGTTGTTGTTGTTTGTTTGTTTGTTTTTTCTGCTTCCAGAGACTGTAATTGTGTCATCATAGGCTGAGATCCAGAAACGAGCATTTCGCAAGCACCCAGGCAGTTCTAAATGTATAATTAAAGAATCAAAATTCAGACAGCAGTTCCAAGTTCAGGCGGCTCTCACTGATCTTCCTGCTTCCCCAACATCATCTACGGCATCTTCATACTCGGTATGCATAACTGCAAAGCTCAGAGGTCTGGACACAGCCAACCACTAATGAAAGTACCCGAAGAAGAAAAAGACTTCCGTCTGTTCGGAACATGTATCCTCTTTATCCTCTAGACTACACAATACCCCAACTATTTAAACTGTATTCAGCACTCCAAGTAATCTAGAGGCGCTATAACAGCAGGCTGTGGACAGATTGATACAACTACTACATCATTTTATGTGCGGCCTGACTGAGCATGTGTGGACTTTAGCAGAACCGATTCCCACAAATTTCAAGAGATAAATGAACATTCATATGAACTAGATTGTAAATATCCTACCCAGCATATATGTATTGTTAGTTCAAGATGAAAAGTGGCCAAATTTTCCTCAAATAAAAACTTGGGAAGATAAATGGGAAAGTGTAACCCTCAGCACAACTGCTTTATGGGGTGGGCCGTGAGCTCTGAGAACCCTTTTGATTAGGAAACAGGAGCATGCGAAAGCATGGCTTGCTGGGGATTTGGGTACTTTTCACAGGAACTTGCTGTTTGGTTGTTTCCTTTCTTGCTTGCTTCTTAAATATCAGAAAGCCACCGAGCATACCCTTTATGAATGTCAGCCATAGGAGCTTGCGTTTTAGTTCAAGAGCTCACAAGAAGCTTCTCTCTTGTGCTACTCTCTACCCCAGATAAGCTGTTCAGTTCAAGACTGGAAAGAAGCAATTCGTCAATCATGAGAACCATCTTCTAAGAGACTGCAAAGAAATGCCCAAAGGTGGACAAAGGGAACAGCAGCTGGCCAGATTAAAACAGACCTCAAATGGCCTCTTCCCAGTACTCCTGTGAGCAGACATGACTCTGTACTATGAAAAGCAAGCAAGAAGGTACTTGAATTTTCTGTTTTCCTTGTGCCTCTGGTACATTCTCAACAGTGGTTGCAATCACCCTTAGTGGTTTGGGAGCCTGAGGAAAGGCTGCACGTCCTAAGAGGACTGGAACTGAGAACCAAGATGTCACATCTTGCCTGAGTGGGGTGACAAGGATGATTAGTGAGATCCTACTGGGTCAGAGGACACAAGTCTTGTCTGTGAGGTCCTCTGGTCCCTCCTTCCCTGAGCCTCACCTTACTCCCAGCAGTAGAGAATCAAACTACCAATATAATGTGAACATGTGTGCATCATTTTTTATAGAAGCACCAATATTCTGGTTCTCAAATTTCTAAGACTTGGGGCAACATATTTGTGTCTTCAGTATCTCCTCTGTTTTCACAAGATCACATTCTCGTCTTTAAAAAGCAGAGCTTCCCATAGCCATTCATTACTTAATCCTGTGAACCATGGCCTGAAATTTATCCTTATTTTTTCAGATCTTCAATTATTTTATTTGTTTACTTTACATACCAATCAGAGAATCCCTTCCCCCCTCTCCACCCAGTCCCTCCCTCTCTCCTCCCCTCCCCCTATGCCCATATCCTTTTCTTCTCAGAGAAGGGGAGACCTCCCATGGATACCAACAAGCCTTGGCATATCAAGTTGTTATAGGATTGGGCACATATTTTTCTGTTGAGTTAAGACAAAGCTATCCAGTTAGGAGAAAGGGATCTAAAGACACACAACAGAGTCAGAGATATCCCCTGTTCCTGCTGTTAGAGGTCTCACAAGCAGACCAGTTATACACTGTAACATATGTGTAGAGGCCCTAGGTCTGTCCCATGAATGCTCTCTGGTTGGGTGCTGAACTCTATCCTTTACTCTCTAATACAGACATACCAGAGAGTCCTAAAAGACATTCTCATTATGATCCCTAATTATAGAGCAACGGATCCAAAAACCTACATTTGATTTTTCATGATTGGAGGATTTAAAACCTAAGCCAAAAATAATACATAATAAAAGCCTGAAAACATGTTGTACCAGGAAAATAAATCCTCACAAAAGCTGTCAACCTATAATTTAATGAACTCAAAATTACTCTAATCTTTTTTATCCCCAAATATCCTTCACTATTAAGACTATGAAAGTACATATATGAATCAGAAGTGATTCACGTGGGCACCCAGAGAATGTTGGATTTCTACCAGCTTCCTTAACTTGGAGCTTTATTCTCTTCTAGATTCTTGCATAGAAATGAAAGTAAGAAGTCCAGCATGGGTTTTGTGAACATTATTGTAGAGACTGAACTGGTCATACGTGTCTGGCCTCTCCAACGAGTCTTTCAAATAATGACTTTGGAAATATATTATTCATTTATGTACAGGGCTGTAACAATTTCAATATAAAATAATATTTATTGGAGAATAATACAGAGTATTCATGACACACTTGTGTTAAAAATAGCCTCAAACACGTAATGATTCTATTCTCTCAGTGCCTTTGGCACCATGATAGATTGCAATTAATACTGTAAAACACTGACTCTGAAGCAAGCAAGTCCTTAGATTTCTGATCTAATATATTATTAAATCAGGGGCATCTATAAAATTCTGAAAGTTGACTACATTCTAGAAGAAAGCCATAGATTTCTACATTACACTCTACCACTTTTCTAACTGTATTGATGTCTTGGATATTTGCTTAATTATTATGATAGGATAACTAACAAATGCAACTTAAGGAAGGGTTTATTTTGGCTCACACTTTAAGAGTACTCTGTGTCATGACAAGAAAGTTATTGTAGCAGAAGCTTGGGGTAACTAGTCATGTTGAGTCACTAGTCAAAAAAGAAAAGAGCTTGACTGTGCTTAATTCACTTTTTCCCTTTTATTCAATCTAAGACCCCAGCCTAAGAAATGGTGCCACCCTTTGATTGGGGCTCTGTCTACAGACATTAATCTGTTCTAGAAAATCCCTCATAAGCATATCTAAAGGCTTCTGTCTTAGTCAGGGTTTCTATTTCTGTACAAACATCATGACCAAGATACAAGTTGGGGAGGAAAAGGTTTATTCAGCTTACTCTTCCACATTGCTGTTCATCACTAAAGGAAGTCAGTACTGGAACTCAAGCAGGTCAGGAAGCAGAAACTGATGCAGAGGCCATGGAGGGATGCTACTTACTGGCTTGCTTCTCCTGGCTTGCTCAGCTGGCTTTCTTATAGAGCCCAAGACTACCAGCCCACAGACGGTACCTCCCCCCTTGATCACTAATTGAGAAAATGCCTTACAGCTAGATCTCATGGAGGCATTTTCTCAACTGAAACTCCTTTCTCTGTGATAACTCCAGCTTGTGTCAAGTTGACACAAAACCAGCCAGTACAGCTTCCCTCTACAAGAATTCTAGATTCTGTCAAGTTATCTACTGTTTTAGTTTGCTTCCTATTTCACTAATAAATGTTATGGCCAAAGGCAACTTGACACACACACATACACACACACACACACACACACACACACACACACACACACACACATACACACACACACATTACAATCCATCATGAAGGGAAATCCGGGTAAAAACTCAAGGCTGTATCGTAGAGAGAGGAAGTAAAGCAGAAATCATGAAGGAATGCTGCTAACTGGCATGATCTCCTGGTTTGTTCAACTTGCCCTTTTATATAACCAAGAACCACCTTCAAAAGAGAAGCGCCTACAATAGGCTGAGCCCTCACATATCAGTAGTCAAAGAATGCTCCACACACACATACTTCCGTGTAGGCCAGTCTGATGGAGTTACTTTCTCAATTGAGGTTGCCTCTTTCCAGATGACCCTAATTTGTGTCAAACTGACAAAAACTGAAGAACACAACTACCAACATAAACTGTCACAATCGTATATATGAATCTCCTGGATAGAGCAGCTGTTCTCAACCTGTGAGTCACGATCCCTTTGGAGCTAAAGGATCCTTTTGCAGACGTCACCTAAGACTATCAAAAAACACAGATGTTTACATTACAGTTCATAACAGTAGCAAAATTACAGTTAGAAGAAGCAATGAAGGTTGGGGGTTTTCACAACATGAGGAATTATATTAAAAGGTTTCAGATCAGGAAGGTTGAGAACCACTAAGGTAGATGCCCAAGGTATATGCCCAAGAATGGTATAGCTGGATCTTGAGGAAGATCTATTCCCAGTCTCCTGAGGAACTGCCACACTGATTTCCATAGTGGCTATACAAATGTGTTCCCCCAGCAGCAATGAGTAAGCTTTCTCTCCTGTCCCTATATCCTTGCCAGCATGATCTGTTGTTGCTCTTATTGATCCTGGCTCTTCTAAGTAGTATAAAATGAAATGTCAAAGTGGTTTTAAGTTTTCCTTCCCTGGTAACTAAGGAGGTAGAAGATTTCAAGTGTTCCTCATCCACTTACATTGGAGAACTCCATACTTAGTTCTTCCCCAGATTTTAATTGGGTTATTAATTTTTTGATATCCAGTATTTTTAGTTCTTTATATATTTTAGATACTAAACCTGTATCAGATGTGTAATTGGTATAGATCTTTTCCCTTTGTTGCCTGATTCTTTGCCAAATGATGGTGTCCTTAACCATACAAAAGCTTTTCAGCTTCATGAGGTCCTATTTATGAATTGTTGGTCTTAATGCCTGTGCTATCGATTCTACTAATTTGAACAAAAATGACCCCCATAGGCTCTTAAGGACTGGCACTATTAGGAGGTGTGTTCTTCTTGGAGTAGACATGGTCAGCTGGAGGGAGTGTATCCCTGGGAATGGGCTTTGGGGTTTCAAATGCTCAACACAAGCCCAATGTCTGTCTCTCTCTCTCTCTCTCTCTCTCTCTCTCTCTCTCTCTCTCTCTCTCTCCATGCTGCATGAAGATCCAGATGTAGAACTCTTAACTACATCTCCAGCTCCATGTCTGCCTGTGTGCTGCCATGCTTCCTGCCATAATGACAATGGACTAAACCTCTGAACTGTAAGCCAGCCCCAATTGCATGCTTTTCTTTATAAGAGCTGCCATGATTGTAGTGTCTCTTCAAAGCAATAAAAACCATAAGACAGAAGTGTACTATTAAAAAAAATTTTCTCTGTGCCAATAAATTCAAGTCTATTACCCACTTTTTCTTCTACAGGTTCAGGGTATCTGGAGTTTATATTTTACTATAGAAATATGTGATGAACAATGTTCATTCTGCTCTATTCATAATACCCAGAAATTGGGAACAACCTAGATATCCATCAACTGATGAATGGATAATAAAAATATGGCACATTTATACAATGGAATATTATTCATCTGTTTAAAAACTGAAATTAAAAATTCATTCCTTAATAGATGGCACTAGAAAATAATTATCTTGAGTGAGATAACCCAGAGCCAAAAACACAAATATGGTAACTCTTACATGTGGATGCTTTACAGTCTCGGATCTACATGCTATAATTTGTATAACTACAGAGGGTAGAAGACTAGTAACAGACTAGTGAGAAGGAAAGGATCTTCCTAGGAAGGAGAAATACAATATATTATTATAGAGAGAAAGAGGAGGGACTGGAATGGGAGGGTTAAATGGGGAGAGGAACAGGAGAGAGAAGAAGAGAGGGAAAGGGGGGAGGGGAAGCTAACACTGGGGAACTTGAGGGAAACCAGTTACTGTTGAAGCTTCCTAAAATATACAGATATATGAAAGGAATCTAAATGGAGTAACTAAATAACAGTGGAGACAAAGCCCCAAGTAGACATGTTACACCACCAAGTAAGACCTCCAGTACAAGGAATGTGTTACATCTAGTTGAGTCATTCACTAGTGGAGACCCATGAAAACCACAGCTATCTCAGGCTATTGCTCACTCTCCACAAACTGGTGGCAAGGCCCTGTTGCTAAAGACAACATAGAGAAGTCAAACTGGTGCCTAGCTAGAGCCTTGATACCCTATTGACTAGAGTTCATGGTACCCTGCATGCTACCAGAGGAGAAAGGTAATTACCAACTTAGCTAAAAACGCTGTCACTAAAATGGCAACCTGCCTATGAGACAAATGTGGGAGTAACCAACCACTATCTGATTGAGTGTAAAGCCCACTCTACAGAGGAACCCATCAAAGAATCTGATACTAGATAGGCTATGGGCCTATGAGAAAACAAAATACTATTCTTCTGCTAAAGAAACATTCCAATAAAGTTATTTCTGACATACCACTATACTCATAGTTCAGTTTTTTGCTCATCGTAGGAGAAGCTTCTTCTTGCAAGAGATGGGAACCAACATAGACACCCACAATTGAAAAATGGGCAGACAGAGACTTTGGAGCACTCAGTCCTAAATGGGATGTCTTCATCAAATCCTCCCATCAGGGCTCAGGGAACTCTGTAGAAGAGGAAGATGATAAAAGTCTGGAGGGATGAATGACTCCAAGGAAACAGTGTCCTCCAGACACAAAAGGACTGAAGCACAGAGACTATGACAGCATGCACAGCCTGCACAGGTTCAAGACAGAGTCCCAGTACTGGTTGGGGAAGGAGACACAATCTCTCATTTCTAACCAAGAAGCTATCTGAAATTGGTACCCACTTGCAAAGAAAAAAATTAGTTTTCTCCAATGGAGTCTAAATAGGTAGATTAACCACACTCCAGAGTAGAACCCATGTCTACGACATAGCCAACAGAGAATTAATTCAATGGATTAATTCTATAGATATTTTGTCCCAAATTGTTTGTTTGTTTGTTGTTTGATCTTCTTGGTCTTTGCTTTTGTACTGTGGTTCCCAGTTTTGAGGGAGGGGTGAGTCAGTGTGTGTGTGTGTGTGTGTGTGTGTGTGTGTGTGTGTGTGTGTGTGTGTGCAAGCGTCTTGTTTATTTTTAAATAGCGATAGAAAGAAAAGGTATGAATTTAGATGGGTAGGGGCTGGCAGGCGTTGGCCGAGGTGAAAGTGTGATCAGAATATATCGTATGAAAATTCCTTTATTTTCCTTTTCTTTTCTCCCCAACATAATATTCCTATTGATTATTTGAGAACTCAATTCAATGTACCCTGGTCACACTTGCTTCCCATTCTTCCCAGGTCTACCCTCCCAACCTTTCACACACCATCCCAAAAAGGAAAAAATCAACTCCAATTTGTGTTGCCCATATGTTCATTGGAGTGGGCTTTACACTCAATCAGATAGTGGTTGGTTACTCCCACACTTGTGTGGGTATTGTACCTGTATATCTCATAGGCAAGTTGCCATTTTAGTGACAGTGTTTTTAGCTAAGTTGGTAATTACCTTTCTCCTCTGGTAGTATGCAGGGTAACTTCCAGTACCATGAACCCTAGTCAATAGGGGTTCAAGGCTCTAGTTAGGCACCAGTTTGACTTCTCTGTGTTGTCTTTAGCAATGATCAGCCCCTTAAAGATAACAGAGTACTTCTCCCACCCCAGCTCCATCAGAAGCCACCAACTATAAAGAGCAACACAATTTTGAAGGACCCCCTTCAACAGCTTTCTACTGGACTGTTTCTTTGGAGGGGGGAGTGAAGAGATTGTCACAGAAGCCTTCCGTGTCTCTCATTCTCAGTTGTAAGTCTACAGTCATCACCTCAACTGCAAAAGAAACTTCATTGTCCATGACAGGCAGAGGCAGCACAGAATATGGACTTCCACATGGTTCCCAGTGGCAGCACAGACCACAGACATAGACCATAGTCCACACTGCCTCTGGACGGCAGCATAGACAGACCACAGACATCAACATGGTTCCCAGTGACAGCAGGGACCATGAAAACCAGCACAGTCCTGGCTGCAGCATGGACCACAGACACCAAGATGGCCTCCGGTGGCAGCATGGACATGGAAATCTTTCAAGGGGGCATAATTTAAAAAAAAAGAAATGCTTCACCTCAGATATCTTGCTGTTGCTCAGAGCACACCACTCTGCCAACCCTACTTGGCAACAGCTGCTCCTTTGTCCACCCTTGTCCCGCGCAGCCACGTTCTCACACCTCTTGCTACTGCTGCTTCTCTAGTTCTGCTTCTCTCTACTGCAAATTCATTTCTTAAAGTGGCATTGCAAGCTGCCAGTTTTTCCCAAACAGCTTTACATGTAAGTGGTTATTGCAACAAGTCATTGGCCTGATTCAAGGTTTCAGGTAAATGCTGGACTACTGCCGAGCCTCCTCTAGGGTACGTCGTTGTTGCCCAGTGTCAGGGTGATTATACAGCTGGGGCAGGATCTGCGTGAGCTCCAAGCCATTACATACCTCCCTCCCCTCGGCACTGGCTGCCTAGCTGGTTTTGGCATGATCAAAGGGGCCATCCCACAGCCCTGTGCTCTTATCTGTGCAGTGGGGTAATCAGGGAAAGCAGCAGCTCCATGCTACAGGCTGGGTCCACTTGGCAATGACATGTCTTTGTCTGCTACAGCTATGCTCCCATACCTGTCACAACTGCCACAACTCAATTTTTTGTTTTTCCCCTCTTTGTGGGGCTCTGCTCCATTATCTCCTTTTCCAGTTTTATGAGACCCTGTTTTTAAAACATCTTCTCATAAGACACATCTTTTGTTGTTGTTCCAGAGATACTGCACTCTCTGTAGACTCATCCTCTGCTGCTATGTCTCCCCTCAAAGCCTCCACGGGTCTCTCAGTTTCCATGGAGTGACTTTGTGTACCTTGGTACCCATAGATGCTGCCATCTTGAATATGCCATGGGGGAAAAAAACAGTTCTGACAAGTTTCCCTGAGGGACACCCATTCTGCTGACCCATGCACTAGTTTTTCAGGAGCCAACATAAAATATCTGAAGTGCCTCAGTAGACACTGTTGTCCAAGTAAAATTAATCTCTCTGGTACTCTCATGTAACACTAAGCATATTAAGTTAAAAGAGAAGTGATTAAACATCTCATCTTTGTATATTTTCCTAATCCCTAATGCTATAAACACGTGTGTACCAAAAAGAAATAATACAGTACTTTTCTGTTTTTAAAATCTTTGGTATTATATTGAAGCATTAAAATAGTATGCTAGAGATGCCAGAAGGAAGGGGGAAAAGTAAAACTTCTTTAGAATGTGATGAATTAAGACAAGGAAATTTAAGACATGTGAAAAAACCGGATTGTTGTGGGAACGGGGGTCTAAAAAGAGAGGAAGTAAAGGAAATTAGACGTGAAGATGTAAAATTCAGAAATGTGAAGGCGTACAACTGGACAGGATCCAGAGTGCAGAAGAGACAACAAATGGTGGCAGGAGAGGCTGAGAAGCTTTACCAAGCTTGTAGAAAATAAATTGTCCTGAGTTCACATTCAAAGGAGAGAATGGGTATGCAGAAATGGCTCAGCACCTAAGGAGCACTTCTTGCTCCTTCAGAGGACCATAGTTCACCTTCCAATACCCATACCAAGGTTCTCATACAGGTTCTCAACCACCTGTAAGTCCAGCATGTGAGTCCCGAGCCCTCTTCTGACCTCCACAGGTATCTGCAGGCACGTGCACATAGAACACCAACACATCAACAAAAAATAAATCAACCCTTTAAAGGACAAGATGTGGGCACAGAATCATTTAGCCCTCTGCTTGGATCCAACAAACTAAAGACCGTACAATCATATCCTGCTGAGCCATAGGCTACCCTCTGCCACAGTGACTGGAAGAGCCTCTTATTCCTCTCATGGCTGTCAGTCCATCCCACTCATGGAATCCTTCTTGATGTGTCATATCTGCTCTTTGTTTTAGAGAGAATCAATTTTCTTCTCCAGAAAACATCTACATTTGGTATTATAAAGTAAAAAAAAAATAAAATAAAATAAAGCTTAAGTGCCCTTCATTTTAATCATCACTTAAATTATTATACCCAGCCTTCTTAAGGAATTGATGTTAAAATTTGTACTATTTAAAATGACTAATGGGTAACTGTTTAACATTCTACACTAAATTACTTTACAAAAACCAAGAATAAGGAGTTAACACTGTAATTCCAAAATATAGCTCTCTTCCAATTCAGAGAAAGAAACAAATGGTATCTTTTCACCATCTTTCTTTGTCACAGAACAAGAAAGGAGTCCACAGATTAGCAAGCTTACAAATCAGAGAGTCAGGTCTCACACACCTGATTTTTTTTATAAAGAAGCCATAAAAACACACTGGAAAAAAAAGACAGCACCTTCAACAAATGGTGCTGCTCTAACTGGATATCTACATGTAGAAGAAGGCAAATAGATCCATACTTACCACCTTGCACAAAATTCAAGTCCAAGTAGATCAAAGACGTCAACATAAAACCCGACAGAAGAGAAAGTAGGGAATACTCTGAATACAATGGCACAGGAGCCAACTCCTGAACAGAACACCAGTAGCACAGGCACTAAGATCAATAATTTAAAAATGGGACCTCATGAATCTACAAGATTCTGTAAGGCAAAGGACACCATCATTCATACAAGGTGGCATCTCACAGATTGGAAAAATATTTTTACCAATTTCACATTGGATAGATGTGAAATATATAACAAACTCAAGAAACTAGATATCAGAAAACCAAATAATCTAATTAAAATATAGGACACAGATCAAAACAGAATTCTCAATAGAAGAAACTCAAATGGCTGAGAAACACTTAAAGAATGTTCAACATTCTTAGCCATCAAAGAAATGCAAATCAAAACTACTTTGAGATTCCATCTTACACCTCTCAGATCACTAACACAAGTGACATCTCATGCTGGCAAGGATGTGGAACAAGGCAAAGACTTCGCTATTGCTGGTGCGAGTACAGACTTGTCTAGCCCTTATGGAAATAAATATAGCGATACTTAGAAAACTAGGAATAGACCTACTTCAAGATCCAGCTGAACAAGCCTTGGGCATATACCCAAAGGACACTCCAACCTATCACAAAGATACTTGCTCAACCACAGTCATTGTAGCTTTCCTCACAAAAGCCAAAAACTTGAAACTACCTAGATGTCCCTCAACAGAAGAATGAATAAAGAAAATACAATAGATTTGCCAATGGAGTAATACTCAGCTTTAAAAACAATGACATCATGAAATTTGCAGGCAAATCGACAGAACTACGAAAAAAAAAAAACCCTGAATGAGGTAACCTAGACCCAGAGAGACAAATATCATATGCATTTGTTTATAAGTGAATATTATCCACTAAGTAACTGATCATCAAGCTATAATTCAGAGACCCAGAGAGTTCAGAAAAGTAGAGAGGGGTCTAAGAAACATTCATGAATCTTCCTGGGAGGAGGATATAAAAGAATTCTATGGGTGAACTGGGGGTGGGTGAAGATGAGAGTGAGGGGGGCAGGTATAGGGGCGGATAGGTGGAGGGAAAGAGTGTAGAGAAAGATGGCTGGAGTTGATGAGAATTTGAGGGACGATATGGAAACCTAGTGGAGTGGAAACTTCCTAGAATGTATGAAGGTGACCCTAGTGAGGACCCCTAGTACTGAGGGATATAGAGTCTCAACTTTCCATCTCTTGTAGCCAGGTGAGACTTCCAGTGACATTACTGGGTTATATTCAATTGGTTTGATTACCGGGTGGTCCCACAGAAATTCCAGAACAATCCGGGCTGTTGCTAAGATAAAGAGTTGCTTTCTGAAAATAGACATCAGGGCCCCATTGCTGAGGACAATACCCACACAACACATTAAATACAGAGAAGTCGAGTTGGTGACTAGATGGAGCCTTTATTTCTAAGGTCTAGTCTTTTTGGTAGGAAAGGTTCTTTACAGGCCACCAAAAGGAAAACGGGAACACCAACCCAGTCACAAAACCTTTACCTATAATCTGTAGGTCACATTTTGCCTGTAAAATGTGCTAGGGCAATGGTGGCACAGAACTTGTAAAAGTATCCAGTCAATGTCTCATTTGATTTAAAGGCCACCCCACAAGGAGGAAATCATACCCAACACTGCCTGGGTAACCAAAAACTAGATAGTAGATAATCCAGAGACCTAGGATAAAATCCAATATGACTAGTCTAATATATATACATATTACATTATGTATATACATATATATATATTACCTATATCATCTATATATACACTTAAATACAAATATTTGTATAGATAGATAGATGATAGATAGATGGATGGGTAGATAGATAGAGGTATATAAGTAAGTAGATAGATAGATAGGTGATGGATGGATAGATAGATAGATAGAGGTAGATAGATAGATAGATAGATAGATAGATAGATAGATAGATAGATAGAATCCTAATGGTATTCTGCTATACCCACAGATTAGTGGTGTATTAATTAGGCTTTCTATTGCTGCAAGGAAGCACCATGACCAAAACAAGTTGAGAAGGAAAGGATTTATTTGCCTAATACTTCAGTCCATCATTAGAGGAAGTCAGGACAGGAAGCCCAGGGCTGGAATCTGGAGGCAAGAGCTGATGCAGAGGCTATGAAGGGATACTGTTTATTGGTTTGCTTCCCATGGCTTGCTCAGCATGCTTTCTTACAGAACCTACCCAGGAACGACACCACCGACAATGGGCTAGGCCCACCCCCATTGATCACTGATTGAGAAAATGATTTACAACTGGATATCATGGAAGCATTTCTTCAACTGAGGCTCCTTGCTCTCCAGTGATTCTAGCTTGTGTCAAGTTGACAGACAAAATCAGCCAGTATAAGCACCTTATCCAGTAATCATCAGAGAGCTCCTCCAGAAGCAGATGGAACCAAATGCAGAGAGTCATAGACAGATATTTATGCAAAGAGAAAGTCTAAATGGAAGGTCTCCATAAAATCCCTCCTCTCAGAGCTCAGAGAATCCTGAGGAAGAGAAGGCAGATAAATTATAAGAGCCACAGGGGATGGAGGATACCAGGACTACAAGGCCCTCTGACTCAACTCAACAAGGTGCGTATGAGTGTACAGAGACTGAAGCAGCAAGCATAGGGTCTACATGGGGCTACTCCTGGCACTCTTCATATATACTATATCTTTTAGCTTACTATTTTTATGGGACTCCTCATGATGATAACAAGTGAGTCTCTAATTCTTATGCTTGCTCTTGGGACTCTTTCCTCTTGTTGGGTTGTCATGTCCAACTTGAATATGATAGTTCTTGTTTCATCTTTATATATTTTATTTTCTCATGTTCTGTCATTATTGTTTAGAAGTCTATTCTTTATAATAAGTGACAGAAAGGAGTGGATCTGGAGGTAAGGGGGAGTGGGGAAGAACTGGGAGGAGAAGAGGGAGGGAAACTATAATCAGGATTTATTGTATGAGAAAAGAAAATATTTCCAATAAAAGGAAAATATGAAAGCAAAAACTACATTGAGAATAACAAAATATTAATAATGATTATCTTAGGATTCAGAGTGAGCCTATAGGAGACTTAAGAAAGGCTTACCCATGTGCGCTGCGTTTTTATGCATAGATATGACACTTTCTTACAAAACAATCCACATTGCCCCACTGCTTGAAGAATTCATGCTATAATTTCATGAATATCTTTACCTAGAGTCTTCTCAAGAAATTATCTTCTATTTGAATTAGGACAAAACATGAGACATTTTATAGACCTTCCATAATATTTAAGGAAGCATCTATCAAGTTGATGGATGTGTCTCTTTGTTGTAATTAACATCTACAACCCACATCTCAGCTGCTTCATCCTCAAGCCTCACAAGCCCATGAAAGTAAAAGCACACACAAGGAGAGGACTGTTCTCTATTGCCTATTGCTGTGTCTCCAACATCGCCAAGGACACACCAGGCACCATGAGTCCTCTATTTAAACAATTTCTTCTGGCTGCATTAATAACTCCCCTTTGCTCTCTCCTACAGAGCAAGGGATTTGCAGTTGTCCAGATGCTTACATGATGAAGCCAATTGCTTCAGCTCAAAGATGAAACCTAACATGTCCACTGTGACTGAACTCGAGCCACGTGTTCTTGTACTGTTTGCCCCAGCACTAAAGCTGTTTTTCATCTCTATCTGCTATAGATTTATCACTTTCTTGTCTCTAAGTTCAAGAGAAGATATTTATTATTGAGCATTCTCAAACCCCTAAAATTTTTATCATGAAAACATTTTATTTTATCTAAGCATGGTGCTGTATGCCTGTTAATCCCAGCACTCAGAAGCCTAAGTCGGGAAGTTTACAAATTCAAGTCTAACCTGAGCTACAGAGTTAGAATTTGTTCCAAACACGACAAATTATTTTCAGTTGATATTTTGTTGGAGAGTGATGTCTGTATTTGTGTCTTCGTCCAAAAAAAAAAAAAATGTACATGGTAAAACCTAAACCCTAATGCATATTATAAATCAGGGCCTTTGAGATTTGCTGAATATACATAGGAGTGTTCTCATGAGTGAGATTATTGCCTTTATAAAAGAGGAGTGCTTCTCAAGTCCAAGTGGATCAAGCACCTCCACATAAAACCAGATACAATGAATCTAATAGAAGAGAAAGTGGGGGAAAGTCTCGAACACCTGCATACAGGGGAAAAGTTCCTGAACAGAACACCAATGGCTTATGCTCTAAGATCAAGAATTGACAAATGGGACCTCATGAAATTGCAAAGGTTCTGTAAGGCAAAGGACACTGTTAATAGGACAAAATGGCAACCAACAGATTGGGAAAAGATCTTAACCAATCCTATGTCTGATAGAGGGCTAATATCCAATATATACAAAGAACTCAAGAAGTTAGACTCCAGAAAACCAAATAACCCCATCAAAAAATGGGGAACAGAGCTAAACAGAGAATTCTCAACTGAGGAAATTCACAGGGCTGAGAAGCACCTAAAGAAATGCTCAACATCCCTAGTCATCAGGGAAATGCAAATCAAAACAACCCTGAGATTCCACTTCACACCAGTCAGTATGGCTAAGATCTAACATTCAAGTGACAGCAGATGCTGGCAAGGGTGTGGAGAAAGAGGAACACTCCTCCATTGTTGGTGGGATTGCAATCTGGTACAACCACTCTGGAAATCAGTTTGG
>CM052702.1:13691788-13711824 GCA_028551405.1 Uromys caudimaculatus
ATGGATGGAACTTGAAAATATCATCCTGAGCAAGGTAACTCGGTCACAAAAGAACGAACATGGTATACACTCACTGATAAGTGGATATTAGCCCAAAAGTTCGGAATACCCAAGTTTCACTTTACAGTAACCTGGGAGAAGGGACTGAAGGAGCTGAAGGAGTTTGCAGCCCCATGGAGGGAGCAACAGTGTCAAGTGGCCTGACCCTCCGGGTCCTCCTGTAGGCTGGATCACCAACCAAAGAATACACATCAAGAGACCCATGGTTTGACCACATATGTGGCAGAGGAGGGCCTTGTTGGCCATCAGGGGGAGGAGAGGCCCTTGGGCCTGAGGGTGTTAGAAGCCCCAGTAAAGGGGAATGTCAAGGTGGGAAAAGGGAGTGGGTGGGCGGGTGGGTGGGAGGTGGAATACCCTCACAGAGGCGGGGGAGGGGGAGGGGATAAGGGGTTTCCAAAGAGGAAACCTAGAAAGGGGAAACATTGGAAATGTAAATAAAGTATCAAAAAATAAAAATAAAAATAAATTTTAAAAAAGAGGACTGCTTCACCCCATGATGATAACGAGAGAGCAATATCAGTGAAGAACAAATGCAGGCCCTAAGCAGACACCAGTATCTCCTCATCTATGTCTTCATCACCTTTGACTTCCCAATCTCCAAACCTATGAGAAATACAATTATTTGTAAGCAAGCAGAGATTAGAAAAACACCAAACAACAAAATGAGAAGTGGAGATTATGTGGTGTGTGTGTGTGTGTGTGTATAAGCTAATAACTGAATTGTTAATGGTCTAAATTCTCTAATATAAAGACACACATTAGCAGATTGTACTAAAAAATGTGGTTGTTGCCTACAAAAACCATACCTCACAGACAAACTGAATACAGCCTTAAACAATAGGAAAAGATATTCTAAGCAAATGAACTTAGAAAGTAAGAAAATGTCACCATCATAATAGCTAATAAAGGAGACAATTAGAAACATTAAAGAAGGTAATTTTGTGTTGACTAAGAGAACACTGAGAGCTTATTTTACATATATCCAATACCCAATGTTATAAAAAACAAATTTACTGCATGTAAAGGGACAGATAGGCCTCAACACAGTAAGAGGGGTAACTTCAATACCACAGTCCCACCAACAGATAGGTCATTCAGGCTGAGGGAAAAAGTCAAAGAGAAGTGTCAAAGTTAAAATTTATCATATATCAATGCCATCAAACTAGACATAAAACTGCATAAAACTGGACAAAGAAATCCTAGAACTTAACACAGAGATGTAAAATCTCAAGATAGCCAAAGCCATTGAGAGGAAAACAAAAAGAAAAAAAAAACTCAATAATTTACACAGTACCTGGTTTCAAGTTATACAAAGCCATAAGAATGTACCACCAGGGTGCTGCCACAAAAACCGATGGTATAAAGTAATGGAGAAAGAAAATAAACAGAATTGAATCTGTATAGCTAACAAAGCCAAATGATTTTGCCAGGGATGCCAAACACATACATTGGAGAAGAAACTCTTGCCTCTTTAACAAATGATGTGGGAAAACTAGAATCCACAGGAAGAAGAATGCAACCTAGTCCATATTTCACCCTGAACAAAACCCAACTCCAAATGGATCAGGCATTAATACAAGATCTAACAATCTGCGACTGTTAACGGGAAATGGGGAACAGAACGTACTTCAGTACACAGGCATTAGCAAGTTCTTCCTGAGGGCCTCAAGAAGTCAGGAAATAACACTAAAAATCAATTGATGGGATTTCACAAAATTAAAGAGCTGTGCAGTAAATGAATTTATCACCAGAGGGAAGGGACAACCCACCAAATGGAAGAAAAATCTTTGCTAGCTTTACTCTGTAACAGTTACTCTTGGTTGTCAACTTGATTGGATCTGGTTCAACCACATGTCTGGGACTGTCTGTGAGGTTATTTCCCAGGAGAATTTAGTGAAGCTGAAAGACCCTCTGTCACCCAGCGTAGGCAGCCCTTTCTGGTAGCAGCTAAGATACAAAGGGTCTAAAGGGAAAGCTTTGCCATCTCTGCTCACTTTCATTGTTGCTGGTAAGTGCATTTACTCTGAGGCTGGTGCTGTCCTTTGCTGATACCAGATTCTAGCTTCCTCAGTCTTCCATCATGGAATGAAGACCAGTGACTCTTCATGAGTCCTCCAGGTTTCCTGTTCCAGATTGGGACTACTGCAACATCCAACTTCATGAACTGAGATGATTTCAACCTTTGCATTATATAGATAGCCATCACTGGACTACCTAGTCAATTTAATAAATTCCCTTTGTATACGTATGCATCTATTCATTCTATCAGATGTGTTCTTCTAGAGAACTGTGACTAAGACATAAAAGGTAAAGAGAAGTTGTGAGAAGGACGGAGGTTGTGGGAGAGTAAAGGGAACATGGAAGAAGAAGAAAGTATAGGGGCTATGATAGTCAAATATATGATACACTTGGAAGAAATTATCTTTTGAAAATCAACAACACATGATAAATACACACCAATTTACAAAACTATTATTTATAAGCTACAACACATGTAATATTTTATTATAATAGCCTAAGGCATCTCTCCAATTTCTCAATGTGACTTAGCCCTAAAGAACATCGATTGTTGGCTCTGACTTTTAATGCCTTCCCCCCAGAGTATCTGAGGTCTAAGAAAATGTTCTTGCCCCAAGATGACTGCTATGAGAAGATCCTGTGTTTAGCAGAAAGAAACACTTAGAGGCAAGCACACTGTTGTCCTTGTTCTTCAGAAATAGGGTGGGGCTCAGCATATTATCAGAGCAGCCAAAAGATCTACACATATTGTTATAAGACCACTCCCCCAATCATGCGATTCCCAACTGCCACCCATACAGACAAATGAAGCATGAGGTTCAGGCCCCCAAAATTTTCACCAACACCTCTTGGACTGGCTTGGAGAGTCCTGGGGTCCGCTGTTTGGATCTTTTACACGGAGGTTAATAAGCAGCTCTATGTTTCTTTCAAAATGACATCACGTTACCACACATGAGCAGCTAATTTAGATTACCACTGACCTCAAAGGTTCTTCATAGCCTTTAGAAGAAAAAGAGACACATCTGTGTAAGGAAATTACTGATGTTATCTTCCCTTCTACCTACAGTCCTCTAGCTGTAGGGCTACATGCCACAGACAACATTCAAACTAAATAAAAACTGAAAGATTACCATTGTTACTACAAGGAACTGGACGTAATGACATGGGGTAAACAGGGTAAATTTACCTCCTTTCTTTTCCTAGCGGTTCAAAACACTGCTGTCTAATGGCTAGATCCTGTTAGACAGGTTAGACTCACTTACTTCCTGATCTGAAAGCCAAAAAAAAGAAAAAAAAATCCCGCAGTATATCCACAAGCAACATATAAACAAGCAACAAAATTACCCTTCAGAAGGTGTATGCAATTCATTTTAGATGTGTTATTAGCTAAATAGAAAGCTGGTAGTTTAAGGGACTAGAATAATATCCAGTTATTTTAACCTGTAACGTGAGAGACATAAACTTAAACTTCCTGATTTTTAAATTATCAGAGTTTATAAAAGCAATATGGCCTTGCTATATATATTTCAATGTCCAGTTGGGCTAAAATCTGATTTAAACAATTAACCACATGTTTGAGTCTCACAGTGGAAGGGAAAAAACAAAGCAAGAAGGAAAACAAAGAAACAAAATAACAGCAAAACACACATACACACACATATGCAGAGAGAGAGAGAGAGAGAGAGAGAGAGAGAGAGAGAGGGCAGGCAGACATACAAGCTGGCATTCTGATAACCTAATGAGCTTTTCCTGGGAGATCTCCTCCTTGATGTAATCCCCTTTGGCTCTAGCCTACTGACCCTGCTATCTCCCTGTAAGTCAGTCATCAGTCTGTTCTACACAGGCGAAGCTAACTGCTTCTTTCCACGTGTTCCTTTCTTGCTATTCAGAGCAGAACAAGTCACAAAACCTTAATCTTCTACAATGCTAAAAATTATTTTTCCCTCATTAATACTCCTTCCACTAACTTGATTATCAAAAACAAAAAATTTTTGAATAAACATAACTTCCTACAGCTTTTTAATTAGCCTTATTAGCTTAACACTACTATGACATAACGAAAACAACCAAAACTATTCATATTGCCTCAGAAATAAGACTATGCCAAGTAGGCCAAGGACAGGTGATCAGAGGGCCTAGAATTTTTGTATTTAGAGGAAGGTTTATTCATCTGTGGTTTGCCTTAAGAGAACATCTAAGTGTATATAAAGTTGGCTTGGATTTCAAACTCAAGAAATGACACATAGTGGCTAAGAGTGTAAATTTTGTTAGACAAAGCAGGAGTCTGGCTAGTTGTGCCACTTGCTCACCCATACCATACTGAGAAAATATCTGAATGCTAAGTAGTATGGTACTGTCAACGTGCTGTAGTCAGATTAACTTAATCACTACCAAAAAAGCACCATAAATGGGGTGGCAAAATGGAAAGAGTAAATAGCACACTCAAGATCACAGAACTAATAAGATAAACAACTGGAATGAAAGTAGTTAGCTCTGTAATTGGAGACATTTCATTAGTGGTTTAAAAATCTTTAACCCATTGTAATAAACCACTATACAAATACATATTAACAACTATTATATACATACTATTAATGTGTATTTGAAACTAAACTTTTATGAAAGTGTACCTATGCTTATTCCATACAATGAACTGGTTATATCCTATGCTATTTCAAACTGCTAATAACTCCCCACAAAGCTGATGAAGAAACCTAATGAGCCATGACCTGACATTTGAAAAATGCAAATTATATTTCTTTTGGCCACCATCAGAATTTTGACAGAATTAACAAAGACAATATTTTCAAAGCACTCAATATAACCAGCACACATACCATGTGCTCAGTAGATTTTGATCTTGAAAATTAGCCATAGCTATGAGGAAATGGGGAAACCCTGGCATGGCTTAGATAAACATATTGCCAGTTAAGGTCTGTGCTTGGCACTGGAGTGGGAATTTCCCCAGTATTTTGAACCTGTACCTCAGTGGAATCCAAGTCAGAAAGAGAACATGGTTATAGTTAGTCTGGTTTCCTCTTCTCCATTAAAAATTACCAAACAACAGCTACTATTCCTATAATCCTTAGTAGTTTCAACATATTGATTGGTTTGTGTTGACATCCAACATTGACACTACAGACACTGATACACAGAAAATTGATCAAAAAGAGTCTTGCTAGGGAAAAATAATCATTACCTATTGATATCCTTTCAAATTGCCACAAGCCTGCTGGTTTAAAACAATTCAATCTTACTATTTTATAATTAATTCTAGAAGTCTGAATTAGGTCACATCATACTAAAAATCAACAGATCAGCAGGGGATCATTTATAGAAGTCACAGGGGGCATTCATTTCCTTGCTTTGCTGTCCTCTTTTCTGGAAGATACCTACAGTTCATGTCTCTTTTTCCTTTTTCTTTTTTCTATGTTGAAAGCCAGCAATGGTGGGTTGAATCCTTTTTGCATTTAATTCCTCTATGACACTGACACTGTTGTCATGTTTCTTGCTACCTTTCTGCTTTGAATCTTCCATGTTTGAAGGACCTCTGTGATAATGTGGGATTCAGCTGAATAACCCCAAATAATCTTTCTAAAAGATGATTGATATAATCACATCTTCTAAATCCCTATTCCAGTAAGATAAGAGGTTTGGAGGAGTCAGAAGTAAACATTTTTGGCTAATTCAGGAGAATAGTTAAGTGACAATTTTGAAACACAGAAGATGAACCACACAAAACAGAAATAACATAGAACTTACCAAGCATTTTTGACGTGGCAGGCGATGTATCCAATGCTTCTCTTGCCTTCATTTGTTTCCCTGGCAAGAAATCAAGACTTAAAAAGATGTGATAAATTGCTCAAAATTACATAGACGGGAGGTGACAAACCCAGATCTTCCTGACAGCAAAAGCCATGCTCTCAACCTACATGGGTCATTGCAGACAGTGAAGTTCTAAATATGTACACATTTAATGATCCCAAAACTTTATGAATTATAATTTCTTGTACTATTTTTAAAAAGAAAACACCTTCTTCTGCGCAAATTCATTTATTTAATTATATTTTTATGAATTGAAGACAAACTTCCAGCCAAGCAGTTGTTTGGAGGTATAGGCAGGTGGATCTCTGGTCTACAAAGTGACTAGAGTCAGAGAGAGAGAGAGAGAGAGAGAGAGAGAGAGAGAGAGAGAGAGAGAGAGAGAGAGAGAGAGAACAAATCCATACCACTGAGTATGTGAGGGGTGCAGAGAATATTCTGTAGTAGCCAGTTCACTCTCCTTGTACCATGTAGGTCTCAGGTTGTCCAGTTCAAGTTGTGAGGATTGGTGGCAAGCACCTTTACCCAAATCTTTTAATATATTTTGCATCATTTAGTAAAATAAAGACAGTTACTCAAATAGACATCCATATATCTGATGAGATGTAGATGACTAGCTTGAAATAATGACCAAAAAGTTTAAGAATAAGGAAATGGAAACAAACAGGGGAAAATGGTGTCTAAACTGACTCTCATAGAAACAAAAGGTCAAATAGGCCAGAGAAGGAGAATGATATCAAAGAAGAGGAACAGCACCCACAGGGATGAGACATGGGAAGCTTATTTTGGAGAAATGAAAAGGAAATCAGATAAGAATAAATAAAGCACTAAGGCTTTGAAAGCAGATACATAAGGTTCAATTTAACAAGACATGTGGAGACATAACCTGAGAAGCTCCAGGGGAAGGTGTATTTAAGGCAGGGGAAGACAGCTATGGAACAGAGATACAGAAGAAGGTAGAAAGTTGGAAAATAGCAATTGCTGACACCATCTAGGAAGGAAACTATGTCACTAGGACACGTGAGAGAGGTGGAGAATTAGTTTTTACTCATGCCCTTTGATTTCTCTAATCTTCATACGATATACATGTGTGAGCTAGAAACACATATGTAAAATGATTTTTATAGACCCATAGTACTATGTAATAAAGCCAGGCATCTGCTGGTGTTTAATTTAAGAGCTCAGGTTAAACTATAGTTTATTTATACTTCCACTACCCTCAACAGCCTGTAAAAATATTTCAGCTGGCTTTCCCATTGGTGTAAAACTACCCTTCAGCTTCTGTTTGCCCAGTTCAATCGGAGCATCAGCTTCAAAATGAACTGGGCCTAGTATTTTATAGTTTCTTAATACAGTTGCTCAACCTGGATGAGCATCCATTTCATAACATCTTTCCAACCTGTCACAGGATCCAGTCATTTACCCTAGGGACTAAAGCAAGTGATGGAGTCATAAGACAAACAGAGGACAACCCAGCCCAGTATTGTGGCTCAGATAATGTCCACCATCTGGTTTCTTCCTAACCTTCTAATACTCCCACTTCATCAATATTTATAAATATTTGTTGATATTAATATTTCTCTTTTCAAATGAAACCCCAAATGCAATTTTTACCACATAGAAGAATAAGCTATTATGTAGCTCCGTTTTGTTTTAAGAACTCTCTAATGTCTAGTTCTTCCCTGCCATTCCTTCCAGCCTTCTCTTCTAGACCATCTCCATTCTTTGTGGCTCTTGAACAACTAGAAGAACAGCTCTCTGCTAGGGATACCACATAGCCACACTTGGCTGGGACTTAAGAAGGAAACTTAATCTTCCTCTACTTCCTCCTCTGCAGTCTCTTCAGACCTTATAGACTGTGCACCACTTGTCCATGTGAGCTCCTCCTCCTAGTTCACCTATACCCACTTGGGACTAAGCTGCTGGTTGCAGAGCCAGTGTCCAGGATCTACCTAGTTCTTCCTCATCACTCCTTTCAGCCATTTCTACTAGCTTACTGCATTGTTAATCCTTCTTGACCTGCAGAACTACTCCCTACCACTGTTACAAGACTTGGCTGTAACTCAGCTACCCAACACCTGCCACACATGTCTAGGAACCAGAGTGGACAAAACCAATCAGAAAATGAAACACCAACCGAACAAGGATGAGATCTGATATCTATACCAAGAAACACTTCAAATATTCTATGTCCAGATGCCTAGATCCCAGCTCAAAAGCACAACTTGAACAACCAAGACAATATGCCAGATAAATAATCCCAGAACAATTAATTAAAGAGGATGAAGAAAAACATGACAACAAAAAAAGAGGAATTAAATTAATAAACATTGCTCATTACTAACTCTCAATATTGATGATCTCAATTTACCAATGAAAAGACATAAACAGACTGGATTACAAAACAGAATTCATCCTTCTGCTGCATCTAAGAAAAGCACCTCACCATCAAGTACAGAAATCACCTTAGGGTAAAGAGATTGAAAAAGGTATTCAAGAAAAGCAAGCAAGCATAGCTATTTTAATATCTTATAAAATAGACGTCAAACCAAAATTATTCAAAAGAGATAGGAAATAATATTACATAGTCATTAAAAGAAAAAGGCAAGAGGATCTTATAATTCTAAACATTTATTCACCAAACAGAAGGGTACCCAGTATCATAAAAGATATCCTAGTGCAGTTAAAATCACATATTGACCCTAACACAGAGGCAAAGGATGGATTTAATAACTTACTTTTGCCAATGCATAGCTCATCCAGACAAAAATTAAACATAGAAGTGAGAGAGTTGAGTAATATTATAAATCCAATGTACCTAACAGATGTCTATAGAACATTCCACTAAAACAGCCCTTGGAACTTTCTCAGAGCTGACCATATAACACAAAGAAAGGCCTAATGAATATTTAAAAAGTAAAAGAACATCCTCCATCCTATGTGACCACCATAGATTAAAGATGCATATCAACAAAGCAAAAACTACAGAAAGCTTACAAATTCATGAAAGTTGAACAAAGCACTACTGAATGAAAACTGTGTAGAGACAGAAATCAAGAAGGAAATTGAAACTGATACAAAATTGAATGAAAATTATAATATAACAATACCCAAACCTATGGGACAAAATGAAGGCAGTTATAAGAGGCAAGTTCATAACATTAAAAAACTGTATAGGACTGGGGAGATTGCTCAGCCATTAGAAGTAAGGATAACAACCAAAATAATTTGAGAAACATCATACTAGTAACTTAAATACACTCAAAATCTCCAGAAAAACAAGAAGAAGCAACACCAAAAAGAGTAGATGGGAAGAAATAATCAAACTCAGGGCTAAAACCAATAAAATAGAAATAAACAAACAAACAAAATAATATACAGAATCAATGAAACAAAGAATTGGATCTTTCAGAAAATCAACAAGGTTGATAAAAATGTCAGACAAATTACCAAAAGACAAAAGAGAGATGATCCAAATTAATAAAATTAGAGAGCAAAAGTGAGATACTACAACAGACAATGAGGAAATTCAAGGAATTATAAGAATATATTCTAAAAATAATTGTCTACCAAACTGAAAAGCATAAAGGAAATGCATGATTTCTTGATATACATGATCTATCAAAGTTAAATCATGATGAAATAAGCAATTTAAACAGACTTATAGCCCCTAAGGAAATAGAAGCAATTATATATACATATAAAAAATCCCAGTCTATACCCAAATTCCCAGGGCCAGATGGAGTCAACACAGAATTCTATCAAAACGTCAAAGAAGAACTAGTACCAATGCAAATGCTCCTCAAATTATTCCATAAAACAAAATATAAGGAACACTTTCTAAATCTTGAGATGAAGCCATTATTATTATTCTGAATCTAAACCAAACAAAGACCCCCAAAAATAAATTATAGACCACTATCCCTTATGAACATAGATGTAAAAAATCTTAAGAAAATGTTTGCAAACCACATTCAAAAAAATATCAGAAAGATTATCCACCCTGATCAAGTTGACTTCATTCCAGGGATGCAGGATGATCTAACATATGTAAATCAATAATGAAAGTAAAAAGTCAAAGTACCTTTATTTGCAGATGAAATGATGTTATACATAAAGATTTTAGCAGGAAAAATGCTACACCTGATAAAGACTTTCAACAAAGTAGAAGGATACAAAATTAACAAAATCACACTGAGAAAGAAATCAGGGAAACTGCCTTTCAGAATAGCTTCAAGAAATATCTTGCAATAACTCTAATGAAGCAACAAAATACTTGTATATTTGAAGGAGACATCAGAAAATGGAAGACCCTTCCATCCTCATGGATTGATGGGATCAATATTGTGAAAAACAACTTCTACAGAATCAATGCAATTTCCATCAAAATTCTAACACAATTCTTTACAGAAAGTAAAAAATTAAAAAGAAAATCTTCAACTTTATGTGGAAATGCACATGGGTGTGCACACGCACACACACACACACACAAATAATCCTTAATAATAAAAAAACTGCTGGAGATATCACCACCCCAGATTTAAAATTCTATTACAAAGCTATAGTAATAAGAATAGCATATTTGCATAAAACAGGCACTTTGATCAATGGAGTCAAAAAGTAAAGACCCAAACATAATTTCATACATCTACAGATACATTCTTTTAACACAGAAGTCAAAAGGACACACTGGAGAAAAGACAGCATCATCAAAAAATTGTGCTGGAAAAACCGGATAGTTGCATGTAGAAAAATGAAAATATATTCATGTCCATCACCCTGCATAAAGTCATCATAAGACTAGATCCTGGATATGATAGACGTAAAAGTGGGGAATATGTTTGAGCTCATTGTCACAGGAAAGAACTTTCTAATAAGGCCACCTACAGCACTGCCATAAAGACTAAAAATTAATTTAATGGAACCTCATGACGCTAAGAGGCTTCTTTGCACCAAAAGAAACCATTATTTGAGCAAAGCAACAGCCTATAGAATAGAAAAAATCTTTACAATTATACATTTGATAAAGAGTATCATAATATACAAGGAACAGGGAAAAAACTGAACATCAAGAAAAAATAACCCAATGAAATACAGAAATAAAACAATAAAATGCAAATGGCTAAAAATACACTTTAAAATTTTTTCCACATCCATAGCTTCCAGGGAAATACAAATTAAAAGGTCCTTTGATGCCAGGGGATATCCCAGCATCCAGTTCCCTGAGGAAGGCAGCAAAAGTAGGCATAGTGTCAACAATGGGGTCCAAAAGCTGCTTACTTTTGGCAATTCAACTCTTTCTTGCTTTTGGGGGACAGAGGGGGAAAAAGCTGTTGGCTTCTTGCAATTAGCTCCTATGATAACAGCAAGGAAAAAGAAAGTTAGTTACTTGGGTTCTTTTCTTTTTGACTCATTGGCCACAAGATAGTCTTGTAATTCCTTAACAATTTGTGAGCCAGAGAGAAAAGAAGATGAGATGAAGCAGAGAAGGGCTAAATTCCCACTTTACTGTTGTTCTTAGCTTTTATACGTTCTCTAAAAGAATTATCTCATACAACTATCAGGTAGAATGTTACACCAGGATAATTGATTACATGCTTTTCTAAGCATTTTTACATTCCATAAGTTCATAGTAAGTTTAAGACCATAGTTCATGTCATAGATAGATAGGGTTTAAGAAGTTACAGCAGGCTCTTCCATCTTGGTATGCAGAGCGACCTCAGCATACTGAATCAATAAATTTCTCTTGTGTTTGCATCAATCCCCAACACCATGTGTTCACTCAGAGGGTCTTTGGGATGCCAGAGACCCCTCACCGCTTCCAGACTAGTGACAAGATCTATATAAAGAGACATTGGACACAGTCGCTGGAACCCAGATGAAAGAGACCCTTCCTGGCACTGCTAACTACTCCCACAGTCCTCAAGGTAGATGGTATTGAGGCCTGGGTGTATGCTTCACGTGTGAAACCTGCAGATGTCCCACTCCCCAGAGACCCCCACTAGATGGTACAGAAGATGGACAATCTGTTAAAACTCAAGATCATTCGACCTTAATCATGACTATTTGTGGTACCTTTGGACAGCACTCACTGTCTCACTTTTGTTGTGGTTGGGGGTGGTTGGGGCAGGCACCAGGACATCCGCTTTGGTCTTACAAAGGGAAAATTATGACAGTCTGAGGACAGTCATTGATTTAGATATAGAGAGAATAGAAGCTTCCATCAGTCATCTTAAGGAATCACTGACTTCATTATCAGAAGTAGTATTACAGAATAGGAGGAGATTAGACTTAACTTTTCCTCCAGCAAGGAGGGCTATGTGCTATCTTAGCTGAAAAGTGTTGCTTTTATATAGACCATTCTGGGGTTGTTAAAGATTCAGTGGCCAAGGTGACCCAAGGGCCTCTCCTCTCACTGATGGCCAACAAGGACCTCATCTGCCACATATGTGGCCAGCACCGTGGGTCCCTCCATATGCATTCTATGGTTGGTGATCCAGTCACTGGGAGCACCGGGAGGACTGAACAGTTGATACTATTGCTCCCTCTCATTGGGGCTGCAAACTCCCTCATCTCCTTCAGTCCCTTCTCCAACTCCTCCACCTGGAACCTCATGCTCAATCCAAGAGTTGCTGTGAACTGAATCATGGATGTTCCAAACTTTGGGGCTAATATCCGCTTATCAGTGAGTACATACTGTGTTTGTTCTTTTGGGACTGAGTTACCTCACTCAAGATGATATTTTCAAGTTCCATCCATTTGCCTGCAAATTTCATGAAGTCATTGTTTTTAATAGCTGAGTAGTATTCCATTGTGTAAATGTACCACATTTTTTGTATCCATTCCTCTGATGAGGGACATCTGGGTTGTTTCCAGCTTCTGGCTATTATAAATATGGCTGCTATGAACATAGTGGAAATTGTGTCTTTATTACATATTGGAACATCTTCTGTGTATGTGCCGAGGAGTGGTATAGCTGGGTACTCAGGTAGTATTATGTCCAATTTTCTGAGGGTCCACCAAACTGATTTCAAGAGTGGTTGTACCAGCTTGTAATCCCACCAGTAATGGAGGAATGTTCCTCTTTCTCCACATCCTCACCAGCATCTGCTGTCACCTGAGTTTTTGATCTTAGCCCTTCTGACTGGTGTGAGGTGGAATCTCAGGGTTGTTTTGATTTGCATTTCCTGATGACTAGGGATGTTGAACATTTCTTTAGGTGCTTCTCATCCCTTTGAGTTTTCTCAGTTGAGAATTCTCGGTTTAGCTCTGTTCCCCAGGTTTTGATAGGGTTATTTGGTTCTCTGGAGTCTAACTTCTTGAGTTCTTTGTATATATTGGATATTAGCCCTCTATCAGACTTAGGATTGGTAAAGATCTTTTCATTGACAGTGTCCTTTGCCTTACAGAAGCTTTGCAATTTCATGAGGTCCCATTTGTCAATTCTTGATCTTAGAGCATAAGCCATTGGTGTTCTGTTCAGGAACTTTTCCCCTGTGCCCATGTGTTCCAGACTTTTCCCCAGTTTCTCTTCTATTAGATTCAGTGTATCTGGTTTTATATGGAGGTCCTTGATCCACTTGAACTTGAGTTTTGAACAGGGAGATAGGAATGGATCAATTTGCATTCTTCTACATGTTGACCTCCAGTTGAGCCAGCACCATTTGTTGAAAATGCTATCTTTTTCCATTGGATGGTTTTCTCTCCTTTGTCAAATATCAAGTGACCATAGGTGTGTGGGTTCATTTCTGGGTCTTCAGTTCTATTCCACTGATCTACCTGCCTGTCTACCAATACCATGCAGTTTTTATCACTACTGCTCTGTAGAATAGCTTGAGATCAGGGATACGGATTCCCTCAGAAGTTCTTTTATTGTTGAGAATAGTTTTTGCTATCCTGGGCTTTTTGTTATTCCAAATGAATTTGCTCTTTCTAAGTCTATGAAGAATTGAGTTGGAATTTTGATGGGGATTGCATTGAATCTGTAGAATGCTTTTGAAAATATGCCCATTTTTACTATATTAATCCTGCCAATCCATGAGCATTGGAGATCTTTCCATCTTCTGAGGTCTTCTTTGATTTCTTTGTCAGAGACTTAAAGTTCTTGTCATACAGATCTTTCATTGTTTGGTTAGAGTCTCACCAAGATACTTTATATTGTTTGTGACAATTGTGAAGGGTGTGATTTCCCTAATTTCTTTCTCAGCCTGTTTATCTTTCGAGCATAGGAAGGCTACTGATTTGTTTGAATTAATTTTATATCTGACCACTTTGCTGAAGTTGTTTATCAGCTGTAGCAATTCTCTGGTGGAGTTTTTCGGGTCACTTAAGTATACCATCATATCATCTGCAAATAGTGATATTTTGATTTCTTCCTTTCCAATTTATATCGCTTTGACCTCCTTTTGTTGTCTAATTGCTCTAGCTAGAACTTCAAGTACTATATTGAATAGATAGGGAGAGAGTGGACAGCCTTGTCTAGTCTCTGATTTTAGTGAGATTGCTTCAAGTTTCTCTCCATTTAGTTTGATGTTGGCCACTGGTTTGCTGTATAATGGTTTTAATATGTTTAGGTACGGGCCTTGAATTCCTGATTTTCCAGGACTTTTATCATGAAGGAATGTTGAATTTTGTCAAATGCTTTTTCAGCATCTAATGAAATGACCATGTGCTTTTTTTCTTTTTATGTAGTGGATTACATTGATGGATTTCAGGGTACTGAACCATCCCTGCATCCCTGGGATGAAGCCTACTTGATCATGATGAATGATCGTTTTGATGTGTTCTTGGATTCAGTTTGGGAGATTTTAATGAGTATTTTTGCATTGATATTCATAAGGGAAACTGGTCTGAAGTTGTCCTTCTTCGATGTGTCTTTGTGAGGTTTTGGTATCAGTGTAACTGTGGCCTCATAGAATGAATTAGGTACTGTTCCTTCTGTTTCTATTTTGTGGAATAGTTTGAAGAGTATTGGTATTAGGTCCTCTTTGAAGGTATGATAGAATTCTGCACTAAATCCATCTGGTCTTGGGCTTTTTTTTTTTTGGTTGGGAGACTTTTAATGACTGCTTCTATTTCTTTAGGCATTATGGGACTGTTTAGATGGTTTATCTGATCCTGACTTAACTTTGGTATTTGATATCTGTCTAGAAAATTGTCCATTTAATCCAGATTTTCCAATTTTGTTGAGTATAGGCTTTGTAGTAGGATCTGATGATTTTTTAAAATTCCCTCAGATTCTGTTGTTATATCTGCCTTTTCATTTCTGATTTTGTTAATTTGGATACTGTCTCTGTGCCCTCTGGTTAGTCTGGATAAAGGTTTATCTATCTTGTTGACTTTCTCAAAGAACCAGCTCCTGGTTTTGTAGATTCTTTGTATAGTTCTTTTTGTTTCTACTTGGTTGATTTCAGTTCTGAGTTTGATTATTTCCTCCCTTCTACTCCTCTTGGGTGTATTAGCTTCTTTTTGTTCTAGAGCATTCAGGTGTGCTGTTAAACTGCTAGTGTATGCTCTCTCCAGTTTCTTTTTGGAGGCACTCAGAGCTATGAGCTTTCCTCTTAACACTGCTTTATTGTGTCCCATAGGTTTGGGTATGTTGTACTTTCATTTTCATTAAATTCTAGGAAGTCTTTAATTTCTTTCTTTATTTCTTCCTTGACCAAGTTATCATTGAGAAGAGCGTTGTTCAGCTTCCATGTGTATGTGGGCTTTCTATTGTTTTTGTTGCCATTAAAGGCTAGCCTTAAGCCATAGTGATCCGATAGGAGTCATGGGATTATTTCAATCTTCTTATATTTATTGAGATTTGTTTTGAGACCAATTACATGGTCAGTTTTGGAGAAAATACCATGAGGTGCTGAGAAGAAGGTATATTCTTTTGATTTAGGATGAAATGGTCTATAGATATCTATCAAATCCATTTGGTCCATATCTTTTGCTACTTTCACTGTGTCTCTGTTTAGTTTGTGTTTCCAAGATCTGTCCATTGATGAGAGTAGGGTGTTGAAGTCTCCCACTATTATTGTGTGAGGTACAATGTATGCTTTGAGCTTTAGTAAAGTTTGTTTTATGAATGTGGGTGCCCTTGCATTTGGAATATAGATGTTCAGAATTGAGAGTTCTTCTTGGTAGATTTTTCCTTTGATGAGTATGAAGTGTCCTTCCTTATCTTTTTTGATGACTTTTGGGTCAAAGTCAATTTTATCCGATATTAGAATGGCTACTGCTGCCTGTTTTTTGAGACCATTTGCCTGGAAAATTGTTTTCCAGCCCTTTACTCTGAGACAGTGTTTTTCTTTTACACTGAGGTGTGTTTCTTGTATGCAGCAAAATGCTGGGTCTTGTTTATATATCCAGTCTGTTGGTCTATGTCTTTTTATTGGGGAATTGAGGCCATTGATGTTAAGAGATATTAAGGAATAGTGGTTGTTGCTTCCTGTTGTTTTCGATGTTATTTTTATGTTTAAGTGGCTATCTTCTTTTAAGTTTGTTGAAAGATTAGTTTCTTGCTTTTTCTAGGGTGTAGTTTCCCTCCTTGTGTTGGCATTTTCCATCTATTGTCCTTTGTAGGGCTGAGTTTGTGGAAAGATATTGTGTAAATTTGGTTTTGTCATGGAATATCTTGGTTTCACCATCTATGGTAATTGAGAGTTTTGCTGGGTATAGCAGCCTGGTCTGGCACTTGTGTTCTCTTAGGATCTGTATGAGATCTGTCCAGGATCTTCTAGCTTTCATAGTCTCTGGTGAGAAGTATGGTGTATTTCTAATAGGTCTGCCTTTATGTGTGACTTGACCTTTTTCTCTTACTGCTTTTAACATTCTTTCCTTGTTTTGTGCATTTGGTGTTTTGACTATTATGTGATGGGAGGAATTTCTTTTCTAGTCCAATCTATTTGGAGTTCTGGAGGCTTCTTGAATGTTTATGTTCATCTCTTTCTTTAGGTTAGGGAAATTTTCTTCTATAATTTTGTTGAAGATATTTACTGGCCCTTTAAATTGGGAATCTTCACTCTCTTCTATACCTATTATCCCTAGGTTCGGTCTTCTCATTGTGTCCTGGATTTCCTGGATGTTTGGAGTCAGGAGCTTTTTGTATTTTGCATTTTCTTTGACTGTTGTGTCAATGTTTTCTATGGTATCTTCTGCACCTTCTATCTCTTGTATTCTGTTGGTTATGCTTGCATCTATGACTCCTGATCTCTTTCCTAGGGTTTCTATCTCCAGGGTTGTCTCCCTTTGTGATTTCTTTATTGTTTCTATTTCCATTTTTAGATCTTGGATGGTTTTGTTCATTTCCTTCGTCTGTTTGATTGTGTTTTCCTGTATTTCTTCTTTAAGGGCTTCTAGCTGTTTACCTGTGTTCTCTTGTATTTCCTTAAGGGAGTTATTTATTTCCTACTTAAAATCTTCTATCATCATCATGAGAAGTGATTTTAAATCTGAGTCTTGCTTTTCTGGTGTGTTGGAGTATCCAGGGCTCACCATGGTGGGAAAACTGGGTTCTGATGATGTCAAGTTGCCTTGGTTTCTGTTCCTTATTTTCTTGCTCTTGTCTTTCACCATCTGGTTATCTCTGGTGTTAGCTGGTCTTGCTCTCTCTGACTGTGGCTTGCCCCTCCTACAAGCCTTTGTGTCAGTACTCCTTGGAGACCAGCTCTCTCTGTGAGGAATTTGTGTTTGGAGAGCTGTGGTACAAAGTCAGCTCTGGGGTGCAGACAGAAACCAGAAGGATCCTGTTCCTAGCTTTTCCTTGATTCCTGTGTCCTGATGGCTCTGCGAGGGTTCTCTTGATGGAGGAATTTGAACAGAAGTGGTGGTCTTCCTATGTCCAAAGGTGTGTTGGCACTCCTGGGAGGCCAGCTCTCTCCTGACACTGAGTATGGAGTCCTGTGTCACAGGATCAGCTCCCTGGCCACAGAAAGAAACCAGAAGGCCACTCCTCAGTCCCTGAGTCCTGGGCAGGTCCTGCTGAGCAGAGGTGCTGGCCTTGTCCCTGCTCACAGGCTTGTCCATACTCCTGGGAGGGTAGCTCTTTCCCTGTGCTATTTGAATATGGAGCCTCATGGCACAGACCACAGGAGTAAAACAGAAGGCTCCTGTCCCAGGCTGTTCCTTGGTCCCTGTGTCCTGCGGATTCCAGGAGGGTCCCACTCAGTGATGCTTGCCTTACCTCCACTCACAGGCTTGTCCACACTCCTGGGATCCTAGCTTTTTCCTGGCACTATTTGACTATGGAGCTCTGTGGCACAGTCTGAGGTCCCCCGCTGCAGAAGGAAACCGGAGGGCTCCTGTCCCAGGTTGCTTGTATGTTCCTGTGTCCTGGGGGTTCCGGGCAGGTCCCTCTTAAAGGTATTTTAAAAAGTCATATGAAAACCAACTACTATAGAGGCTTCCTAAATATATATATATATATATATATATATATATATACATATATACATATATGAAAGAAATTTAAATTGAGTCACCATATAATGAGAAAGACAATGCCCTAACAAGACATCATATGCCACCAAGTAAAATCTCCAGTGTCAGGAATGAGTTACATCTTGCTATTTCCTTGGCCAAAGGGACCCATAGATCACCTGTCAAACATAACACTATTGCCAAGGCTACTGTTTACTTCCCACAACCTGACTGTAATGCTCTATTGATGAAAGCACCACCGATGTCACAGAGAAATCAAGATGGTGCCCAACTAGAAGCTTCACTTCTTCTAACTAGCATCTGTAGTGCTGGAAGGTACTTTGTATGCTACTGGAGGAGAAAAGTGGTCATCATCATCACCTAGCTATAAACCTTGAAACCTGCAACAATGACCTGCCTGCAAGATATACTGATACAATAGTGGCACCCATGTTATGGTAGTAACCAACTACTTTTTAGTTAGATTTAAGTCTTATTAAACCCATACCCAACACTACCAAAGTGACATGAACCTGAGACTAGATAGGTCATTGGCCCTAGGGGGAAGCCTACTACTATTACACTGCTAAATGAATATAGCAATAAAATTACTCTTAATGGCATATTACTATACGCATAGTTCAATGCCTCATTCAAGCCTCATCAGAGAAGCTTCTTCTTACAGTAGAATTAACACAAAACTCCACAAGTGTGTAGAGTTAGAGACTTTGAAGTACTCAGGCATAAATGAGATGTTTCCACCACACCACTCCCTTAATCTCAGGAATCTTTGTAAAAAAAAAAAAGGGGGGGGGAGGCAGAAAGAATTTCAGAGGCAGAGGTAGTAAATGACTCCAAAGAACAGCATCTTCCAGCCACAACAAAGCTCCATATACATGAACTTACACAGTCTGACAACATGCACAAGGCCTGCAAAGACTCAAAACAGAAAAAAAATTCCAACATTGGGAAGGGGATGTGGACACAAAGTTCCACCCCCAACCAAGAAGCTTATTGCAATTGATGCCTGCTAGAAAAGAAAAACTAAATTAGTGTCATTGGTTATATCAACCCTACTCTAAGTCAGGTCCCATGCTTTTTGTTTTGTTTTACTTTGGTTTGGTATTTTTTGTCTTCGGGTTAGTTGTTTAGTTGTTTGGGGTTGTTTTGTTTGGTTTGGTTTGGTTTTTTGTTGGAAGGAAAGAGGGAAAAGCGCATGGAGTTGGGTATGTAGGAAGGTGAGAAGGATCTAGGAGGACTTGGGGAGGGGAAAGAATACGATCAAAATATATAGTATGAAAAAATCTAAATAAAAAGGATCTTATCAACCAAAACATAAAAAAAATAAAAAGAACAATTAGATAACTCAGTTATGCTTTCTACGGGAAGATGTTGACACTCTGTACTTTCTTTTTTTTTTTTCTTTTTTTTTTTTTTCTCCTTTTTTATTTTTGATACTTTATATACATTTCCAATGTTTCCCCTTTTCTGAGTCTCCTCTTTGTATACCCCCCATCCCCTCCCCAACCCGCCTCTAGGAGGGAATTCCACCTCCCACCCCCCCACCCCCACCCCCGTCCACCCATCCCCATTTTCCCGCCTTGATATTCCCCTTTACTGAGGCCTCTAACATCCTCAGGCCCAAGGGCCTTTCGTCTCTCCCTGACGGCCATCGAGGTCGTCCTCTGCCACATATGTGGTCCAAACCATAAGTCCGTCAATGTGTA
>CM052702.1:13712324-13727810 GCA_028551405.1 Uromys caudimaculatus
CTTTGGTATTTGATTTCTGTCGAGAAAATTGTCCATTTCATCCAAATTTTGCAGTTTTGTTGAGTATAGGCTTTTGTAGTAGGATCTGATGATTTTTTGAATTTCCTCAGGATCTGTTGTTATGTCTCCCTTTTCATTTCTAAGTAATGTGTTTTACTGCATATATAATACTAAATGCTCAACACTCATGGCAAGCACCTTCTAAAACCTGGGCAGCCAATGGTGTGTGGGATGCTATGAGCAGTAACTGCAGTAAACAAAGGGATACGGAGTTCTTTGAATAGTTTGAGGTTCAAGGGAAGAAGTGCCTTAGAAGATGATTCCTTCATCGGACTGTGATTTAACTGCATTCAGAGACAAAGTATGAAACTCTTGCGTGAGTCAGATGTTCTATATCAGGCTATATAAACAGGTACAAGTTATAGCGTGCATGGGAAAGACAATAAATCAAAACCAAACTGGTACAGCTAGACTTTGAAAGCCAGTTTGATTACTCTCTGCACATTTGCCAATTCCCAGGACTAAGCTCACCTGCTGGGTTGTATGAATGAAAGTGTTACATTCCATTACCTGCTTTGCCTGTCACCCATATGACTGTCAGCAGAGAAGTATTTATTGAGCCTCCTACAGATGACTAATTTTAGAAACTATATTAACTAGAAAAGATCCAAGGGTAGAATAGTTACTAAGCTCCTACCAAAAAAAATCTCTCTCTCTCTCTCTCTCTCTCTCTCTCTCTCTCTCTCTCTTTTTGGATTCCTAAAAAACAGTAAATCCTGTGCTCCTTATAAGAAGCCAGCACAGAATTCACCCTCAAAATGCCAGGCTAAAATAAAGAAAACTTGGATGGAGCACAGACTGTCAGATCTGAAGTGAAGATTAACTGTGTTCGTGACGCCTTAGCTTGCCTTCTCTCATTCACACCTACTCCAACTCATAAATGATGGAAGCAAGTTTCAGCAAGAATTGGCAACATGGATAGCAAAGGAGAGACAGCCCAAACCCTGACCTCAAGCTGTACTACAGAGCAATAGTGATAAAAAATGCATGGTATTGGTGACAGGCAGGTAGATCAATGGAATAGAATTGAAGACCCAGAAGTGAACCCACACATCTATGGTCACTTGATCTTTGAAAAAGAAACTAAAATCATCCAGTGGAAAAAAGACAGCATTTTCAACAAATGGTACTGGTTCAACTAGCAGTCAACATGTAGAAGAATGCGAGTTGATCCATTGTTATCTGCCTGTACTGAGGGTAGCAACCAGAAAGTCCCAGATGTCAGGAAAGCAGGAGCTTCTCAGTACCTCACAGGGATGACATTAGCTGAAATACCCCACAAAGGGGAGTGAGAACCTATGGAGAGCATATCCAGAGGTTAGGCATGGCTCCCCAGTTGAGGGATGAGACCACCAACCCATCTCCAAAGTTTTAACCCAGAATTGTTCCTGTCTAAAGGAAATACAAGGACAAAGAGTGGAGCAGAGATTGAAGGAAAGGCCATACAGAGACTGCCCCACCTGGGGATCTATCCTACATACAGACACCAAATCAAGACACTATTGGGGATGCCAAGAAGTGCTTGCTGACAGGAGCCTGATACAGCTGTCTCCTGAGAGACTCTGCCAGATCCTCACCAATATAGATGCAGATGCTCGCAGCCAACCATAGGACTGAGCACAGGGAGTTCAATGGAGGAGTTAGGGGGAGGACTGAGGAGCTAAAGAGGCCTTATCTGGCATCATTGGGAGAGGAGGCCCTTGGTTCTGTGAAGGCTTGATGCCCCAGTGTAGAGGCAGTGAGGCAGGAGTGAGTGGGTGGGTGGGCTGTTGGGAGAGCACCCTCATAGAAGCAGGGTAAGGGGGGATAGGATAGGAGGGCTGCAGAGAGGAAAGGGGAAAAGGGATAACATTTGAAATGTAAGTAAATAATATATCCAGTTTTAAAAAGTGAAAGAAAATGGCTCTATAATATCAATCAGTGGGCATTTTCTTAATTAGTTATTGGTGTGGGAGGGCCCATCCCATTGTGGGTAGTGCTATCCCTAGGCTGGTGGTCCCAGGTGCTGTAAGAAAGCAGGCTGAGCAAGCCATGTGAAGCAAGCTAGTAAGCAGCACCCCTCTGTAGCCTGTGTATCAGCTCCTGCCTCCAGATTTCAGCCCTGCTTAAGTTCCTGTCCTGACTTTCTTCAATGATGGACTATGATGTGGAAATGTAAGCCAAATAAACCCTTTCCTCCCCAACTTGCTTTTTTGGTTATGGTGTTTCATCATAGCAATAGAAACCCTAAGACAGTTTGGGCTATAGACCCAGTTCTAGGCCAGCCTGAGCTACATAGCATGACTGTCTCAAACACAAGCAAACACACAACCGACTGCCTTAAAAAATACTGTATTTGGTCGAGCATGAAGTACATTTTATATGTAAGCAATTCATATTTCAGTTTTATCATCTTCCATGTATCCACTTCAAAATAATCTTCTGTGACTTATTTATTCAGATGATGGATATTTTATTAAATCTAGCAAGAATAAACTCAAGTTTAACATCTAACTATACTTGAAGCAAAATATTTTCCAAACAAGCTTTTAGTTGTACAGGGTTTCTTTTTCTAATGCATTAACATGGTTTAAATTTCCCAAGTTAATATTAAGAAATACCACATTTGAATGTACTCTAGAGTTTGGAGAGCTATAGAGATCTTGACTACAAAGATGGGTTTTTTCAGTATTAGAGATCAGATCTTGAATACTATGCATGCTAGCAAGAACCCTACTAAGCCACATACCTAGCTCAAAGATGTTTTATCTTTGTGAGTATGCACACAAGTGAGTGTGAGTATGTGTGAGTGTGCGTGTGTGTGCATGTGTGTGTGTGTGTGTGTGTGTGTGTGTGTGTGTGTGTGTGTGTGTGTACAGTACACAGCATGTATGGAAATGTGAGGATCACCTTGTCCTCCCTGTTTAAGACAGGTTCTTTTGTTGTTCATTGGTGCACATGCCAGGCTAGCTGGCCTTCAAGCTTCTGTGTTCCTCCTGTCTCTATCTCTGAGTTTGCCTCATAGGAGGAAAGGAATTACAGATATGCAGCACTATACCCAGTCTTATGTGTGTTCTTCGGATCTCATCTTAGATTCTCAAACTTACACAATGTAGGAAGCATTTTACCTACTGGGCCATCCCTCCAGCACAAATATTTTTAAACATGAACTTGGTAACTGAGAAACTAAAACTTGAAATATGTATGCCTGGTCATCCTACATGCTTTTGATCCAGGAATTGTTCCTGGATTTAATTCCACAAAGTTTAAGTTAGTACTGACACTAACTGTTAAAGAGACACATTAACACTTCAAGGTTACTAGCCTGTATATCCTTAACAGAGATAGCCTTGCTTATAGCTAAAACCAATCTTTATGCAATAGTGAACTAAGCAGTATGAAATCATTCAAACTCTATTCTCAGTAGCCTCAGAGCATTTTGATAGAACTAGCCATATATAATGCAAAAATATGCCTTCCTGAATTCATATCTGGACTCTCTTAATTAACAGTTAGGGGCCAATACACACATAACAGCTCTATACCTCAATGTCTCCATTGGTAAGCTGTGAATAACAATAGCTCTTGCTAGAAAGTATTGCTTTACTTACATTATTATGTGGAAGATGCTTAGAACTATGTAATACACATCCTACCATCCAGCATCATGTAAATGTTAGCTATTATTTTTTATTATTTTTAAGAAATGCAGTACCTTGGATCCTGTCCTTGTAATCTACCATGTGAAGGATGATAATTGTGTCTAGACATAATCATTTGTTCACAAGATCTGTTCTTTGAAAAGTCCATAGAGCTAGCACTGCCTGAGATACAATAAGGGCTGGTGGTTGGCTAATTACATCAAAATACTCTAGCTAAAGCCTGCAAGAGACCCATCTACAGTGATACAAAACTGGATTTACTGATTCATTGCAAGTAAGGAAAACAAGCCTCATGGGAACAGAAGGACTCTCGATAAGATTGTGTTAGGAAGAATTTCCTATAGGAGTTGATCCTAGGGAGCATTCAAGGAAATGGGTATCCCTTCAGACCAGATGCTGTCTAGGAGCCGGGATAGTTCTGATTGAGTAGCTTAACTTTTTTATGCAATTACTGAAAGACAAAAGCCGAGGTAATGCTATATAATTGGAAAAGAGGCAGTGGTCACTCGTTGTTAGCCAGGAAAGGGAAGTGTTTGCTCATCTTCTTGGTTGGCAATGTTCGTATTTTTGCCTGTTCAGACATTCCCATGAAGAATTTATTTCTGTTCAGATTCACTACAGGCTCTGAGTGGTCTCAGTTGAGGTTAATGTCCTGTGAAAGTGTTTACCTTCCCACAAGAGAGCATACATTCAAGCTAAGTATTTAGAAAGCTCCTGACTAACAGAGACTTGTTTTCCTGTTTCTCAAACTGGATAAGAAACAGTCAAATAGCAGGGCTGGTGAGAAAATAGTAGCTATCATTGCTATTATATACACACACCATTGGGTTTAGTTTAAAGTCCTTTCTTTTACAATCATTGTGTAACTTGAGCCTCAGAACAATTCAGGTAGGACAGGGGACCCTCACTTACTCAACTCCAGAGGCTCAATAGATAATGTACGTCCATCATGTAAATGACCCCTCCTTGATGTAAAGACTGCCCTCTGGAGTTGTGATGCAATACTTCTCTCAGAAGAGGCATATTTCAGTTCCTTTTAACAATTTTGGAGCAATATTGGGGTCACAGAGGCTTCAGGGTGCTGATTTCCCAGCCACGCTTCAAGTTCTCCCTAGAAATCTATTCGACAGCTGGTGTTGAATCTCCGATTTATCTGCTTCCACTAGACTGTGCTAGCCTGCCCTGGTAAGACCTAATCGCCATAGGCTACTTCAGCGGGGACAGTTTTGCCTATTGTCTCTGCATCAAACAGGATCATTAAAAGGGTACTAAACTCACATCCTCTTCCACATTGTGGCTCCTAAAGTGAAAATAACTGTGCTTCCTTAAAAGGTAATATTCCTCAGCATGTTTTGCTTACCACTTTGGAATGACAGGAAACATGATTTTTGATCTAGGGAAAAGTAGAAAAGCAGACTATTCTGCTAAATTCAGGCACTGAAATTCCTAGATTTCAACTAATCAACTAGTTATATATAAGTTCTTGCACATTTTGAGAAACCTGCCAAATGAAATCCCACAGGAAAATGGAAATTCCCAAGAAAATTTTGTCCTAATGAGTCTTTGTCCAGCACCGTCTTTCTGTATCTGGGAATTCCCTTAATCACTCTATTTCTCTCCTTAGACGCTGTACAAAGTGAAAGTGAAAATAGAACTACTGGTTATCATCGAACCAAAGCAGTTCCCAGAAAGAAAACGGACTCTGAACTCAATAAATGTGTTCCAGCATCCTAACCCTGCAGCCTATAAACTGTCACTTCTGGAAATTCGTACTACCACTGTGAACACCACTTTTCTTAATTTGCCCATGAGTTTTTCCTGACACTGAGAGGAGAAGCCTGAACTTTCAGCAGAATACTTAGGACCTTGTGAGCATGTTCTGGCATCTGATCTTTCCTAGGACAGTCAAAGCAGTTTGAGTGCAGAGGCAACAGTTATTTTCTTATTATTGTACTTCCAGCACTTAGGATAAAGGTATATTAAATGTCTATTAAACGTGTTGTCTTGGGGTATTGGGCTGGAGGTGTGAATTACCAAGCAGGTCCGATTTTCATTTGCACACCTCTTAATATCAATTGAATGCCATACACCAGACCTATTCAGGACACATTAAAAATCACATTAATATGAATAAAAAGGAGAAAATATTTCTAGCATACTATAGGCAGCTAAATGTAATAATGAAGTAGTAGGTATTCAGTACCGTTCATCTCCCTTTTCTTTTAATCATGAATCAAATCAGGGGTTTTTTGAAGCAATTTGTTTTCTCTGTATTCTTTACCATAATAAACCAAACATAATTTGAAGACTGAAACAAGTTTCATTTAGAAAGATTTTTCATTTATCAGAAAGAAATTATAAAACACAGTTAATTCAGCTAATTTTATCGTCTATCTCCCTGCTTTGAGAGTATGTGGAGATCAACAAAGGAGCGATTCATTGGTATTCTGACCTAGTGTTCTAACCGTATAATCAGCTTCTTACAGTGACACTGGAGGGCTAGAGAGATGGCTCCGCAGTTCAGAGCCCTGGCTGCTCTTCCAAAGGAAGATTCCCTGCATCCACATGGCACCTCACAGCTATCTGTAACTCCAAAAGGATTTCCCTCTTCTGGCCTCTGTGAGTACCAGGCAGGTGTACATAAATACACATAAAAATAAATTAAGAATTTTAGTCAACTGTCTTGGCAAACGCCTTCAATTCAAGCACTCAGGAGGCGAAGCAGTGGGATCTCTGTGAGTTCAAGGCCAGCCTGGACTACATAGTGAGTTCCAGGACAGCCAGGACTATGTAGAGAGTCCCTGTCTCTAAAGTAAAAAAAGAAAATAATAATAATAATAATAATAATAATAATAATAATAATAATAATAATAATGAGGAAACCTAAGATGATCCTTGATGGATATACGATTAAACAACTATAATATACCTATACCATGCAATACTACTCAACAATTTATAAAAAGCTATTGATACAAACAAAACGTCATGTGGACCTCAAGGGTATGATGCTGAATAAACTAAAACAATCTGAAAATATTACATATTTTACAATTCCATTAACAATTTATGGTTTGTATATGAAGTGGCCTTCCAAAAGCCCGTGCATTAAAGGCCTACTTCCCAACTGGTAGCATTTCTGAGAGGGTGGTTGGATCATGAGGCTTGCTTCATTTATTGGTCATCTGTTGATCATAACTGAAGGGGCTGAGAGAAATCAGGGGCCTGCTTGAAGAAAGCAGGCCACTGCAGGCATTGGTAGCACAATGTCTGTGAAAGATAGAGTGTCCCGTCCTTCCATATTTCTCTATGCTTCCTAGTGAACAGCTTTTCACTACACAGGATCCCTGCCATGATGTCCTGGCTCACTGGGCCCCTAAAGCAGTGGAACTACCAACCACGGACCATGGCTTTGAAACCACAAGGCAAAATAAACGCTTCTTCCTTCAGGTAGATTTTCTTAAGGAATGTGTCACAGTGACAGAAAAGCAATTTTGAAACAGCAAGATTAGACAAGGAAAACAGATTCAGTGTTTACAGAGATTTTCCTTCTGACAGCCATGAGGGATAATTGGTGTGATTCCTCTCTCCTAGCCTGTCATTCATTCCTTGATTTACTGTAGTTGCCTTTGTTCCTGTATCTTCACTCTGTGGTCCCCCTATGCATGGCTATCTTGGTATTTAAATACCTACTCTTTATTATTAGGGCGGTCCTACTAGATACCACCGGCCCACATGCTGACCCCAAACCCAAGAGCCTACTGCCTCAACCTCCTAAGTAATGGGATTGCAGGCATGAACCACATCTGATCCATTTTGTCCTATATCAACAGTCATCTTTGATTAAGGCCTAGACTTTAACTTAATCAGCTCTTTCTTTAAAAATTCTCTGTTGCTGTGATAAAATAACCTGCAAAAGCAACCTACAGAAGGAAAAGTATATTTTAGGCTCAGAGTTGGAAGGCACAATTGATTAGGGCAAGGGAAGCAAGGGAGCAAGAGCTTAAATCAGGTGGTCAAATGTTCTCTATAAGAAGAGGCGATGGATGCTTGTGCTTTTTGTAAGTGTGGGCACAGTAAAAAAAAAAAAAAAATCTGGGAGCAAGGTTTTTTATTGTGGATGAGAGAGAGAGGGGGTGGAAGGCATTCAGAGGCATCTGGAAGAGTCCAGAGCGAAGAGAAAAGGAAGCCGACTGGATATGGCCAGATCTATCTGAGGAAAGCAAGAATAGCAGAGAGCATCAATTTCAAGAATAGTGTGTGCATGAAGAGGGGGAGAGACTTGCCATCATATAGAGAACAAAGGGTATCCAGGAGGAGGGAGTCCTGGGAATTACAACAGTCTGGGGGCTAGTCTGGAGGAGTGGTGGTAGGCAGACAGAGAATCAGAGCATAGATAATCAACAAGATAGCAGGCTTTTGGCTTTTTCCAAAAGTGTGACCTTTCTGGCTGACTTACCTGGGCATGTTCTAGGCAGGGCACGGATATGTCAAAGCTTGCACAGTGAGATACTATGGACCTATGCCTTGTTTTTCAAGCTGATCAATGCATAAAGAGGGGAAAAGGAACCCATCCTATGTCACCAAAACACTCAAACTATCAATCTTCCAAGGGAAAGCAGATTTCAGTTTTTATCTCCTCCCTTCTTATGATCAGTCTATTCATCTGTGGCGAGCGTGTGTGCATGTGTGTTTGATGTGTGTTTGTGTGTGTGCATGCGTGTGCACACATACTTTACTTTTAACAGAACTTGATTGCTTGCTGCTGGCTGTGATTTTTTTTCCTGTCTTTTAATTTTTTGATTGTTGGGAAAACTGAACTCAATCCATGACCCTGGATGGTAACATAAGCAGGCACCAACACCACTACACTTGACTTGAAACTGCTATTTCTGAAAAAGTGCCTTCTTTGGCAAAATGTTTGTATCTTATTTCTAAATGAGATGTGAATGTCTTAAAGCTGCTATTTCCTAAACTAATGTAGTAAGGTCCAAATAAACTTTATTCACAATAACATTTAGGTATAATTTTGTAGGATTTTGAATAAATGAGTTCAAAAAATAGATGTGATGCTTATTTTTGAGGCTAATTTATCTATTTTGTCTAGTAAATTTACTTCAATATTAATGTCTTAAGCCTTCTATCCTTAATTAGCTGATTATAAAATTAAATGTATATATTCACAAAATTCATGTATGTATGTATATATGTATATATGTATACATATATATTCTTAGTTGAGAATATATACATTGTTTTAAGTTCATATTTTTAAATTTTTATTTTTTATTTACGTGTATGTTCGTTGCCTGCAGAAGCCAGAAGAGGTGGTCGGATTCTCCAGAGCTGGAGAACAGTGAGCCACTAGATTTGAGTACTGATAGCAACCGTCAGTTCCTCTGGACGAACAACAAGCCCTCTTAATGACTTACCCATGACTCCAGCCCAAGAAAACATAATCTTAGAATGTGGACTTGGAAACAACTGTTAAGAACTAGAGTATAGGAAAGGAAATGTCGATGTTATCTACATATTACACTACTAATATAAGGAACACAGTTACAGATTGTAGTATCCTGGTGGGTATAGGATCATGGAACCATATCGCTCACAAAGATGAGATATTTGCGCCAAACATCGTACTGCAGTCATCTAAGTAGAAAGGTGTTTAAAGTAAAAAGATTGAAATAGTGCTGGGTTTGGGTTGTTTGGGATTTTTTTTACTTTTGTCTTTGTTTTTCTTTTTGGATAGAAGACTTCCCAAATACAAGAAATGGTTCTATTTTTCAATTTGCGTGTAGGCTTTGGGGAATAAAAGGAGAAACAGTTCCTTGGTAAGGGAGCAAGTCACAGAAGCTAAAAACACCTCAATATGTCACACTGACGCGCTGACCTCTCTACCTCACTCCAAGTGGCAGCCACTGAGTAAAGACTGGCAACCAGATGGTTACTGCTCAGAAAGTGGGGCCTAAAGACATCACCAGGCTCCCCAGCAGGAGTCACCCCACACCCTATCACTCCTGGGCTTTGGAGGCTAAGGAAGACACGCGGGCCAAAGGAAAATCCGGCCGACCCACCCGACGCCGGCCTGGAGGACTCCGGAGGGACTCCGGAGGGATTTTCCCCTGAGGAAAACTTCCAGGCCTCAGTAGTGCCCACTTGGCTTGTGGGGTGAGGCCTTTGAGACACGCCTCTGCTAACTTTACCTCAGGAACTACACAGGGAGGAGCCGACAGAGGGAGGAGACTATAGAGGGAGGAGCCTGCAGAGGGAGGAGCCGGCAGAGGGAGGGCTCTGCAGGGAGAGGAGCCGGCAGAGGGAGGAGACTGCAGAGGTAGGAGCCGGCAGAAGCCGGTGGAGGAGGAGCCTGCAGTGGGCGGAGTCTTCAGAGGGAGGAGCCGGCAGAGGGAGGGGTCTGCAGAGAGAGGAGCCGGCAGAGGGAGGGGTCTGCAGAGAGAGGAGCCGGCAGAGGGAGGGGTCTGCGGAGAGAGGAGCCGGCAGAGGGGAGGGGTCTGCGGAGGGAGGAGCCGGCGGAGGGAGGAGACTGCAGAGGTAGGAGCCGGCAGGAGCCGGTGGAGGAGGAGCCTGCAGTGGGCGGAGTCTTCAGAGGGAGGAGCCGGCAGAGGGAGGGGTCTGCAGAGAGAGGAGTCGGCAGAGGGAAGGGTCTGCAGAGGGAGGAGCCGGCAGAGGGAGGAGCCGGTGGAGGGAGGGGTTTGCAGAGGGAGGAGCCGGCAGGAGCCGGTGGAGGAGGAGCCTGCAGAGGGCGGAGTCTTCAGAGGGAGGAGTCGTCAAAGGGAGGAGTCTGCAGAGAGAGGAGTCGGCAGAGGGAGGGGTCTGCAGAGGGAGGAGCCGGTGGAGGAGGAGCGGGTGGAGGAGGAGCCTGAAGAGGGAGGAGCCGGAGGAGGGCGGAGTCTTTATAGTGCGGAGCAGGCAGAGGGGGTGGGTCTGGAGAGAGAGAGGGGGAGAGAGAGGGAGAGAGAAGAGAGAGAGAGGGAGAGGGAGAGAGAAGAGAGAGAGAGGGAGAGGGAGAGAGAGAGAGAGAGAGAGAGAGAGAGAGAGAGAGAGAGAGAGAGAGAGAGAGAGAGAGAGAGAGAGAGAGAGAGAGAGAGAGAGAGAGAGAAGCTGGCAGAGGGAGGAGCCAGCAGAAGGTGAAGCCTGCAGAGGGAGGAGCTGGAGGAGAGGAGATTGCCGAGGGAAGAGCCGGCGGAAGGAGGAGCGGAAGGACGGAGAAGAGGAGGAGCCGGCGGAGGGAGGAGCCGGAGAAGGGAGGAGCCCGGAGAGGGAGGAGCCCGCGAAGCCCTGGATGAGGGCGGAGGAAGGTCCGTCTCGGCGGGGCCGCAGACCCGAAGGGCTCCTGGGCACAGCTGGCCAGGCCGGAACTGCAGCGGCCGCGCGGGAATGGGCCGCCCCGGGACCTAGCGCGGCGCAGCACGGGCCGTGGCCAGGGTCGGGCGGAACCGCCGCGCAGCCGGAGCCATGAACGGGGACGCCATCTGCAGCGCGCTGCCCCCCATCCCCTACCACAAGCTCGCCGACCTGCACTACCTCAGCCGCGGCGCGTCGGGCACCGTCTCGTCGGCACGACACGCGGACTGGCGCGTGCGGGTGGCAGTGAAGCACCTGCACATCCACACCCCGCTGCTTGACAGGTAGGGCGCCGGCGCGGGGCCCCACGCAGACGCGGGCCGGGGCGTCCACAGCCCGGCCTCACTGACCGTGATGCGCCGGCTCCGCCGCGGCGAGTCCTTAAGCCCTTGAGCTAACCTGGTCCCAGGGAGAAACTGTCCTGGACAGGCGCGTCAGACTTTGCAAACCTCTCCGCCGCCGTCTTGTCACTCCTCCCATCCGAGGTGTTCTCTCTCCAAAAACCTGCAATCACGGCCACCTCTAAAAGCCTGTTTATTGAACCCGACGTGTGTTGCTACAGTGCTTGTGGGCTTTGCTCTATTTTAGCTAGCTGATAGCCACAACAGCTGTGGATCTCTGGAAACTGCTCTTGGAAACGAAGTACGCAGTGAGTGCAAAATACATGCGGGAATTTGAACTTTTAGCACTTTTTAAAAAAGTAATATACCGGTGTTTTTGTATTAATTAAACATCAAAATATTTTTCTAGGGTTTATGTATGTTTCACTCCTGCTCCTGAGCCTGCATATTATGGCTTGGTTTGGTTTAATTTGGTTGGTTTTGTTTTCTTTGTGGTTTATTACGTGCACTCATGAAGTTCAGATATCAAATTCTACATTACCAGTTGTTATTCGAGCTCTTGGAAGTCCCCAAAGGAAGTATGCACTGTTTTTGTAACAGTAAAATGAATCAAAGGCTATTAAATGGTCAAAATTTGTGAAGATTAAAAAAAAAATTGACCGCCTCATGTCCTGGTATTATTTGGGTCCAGCTTCCACATATTCAGAAAAAGAAAGAAAGAAAAAAAAAAAAAGGTTGGTTTCTGTTTCCAGGAAAACATTACAACTAAATACCGTAGATCTGTGACTGTATGTGTTAGTCAATGGGTCTAGTCAGAACTCTTGTGTGTTTTTCTTCCATCAGAAATTGAACCAGACCTTAGTGCACTCGCTAACATTGGTGGTTACAATGTTCTCTTCTCCTGCTGGATCTAGTGTGAAAATCCAGATATCATAGCGGCCCTACTGGTCAGAGGCTGTTAATGCTGAGTATCAGGACTGATCCAGCATCAGTTAACTCCCTCTCTTCAGCCCTGATCGAATGTTGGACTTTCTGCCTGTAGCTCTTTTTTTCTGGGCTAGATCACATTGTAGTAGTCAGTGGAGCCAGTGCTGGGTAAGGGGGCGGGGGTGGGTGTGTGTGCAAACAAGTAGTCAGCTTTAAAGGGAGGTTGGTTAGGAACCAAGAAAACAAATAGTCTATGGAAATGGAGCACCAGTGGGCCACTAAGTATACTAAAGCTAATTGATTTCTCACTTTGGATTCTGCTTCCCAAGGCTTTAATTTACCTAAGCTTTCTTTGTGCCATTTGTAGGCCAAGGGATAAAGATGGAGAAGATGGTCCTGCTTTCCCATATTCACCAACCACTTCATGGCATAATTTCCTTGGATTGGAAAGGGAATTACCTTTATAAGACCACCAAAGCCCCCTTGCCTTACTGCACTGCATTCTCTTATCTTGCTGTCTAAGATGTTACCATGAGCACAGGCCTAGGCTTATGCAACTGACTCCGAGGGTGTCTTACTTCCTCACCTATAAAATATGAATAATAAACCCTGTGCGTATATTTGTTGTGCTCTGGTGTGGATAATGTCCCCATTGTTCTTTAAGATTACCTGAGAAGAAAATACGTTTATGTGACACTACATGTTATTTTAGTGATTAGGGAGTCACTCTCCATAGCCAATGAGTGGGCCCTCCATAGCAGTCTTCCAACGCTAATGGACTGATGACTCCTGTTGGTTGTTCAAGTACCCTAGAGATGGGTAGCTGTTTCCTATTGACATTTTGAGTTGGGTCATTTTAGTGATATAATTATTGAAGCTGTATTTTACGTTTTTCGTTTTTAAAAATCTTTTGCTTTTATTTTCCTCCTCAATCTTGTTGAAATCTAACCTTACAGACTATCTGCGTTGCTTTTCTCATCAAACAACAGAATGGGAAAGACACAGACTTTAGATAACGAGGGCTACAGTTTAAATCTGACTTAAACCCTGTCACTTTGTATTGTGGTCACCAAAGGATCATGCATTTTTATGACTCTAGATGCCCCTGTATGTAAAGTGGAGAGAATGAAACCAGCTGTAGAGAGTTGATTCAAAGGGTAGAGTGCACAGAATATGGCTGACAGGGAGGACCAAGGCACAGACCTTTTCATGTGTGTTTGTACATGCATGTGTTTGTATTAGTATATACATATAGGAGATATATGTTCAGGTCCATGTGCATGATGTGTAGGCCAGAGGTCAACTTCAGGTGTTGTTCCTCAGGACCATTGTGTGTGTGTGTGTCTGTCTGTCTGTCTGTCTGTCTGTCATGTTTTGGAGTATTTATTGTTGGCTTTTTGATGTGTATTCTTAGGAATTAAACTCAGATTCTCCTGCATGTATGACTGTCACTTTACCAACTGTGCTGTCTCTTAACCCCTTATTTCATACTTTGGACAGAAGGAGGAAAGGCTATCTTATACGTGTGTGTCACTGAGACTTATACGTGCCATCTCGAGTGTCCAGGAATCTTCGCCTTCATCCTGTAAGGCATACGCAGGAACTGTCGTGTTGACCCATATCTCTTAGGGCAACTACAGAACTTGAGAAATTGAAGTTTAATTAAATGGGCTTCACAGACTGATATAACTCATTTCATTACAGACAAAGTAAGGGACAGAGAATAGAGAAATTTTGCTGTATGTTGTCTTGCACCTCTTTAATTTAGAAACATAAAGTATTTTGCCTACTCAAAGACTTAATAACTTCTAACTATGGTTGGGTGTGTGTCCGTGTGTCTCTCTGTGTACTTTAAGTAGTCCGGTCAGGAATGTCTGTTGGTATTCTTATTTCAACAGCCATTCGTCCCTAGCTCGGGTTTCTTAAGAGCCAACGAATCATCATCACTTACCCAATAGGCTTCTCCTGGAAGCGTTTCTATTTATGTCATCGCTGCCAACACCCATGCATCTGGGGAAATGATGATGGCATCCATATCAGCTCTCCCCCATTGCTTTTGTTCATTTAAGTCCCTTGTAGCCAGTCCTGGCTTCTACCATTCTTTTCAGCCAGTGTTTTCTTCTATCTTTCCACTACTACTTTAATCGGTTCAGGCTCCCCTTGCTTTGTATCTGTACTATTGCTACAATCTTCAAAATTGTTCCCCTTTCTCTTAATCCCATCTCCTGCTACCAAGATAATTAACTTTAAACCTCTTTTTACTGATTTCTTGTCTCTTGCTCAAAGCCTTCCATTGCACGTGACTGTCAGACAAAGCGGTTTGGGGTGTCTAAGGATGCCAGCATGTCGTTTATGCCACCCTCCACTTACACGCTCTTTCCTATCTTAGCTCTCATGACACAGTCACTTTCACTTCCTGAATTCATTTGACACATGGCTGTTGGACATGTACTGTGTTGCTGGATAGGAGGCATTGTGCTGGGTCCTGGGGATGGATACACGCGTGCACAGAAGAGAAGCAAGGTCATCCTTCTGTGGAGGCCCCGTTTCCTTTCTGTGCCTTCTCACTGATGTTGACATTCTAGCCATACTTCAGGTTCCACTGAAAGGCTACCTCTTTGAAGATGGTGGTGACTTTACCATGCTCAAAATTCCCTCTCCTCTGAACGCCCCACAGTTTGCTTTTCTTTTGTGTGTGTGTGTGTGTGTGTAAGTGTATATATGTAAAATATATGGTAATGATCATATTACTCCTTGTATTATTCATTTATTTTTCTTATCTGAATTATGGGCCTTTAAAGGCAAAGATGCCGTTTTGTCTTTATATGTAGTAAAATGCTGTCCACAGCTCTATTTGATATTTCTTTTATTCATGATCATGTGGTATACCAGGGATTGGGCTATGAGTGCTTACCTGTTTGCTGTTCTTTTCCCAAGTTTAGTGTGTAATTTCTTTTTTTTTTTTTTCTCCTTTTTTATTTTTGATACTTTATATACATTTCCAATGTTTCCCCTTTTCTGAGTCTCCTCTTTGGGTACCCCCCATCCCCTCCCCAACCCGCCTCTAGGAGGGAATTCCACCTCCCACCCCCCTCCCGACCACCCATCCCCATATTCCCGCCTTGACATTCCTCTTTACTGAGGCCTCTAAC
>CM052702.1:13728310-13780380 GCA_028551405.1 Uromys caudimaculatus
TTCATTAAATTCTAGGAAGTCTTTAATTTCTTTCTTTATTTCTTCCTTGACCATGTTATGATAGAGTAGAGCCTTGTTCAGCTTCCATGTGTATGTGGGCTTTCTGTTGTTATTGTTGCCATTGAAGACCAGCCTTAATCCATAGTGATCTGATAGGAGGCATGGGATTATTTCAATCTTCTTGAATCTGTTAGGTTTGTTTTGTGACCGATTATATGGTCAATTTTGGAGAAGGTACCATGAGGTGCTGAGAAGAAGGTATATTCTTTTGATTTAGGATGAAATGTTCTATAGATATCTGTTAAATCCATTTGGTTCATAACATCTGTTAGTTTCACTGTGTCTCTGTTTAGTTTGTGTTTCCAAGATCTGTCCATTAATGATAATGGGGTGTTGAAGTCTCCTACTATTATTGTGTTAGGTGCAATGTGTGCTTTGAACTTTAGTAAAGTTTCTTTTATATATGTGGGTGCACTTGCATTCGGGGCATAGATGTTCAGAATTGAGAGTTCTTCTTGGTCGATTTTTCCTTTGATGAGTATAAAGTGTCCTTCCTTATCTTTTTTGATGACTTTTGGGTGAAAGTCGATTTTATCCGATATTAGAATGACTACACCTGCCTGTTTCTTGGGACCATTCGGCTTTTTTTAATTGGACATTTTATTTATTTATATTTCAAATGTTAGCCCCTTTCCCAGTTTTCCCTCCGGAAACTCCCTATCCCATCCCCCTCCCCCTGCTTCTATGAGGGTGCTCCCCCACCCACCCACTCTTGCTTCCCCCTCTGGCCTTCCCCTACCTTGGGGCATCAAACCTTCAAAGGACCAAAGACCTCTCCTCCCACTGACAAGGCCCAACAAGGCCATCCTCTGCTACATATGTGGCTGGAGCCATAGGTCACTCCATGTGTACTCTTTGGTTGATGGTTTAATCCCTGGGAGCACTGGGGGGTCTGGTTGGTTGCTATTGTTGTTCTTCCTATGGTTTTGCAAACCCCTTCTGCTCCTTCAGTCCTTTCTCTAGCTCCTCCATTGGGGACCCCATGCTCAGTCCAATGGCTGGCTGTGTCCACTCAGCTTCTTAGGGACATAGATTCTTGCATGTACCATTAGAGTTTCTCCTTAAGCCTCCTACAGGAGTCCTTGTGACTGCTCTCCCCAGTGTCTCGGTGGCTTGCTCCATCTGGCCCAGTCCCTCTGTCATAGTCACCTACATCCTCACTATATCCTGGGCCTTATGTTTCCCCATATTTCTCACCAATTGACCTGACTTTCTTAATTAGCATGATTAATTAGTCGAGTTTGAAAGATATGAATGCCTGATGGCAACTGGCTAATTAGTTAAACTCAGAACAAACAAACAAACAAAAAACATTTTTTCTCGTGAAAAGGGCCCGTGCAGCCCAGAGCAGCGGTCAGACTGTAAATTTCCTGAGGAAAACAATTTACCCTGGATTGCTAACTTCCACATGCCAGCACGTGCTGTATAGAGAGAAGTAAGCAAATGAATTCCAAATCTTCTCTATGTAATAAATACATCTGCTCAGTTAATAGTCAAGTATGCTATTGTAAAAGTAAACAAAATATCCTATAGATACAAACTTTTAACTTGGTGGTATGGTAGCAAGGCTATCAAAGCAATTTGTCTTTATTATTTGTGGGGCAACTTTGTTATGCAAAGTCTAAAATTTAGTACTGGTCTTTGTAATTTGTTTTTCATGAATTCTTGCTGGTTTCTGTGTTTTCTTTTAAAGTTTCCCTTTTGATAACTTGAAATACCCTTTTGCAAATGCTTCTAAAAGTTTTGGGGTTTGTTCGTTTGTTTTGTTTTTGTTTTATCTCAGTTAAAGGCTTGTCTCTTACTAGGATGGAGATTTGCAAAAGCAGTTTTTTCCTTTTTTAAAATTCAGACTGACATTATTTTCTAAATGTTTTCTTTTTAATTTATAAATAATCTTTAGACATACACACAGTAGTGATAGTAACAGGCTCCTGTGGATAGCGTGCCATATGGTAGCCGCTCTTCTGAATCATTCCTTAGAAAGACCAGTTTGAATTATCTCAACACACTTCTATAAGGTACATCACCCCCAGTTGCAGATGAATAATGTAGGGCCCAGAGAAATTCAAGTTTCCTGAGGGTCACACGGCATCAGTGGTAGAATTAGACTGTAATTTGAAATACCCTTGACTCCAGAACCCAGCGTTCATAACTGAAGGTCCGTTACCTTTAGAACTAGCCAGCCCTGGCTTTCCTTGTTCTGCAGCATGTCTTCCCTTTATCTTTTTAAGCTTACAGTAAATGTATAAAAGGTTTGTATATTCTACTTTGGAGGAGGTGGGAACTGAAATGTTTATCGCATTAATCTAAACACAGATATAAATTATTTTTCTATACAAAACACAAGAGTTAAATATTCAAAATACTACTTATGCTGGCTGGAGCCCACCCTACTTTGTTAACTTCTTCAGTATGTATTGTAAGTCTAAGTAAGTTAAATGTCTTCAACATTTTCCATACTGCTTGGTCACTAAGTACTATTTCTGGTCTTACGTTTTACCTTTTATTTTAAAAAAGTAAACATTTAAACATTAAGAAAGTTACATAGCCTATGTTATATAACATATATTCAAGATTACAACTGGAATAAAGCTGTAAAAGACATACTAAAAATAAAGAGTGCCTATCATTGGTCAATTCCTTAGCTGTGCATTCTTGGGGACACACAAATATGTGATATGTAGCCATCCAAAGTGACTCTTAGTAGTGAGCATAAAGCATATAATGGTGACTTTTACTATTGTAAGATTTTACTTATTTTAACATTTAACAACACCACTTTTAGAAGAAGAGTAATACCATAAAAACCTGAGCTGGCAGACTGTCTCAGCTGCACAGTGTTTGCTGCCAAGGCTAATGAGCCCACGTGATGGAAAGAGAGAACAGGGCCCTGAGCTGTCCTCTGGCCTGCCATGGCCACACACATACACATACAAACACAAATGAATACATTCAATAAAAAGATTACTAAGGACCATATAGATCTGATTTGTAAGCCGTGTATATGGCATATGAGGAGGACTAGTCAGTGGTCGGGGTTGGAAAACACAGCCTACCTTAAAGATTCTCGCCATAAAAGTCAATATTGAATGTATATACTTATTCACGTTCTGAAACAAGTAGTTTCTCTTAAAAATGTGTAATATTCTGCTGCGAACCTCATTAGTGTGTGTGTGTGTGTGTGCGCGTGTGTGTGTGTGTGTGTGTGCGTGTGTGTGTGTGTGTGTGTGTGTGTGTGTGTGTGTGTGTGTGTGTAACATGTGGAGTTATTGATAATAGCACTAAAGTATTTAATTTGGTAAGAGGCTGGAATATTAATAGTATATCACTTTTCTGGGTATGATAGCCGTTATAAATAGAGCATGTGAAAACAACGGCAATTGATTCTTGAACATCTTTTTAAAAACTAATTATTTTAATTCAACTCCACTTACAGATTGCAGACTTTGGTTTATCAAAATGGCGCATGATGTCACTCTCTCAATCACGAAATTACAAATCTGCACCTGAAGGAGGAACAATCATCTACATGCCACCTGAGAACTATGAACCGGGACAGAAATCCAGGGCCAGTGTGAAGCATGATATATACAGGTACAGGGTATTGTTAATGTTTCAGTAGAAACGTAAGATTAGTCGGCCAGAATTTTCCAGCTACATTTTATAGTGAGACTTTCTTCTAAGAACTTAGGATGAAAATAAATTAGAGTCCACAATGGTTGATGTTTTTCAAATTCAACCCTTTTACTTTAAGCAATTTCAACCTTGTTTAAGAATATGAAGGTATTTAGTTTGTCCTATGAATATTTAACAATGCTCAAAGGTTTTTAACTTAAGTGACATAGGAAAGCATAGGCAGACAACAGTCCATAGTGTTTAGTCACTGTTACTTACACATTACATACATTTTTAAAGAGAAATAAGCAAACTGTTAAACCTATTAGGCATTTTTTATTTAAATCAGCTGTAATGTTTTATATATGGATGGATCCTTCCTTTATACGGTGAATTAATGTGTTTAATAGAATTATGATTTCATGTTTCATTCACAGCTAGTTACAACCTCACAGTGTAGTGTTAAGCATAATTCATTGTTTTGAATATTGCTTCTTTGACCAGAGAAAAGGAGGAAGACAACTTACCAGGCACACTAATAATGTATGGAAGCTTTTACCCTGTGGATAATTCACGTGTCTCTTTAACCTGCAATGAAGATAAAGCCAGGCTTCTTAGACTTATTTTAAAGCCATGCTATAACCCTTTCAAACAACTTTGTCTATCTTTAATAAATAATTAACAGTAAAAATGAAGATGCTTTTAGTAGTAAATGGGATGTCTTGACTAGAAAGTTATGTAATCATCGTATATACCTTTTTTATCAAGAAAAGATTTTCTTACTACTTTTTCTTAAATCCAGTGGCAACCATTTCATGTGAGTGAGCACTTAATACATACTCATGTTGTCGTATTTTTTTAAAAAAATACTTCTTTTATTATTCCTTAACTCATTAAAAGCAGACTGAGGAAGGAGCAACAGAAAGAATTAATTTCTGCCACATGAAGAATACATAAACTAGCCAAGACTTCCCAAACACTGGTTTGATTCTATAAAGACAGACCGTCCGGTTTGGATTGGGTTGGGTTGGTTTTGTTGTGTGTTTCTGTACTGAGATGATCCTGTGGTTCCTGTCATTCTGTCAGTTGATGTGCTGGAACTAAACTTGCTGATTTGCAAGTGTTGACCCAACGTTGCATACCTGAGATAAGCCAGCATGGTCATGGTGTGTGATCTCTTTAATGTGTTTTTGAATTGCATTTGCAAGAATTGTATTGAGAATTTTTGCATATATGTTCATTGAGGGAACTGGACTCTGGTTTTCTTTTTCTGTTGTTTCCCTTTCCAGTTTTGGTATCAGTGCAATGTTGTAATAAAAAATATTAAGAATTCTGGCCCAGGGTTTCTACCATGCCTTTAGTTATTGGTTTCCCAAATTTAAAAAAACACACACATCGCCTTCATACTTATAAAATGCCTTATGCAGCACAATAGCTGGGCAGTTGCCTACCCTTCTTGCTGTTAGAATCTACTTTGCTAACAATAACCCCGAATTATTATTTACTGTATTTCATGCACTTTGGTTGCTCTTAGCTCCAATTGGGCAGCCCTCAGGGCCAGGCTCTCCTCTCTCCTAATCCATGGTTGCTGTTCTCTCTCCCCCCTGCTGTTCTGTGTGCACGCATGTGTGTTTGTGTATGTACATATTTGATTTAATTTTGGCTGGTCATATTTATCTAATAACTTACCATTTCTTTTGGATTTTCCAGGGTTTTTTTTAAATGAGTTTTCAAAGTGCTTCCTAATGAGTCTTTGTATGTTAATGAAAACAAAAAAGTAGCCTCCCTTTTTCATCTCTGATTTTATTAATTTTGGCCTTCGTCTCTTGACTACTCAGCTAAACGTTTGACCATCTTATTTGTTTTTAAAGCATTAACTCTTTGTATATCTAGTTCTTAGGCTGGAGAGAGAACTCAGCAGGCTAGACTTACAACAAAAATATGTATTGTTCTGGTCTTCATTTCATTAAGTTCTACCCTGATCTCTATTTTTTTTTTTGCCATCCAAGAAGTGAGTTTGGATTGTTATTTTGTTTTTTGTTTTTTTTTTTTTCTGTTTTGTTTTGTTTTTTTCAGACAGATTTCTCTATAGCCCTAACTGTCCTGGAACTCACTCTGTAGACTAGACTGGCCGTGGAAATCCGCCTGCCTCTGCCTCCCAAGTGCTTGGATTAAAGGCATGCACCACCACTCAGCTAGATTGTTCATTTTATTTAGCACCGTGAGGTACATTTCCTTATGTTATTATTTAAGATCCTTCTGGTTTTTAAAGCACTCACAGCTACAAATGTTCCTCTTTACCTACCTTGTTCATTTTCCTTTGATTCTAGGAACTTTTAAATTTCCCCTCTGGTTTCTGGAATGACCCAGTGGTAATCCAAGAGTTCATTCTTCAGTTTCTATACTTGTATAGTTTCTGTAGACTTTCTTCCCATGTTTTGATTTCTAGTTTTGTTGCTCTGGGAGCTGAGAAGATATAAGATACAAGAGGCGGTTTTGATTCTTTTGTATTTGCTTTGACTTTATTTGTAGTCTAGAATATGGTCTGGTTTAGAGACGGTTGGGCTGCTGAGAAGTATGTGTGTCTGTTTCAGTTAGATGGACTATTCAGTAGACATATGCTCAATGCATTGACCTATGGTTTTTAGCTTGGTTGACCTAACTGTTGACTGAAATCACCACTATTGTTTCAAAAATTAGACCTCTTATGTCCATTTGTTTTATGAAATTAGGTGTGCCAAAGTTTGTTGCATATATATTTACAGCTGTTACTTCTTTTATTAAGGAAATTCTTTTTTTAAGATTTATGGGTTGTTGTTTTTTTATGTGCATTGGTGTTTTGGCTACATGTATGTCCATGTGAGTATGTCAGATACCAAGAACTGGAGTTACAGAGTGTTGTGAGCTGTCACATAGATGCTGGGAATTGAACCTGGGTCCTCTAGAAGAGTGCTCTTAACCACTGAGCCATCTCTCAAGCCCCTGTTCCTTCTTAATGTGTGGTGATTTTCCTTGCCTCTAATTGTGGTTGGAGGTTGGCTTTGTCTTCAGAATAAAGCTCAGCTTGTTTTGAAATTGCTTTACTTCTACCAATAAGGCTCAATTATTAGAGACAACAGAAGTAGGGTCTTGTTTCTTAATGCAGCCAACTCTGCCTCCTTATTGGTGAGTTGAGGCCATTTTCATCTGTTGTGCCATGAAACATTCGCAGACCCCAAATAGACAGCCAAGGAGCTGAATCTGATACAATTGCATTAGGGTCTCTATTCAAGCTCCGTCTTGAGCTCCCTGCCAACCCCAACACAGCAGGAAGGTGGAGCCCTGAGCCTAGTTTTAGGCAAGCATTTATAGATGCCAGAAGGGGGTATCTAGCCTGGTACACATCTGATTGGGGTGCCATTATAGCCTTTAACATAATTGGCTGGTACTGGGAGCCAAACTATAAACTTAACTTCTGCTTTCCTCCTGATGGGTGATTGTTAGGAAGTGAAGTGCCAGGGGCGGACTTGTAATCATGAGGTGCAGATTTGCTGGGGAATGACCCAGAAACTGGTACAAGACGCAGATTTTGTTGGGGGTAACCTGGAAACTGGTGTTAGATATAGGTCTTATTGGGGGATAGACTGGAAACTGGTGCTAGGTAGCCTGTAAATTAACTTGAGTCCAACCTTAAGTCAGGTTCTCTAAGATGGAGTCTGAACCTAAAAGAATTGTTCTCTCACATCTACAGTACTATTGAAAGATACTCACTAATTCCTGCAGTTAGTTGCTTTTCTGTGGCTTGGATTATTGTTTGTTCTTTCTCCCCTATTGGTATCAGGAATTTGAGAACAGACTGGTATCAATGTACTTATCATTTGCTTCTTGAATTATGTTTTTATGTTCAAGCTCTATATTCCCTAAGGGGGTAAAAATGAAGAAATATTTTTACTTGATTTGGGTGGTATTTTCTCTGTAATCCTCACTTTGCTCAAACATAATATGTTGGTACCTAATCAAGTTCATGTATTGTTTTTGAACACGTAATGCACTTGAAGATAACTGCAGAATTTCTACTTTCTATTCATTTATTCCAAATATAAACTCTATTCAGCTTAACTGGGCAATTTGCAACTGTAATTATTGTCGAAATACTCGCACTATGAAAAGACTGTATTGAGAAAGTCAGTAGAATGGTATACATTAGACAGTCTTCCGTTGTTGCTCTCTACTTTGTGTGAAAAATAAGGACATATTAGAGAGTACATTCATCTGAATGTTTAGAATAAATTATCACAAATATTTATCCCGATAAGTAGCAGCATTAGGCCATTGTTATGGTAACTTCATACTCTTCATTAAAATTAATTATTTTTAAAAAACAATTTCCAGCACGTATGAACATTCACCGCCCTGACTTTATATGGTGATTCTTTACCTTATCATCTTCAACAATGGTTTCTTTTTAAAATAATGCTATACTAATTTGTATTCAAAGTTTGCTTATGATTTTTAACTTTCTAACTTAAACAGCTATGCAGTTATCATGTGGGAAGTGTTATCCAGAAAACAGCCTTTTGAAGGTGCGTATACTCTTCTTCTAGAGGACATCATGTGGTTGGTACACGTCTCAACTGTCTAAACCTCACAGATTTTAAATATACCAGCCATTCGTACTATACACAAAACACTGTACAAACATAGCAGTATATCAGTTTGCATCTATTGCATACTATAAAGTATACTAGATTAAGGATCATTTATGAAGAGTGTACTTGGCTTAAAGATCAGAAAATTTTAAATTCTAGTTCTTGTTCTAGCAATAACTAACTGTGGTCAAGCCACAAAATTTCATGTCCTCATTTTTGACCTTTGCAAAATGAGAACTTTTTTTTTTTTTTTTTTTGGAGACAGAGTCTCACTATGTAATTCTGACTGCCCTGGTGGAATTATGTAGGCTATAGACCAAGCTGGCCTTGAACTCACAGATCTGCGTGTCTCTGCCTCCCAAGTAATAAGATTAAAGGCATGTGCCATCACACCTATCTTTATTATTATTTTCAAGATCCTGGTAGCTATAAAACTCTGTTTGAAAATTTAATTGTTATTCTTTCTATAAATAACAACAAACATTGAAATATAACCTTTGTCATTCCCAGATAATATTGGAGCATTTTAATTTTTTTTTGAAGTTTGTAATGTTGAACTTGTTATGTCTCGAATATCCTTAACATTTCAGTAGGTTAACAGACAGCATTTATCTCTCATTCATATTAACTATTAGTAACATATTAACATATTAATTATTGTTGGCTATGCTAGGCTCTGCTGAGCTCTGCCTGGTTCGGCTCTTCTCACATAGCAAATCATATGACTTGTCTAAATCTAGGACTAAGGGGGGGGGCTGTAAATTCCTCCTATAAGAGGTGCACCAGGCTGACACTGAAAAGGTTATTTTGAATTTGACTAACACTTTAAGATATCCTCATTTTTATTTGAATTGTGTTAGTAACATCTTTCCAGTTAATAAAATCTATTTGTTTTGACAGAGGTCACCAATCCTTTACAGATCATGTACAGTGTGTCCCAGGGACATCGACCTGACACCAGTGAGGAAAATTTGCCATTTGATATACCTCATCGAGGTCTCATGATCTCTCTAATACAAAGTGGGTGGGCACAAAACCCGGATGAAAGACCATCCTTCTTGAGTGAGTGAACAGTTTTAATCTGGACCTTTGAATTATAGAAATTATAAGTATACATTAAATAAAGTATTCCTTGAAAACTGTTCTATAAATGAATTTGCTCTTGTTGTTTGTTACACTTATGTGTAGGTCGTTGCACCTAGGAAAGGTTCGAGAATTCCTAACAGAAAAGAGAAGTTGTTTGGTAGTAGTAACAGTCCGTTCCCTTGGTGAACACCTGCCTTCTGCTCCCTCCTCACTGGGATGAGCAGAGGGGCCCAAGAATAAATATGGCATCTGCTCAGTTTAACCTTCTGGAGAAAGCATTGAGGGAATAAGTAAATAACTAAGACACAGCTTGAGAAGTCAGTCCTGTCCTAAAACAAGCGTCATGACCCACAAGGAGAATGGCAAAGGGTTTTTAGGAGCTCGCGCCTATTTGAGTTCTTGCTTGAAGCTTGAAACAGAGCCTGTCATTCTCGGACTAAGTAGTTCCAGCAAGAAAATATCCAAAGTGAAGATTCTGAGACTAGAGGACGAAAAGTGTTCTGTGTTTTCAATAGTGAACCAAGAAGATCGTGAAGGTGCTGGAGAGAGTAAGGGAGCGGCTGCCAGCCCCTCTCAGACCACGTGGAATGAATGGAAAGCCATTCACTCCAGTCTCCTGGAAGCAGTGTGATCTAATTTAGGTTTAGGTCAAAATCTCTCTTGACTGCTGCATGGGGAAGTGACTGTGTGAGAACAGAGAAAACAGTTAGGAAACTCCCTCAGTAATTGTCCAATTCAAGTGACAATTCGAGAAAAGTTATCCAAAGTTAAGGCACATTTCAGAGGAAGATCAAACCTCTAAATATAAACAGGAGGAAATCTTAAGACCTTGGTTAGGCAGAGTTCTTAGATTTGAATCCATACGACCTAAAATAATTTTTTTCAATAAATAAACTTGTAGATTGAACTTTTAAAAGTTAGAACTTTGTACTTGAATAAAGTGTCAGCTAGAGAGCTGGCTTCCAGGAAAAAAGTGCTTACCATACAGGCCTGAGGACAGAAGCTGGCTTCTCAACACCCATGTAAATGCTGTACAGGAATGCTGCAGCCTGCCTGTAATCCCAGCACTTAGGTGAAGTTGGGCACCCAGAACAAGCTGACTACCTAGACTAGACTAGCTAGCTAGACTAGTGAGCTCTGGGTTCAAGTGAGAGACCTGGCATGGCCTCAGTATAGAAAGTGGAGAGCAGTCCTTTGCAGACGCACATACATGCAAACGTGTACAATATGTTCATATCTCACACACACACACATACACTTACAAAAATAAATTAACTACTAAAACATGAAAAGACAAGCCACAGACAGTTGGAATATATTTTTATTTCATACATCTATTAAAAGGACTTGTGTCTGCAAATAAAAAAGCAATCTGACTAATCCAATAACAAGACAAATCGTACAGTTTTAAAACTGTAGATTAGAATTTCACCAAAGAAAATATACAGTTGGCGAAAAATCAGATAAAGGGGCTGTTCACGTCACTGGAAAATACAAACAGAAACATACCCACCCATTAAAACAGCTATGGTAAAAAAGACAGGTAATAAGCCATTGGCCTTGATCTGAAGTAATGAAACCCCTCACATTGCTGATTGTGTGTGCCTAATCATACAGACACGACTCATATAACCAACAAGTAGAAGCAATTATAATTCCTGTTACTACTATAATAACATGTAAATGTTTTTAACTAAGGAAGAATCTAAGACTCATGATATAAAATTGGGTATCACTAACACAGGTAATTTAGACTAGACCACCCTACATAGAGAATTTAGCCCTTCAGCAAAGACTACATGTCCATATTAGACCTCTGAGGCATTTCTTAGAAACTGTATAGAGGAACAAGAAAATAGATTGCAAAGAAAGACTGTGGTCTCTTTGTCTAAGAAAGAATGCTCTAAGGAGGGAGTGGTCAGTCAGTCAATTGTATCTACTCTGACTATAGGTCATGTAAGCAAGCCTTTAGGTGAGTGTGGTAGTCAGAGGCTGAAGTAGGAGAATATATTGGACTCAGGAGTGAGGCTAACCTGCTAGGGCCCAAATGTGCGGATGAGTGTGTGTGTGTGTGTGTGTGTGTGTGTGTGCGCGCGCGCGTGCCTACCTGTGTGTGCACATGCATGTGCCTGTGTGTATATGTGTGTGTGAGTGCGTGTGTGCGTGTGCACACTTGCATACTTAAACGTGTGTGGGGCATGTGTGTGTGTGTGCACATGCATGCTTAAGTGTGTGTGGGGTGTGAGTGTGTCTATGTGTCTACCTGTGTGTGCACGTGCATGTGCCTGTGTGTATATGTGTGAGTGCATGTGTGTGTGCGTGCACACGCGCACATGCATACTTAAGCGTGTGTGGGGTGTGAGTGTGTCTGTGTGTGTGTGTATTCAAACATATTCTGTCCGTGTTCAGTGAGCAACTTTCAAGACTTGGTTCTTTCCTTCCAGCATGGTGCTAGGATCGAGCTAAGGCAGGCAGTTTTCACAGCAAGCGCTTTTAGCCTCTGAGCTGCCTTCCTGGCGCACCCTGGCAGAAGGCTTCATTCAGCCTTAGTAGCAGATATTCAACTTGAAATATTTCCTCCTCCTCCTTCCTTTTCCTCCTCCTCTTCCTCTTCTTCCTCCTCTTCCTCCTCCTCCTCTTTCTCCTTGTCTTCTCTTCCTCCTCCTCCTCCTCCTCCTCCTCCTCCTCCTCCTCCTCCTCCTCCTCCTCCTCCTCCTCTGTGGCTTTGCTTCTCATCTTTTCTTAAGGATGTCTTCTCTCTAGAGGCCGGTTCTCAAGTTTCTTAATGCTGAGACCCTTTAAATCAGTTCCTCATTTGTGGTGATCATAAAATTATTTTGTTGCCACTTCATAACTGTAATTTTGCTACTGCTAGGAATCGCAAGGTAAATCTCTGATACGCAGGCTATCTGATGTGCAACCCCTGTGAAAGGGCCATTCAAACCCCAACAGGGTCCCGGCCCACAGGATAAGAACCACTGCTCCAGAGCACAGTGTCCGAAATTGGTTTTGGAAATCTAGTGGTTGGGTTTCCGTAAATATTATTTTTGACCTCACATCTAAGGATTTTTCCCTAACTCGAGGCTTTGAACATTTGCTCCTGATTATATTTAAGTGAATGATCTATTTTGATTTAATTTTTATGTATGGTATACAATAAAGGTATAAATGTTTTAATATGGGTATTCAAATGTCTTAGGAAAAGTTTCCTTTTACTAAAAGTCCTTGCCTTGTGGAATTTAAGTCCCTCTGTTGAAAATCAGTTTCTAGAATTGTGACAGTTCATTTGAAAGCTGCTATTTTGCTTCTGTTGATCCTCATGTCTGTTTATGCCAGCAATAAAACTCCTTAAGATAATTGGATGTCATTGCTCTATTGAAAGATTGACATGAAGCCTTATGAGATAAATGTTAACATTTCAGTTTCATTATTAGAAGTGATCTGAACTTAAAATTGTTGGGTTTTTATTTTTCGGTTTTGTTTTTTTCTTATTTAGAATGCTTAATAGAACTTGAACCAGTTCTGAGAACATTTGAAGACATAACTTTTCTTGAGGCTGTTATTCAACTAAAAAAAGCAAAGGTAAATAATAATCTCCCTTTGAAATTTTACAACTTATGTATGTCACTCGTGAAGTTTTAATTTAGTTTCCCAGAAACAGACTAGAGTTGGAGGTGGGAGAATTTACAAAGGTCATGATTACTGCCTTTTCTTGTCACTAATGGGCACTTAGAATCTGTACTGAGGCTTCTGTGCACAACAAACACCCTGTGTCACCCACAGCTGTGCATATGATAAGTATTGGTCTTATTTACTTCTGCTAAGTGTTAACATCTAGAGGTGGAGTTCTTGCTCTTCTTTAAAGTACTTGGGTTTTGTTTTTGGGTTTTTTTTTGGGGGGGGGGCTTGAGATTTATCATCAAGTAAAACAGTCACATTTATATTCTATTCGAGTCCCTAAAGTGTACTATTATTCTTTGGTTTTTATTTTGTTTTCTCACTCAAATACTTCACATTGCATAAACCAAACTGTCAGAAAAGTTAATGTAGATTACCTGGGACAGTTGTCTGATCAGTGTAGCTCTTGTGGGTCAGAACAACTGTGGATTTATAAAGCAACTGAAGTTCCTTTGAGCAAAGCGAGCATAGGCTAGCGCTTGCTGGCTTTCGTTGACTTGTGCTGTGTATATCATAATCAGATTGCCAGCTAGCCCAACTCTTGAGTGATGAACAAGCACGACCTATAGTTTCTTTATATGACAGTTTGCTTTCCCCTCCTACTTTGCTGGACCTACTAGTGTAAACTTTCATTTAAAGATTAGTATGTAAAAGAAACAACCACTCATAATCAACTTAAAGACTTACCATAGCAACATTAATATCCAAGGGTTTTTTTGGTGCCAATACCAAGGAGAATATCTAAGTTTTAGAGGATCTAAATATGAACTTTGAATTCTTTTCATAACTTCTCCAACTCCCCCATTTCTGGATAGGGCACAGCCTTTTCCAGATCCTTTTGTCTTTTCTTTTCTTTTCCTTTCCTAATTTCTCCTTACAGGTTTCTCTTTTTCTCATCTTTTTCTAAGCAAAGCTAGATGAGTAGGGACCTGGTGGTACCATCCTGTAATCCCATCTACTTGGGTAAGCCAAGAGGAGGATTGCAGATTCCAGGTATGCCTGGGCTACGGTGTGAGCTCAAGGCCAGCATGGGTAAGTTAGCTAGAGCTGTCTCAAAGTTAAAAATAAAAAGAGGGAGGGGACCTAGGGGTAGAGTTCAATAGTAGATCATTAAGTAAAAGAGAAACAGAAAAGGAAGGCCTGGTGTCTTGGCTGTGAGGAGAAAGAGAACCATCCCACACCCCTTTTCTGTCTCCAGACTGTTCAAACCCTCAGACCCTATGTGTAAGGCTTGATGTTTAAAAGTTGTATCTTAAGTAAAGTATAGGTTTTCAGATAATTTAGTAATCACAGGATGGATCCATCATTTTATGTCACAGTATTATTTTTACTTTAAGTTACTGGGGTGTGTGTGTGAAATCCTGGCTTCTTTAGATGAGATTATTGCAGTATAGAAAGTTAGTCACACAACACCCCACATACAGTAGATTGGAAAGTTAGAAGCCAAGCCTGCTGGTGTGCTTCTAGTCCCAGTGCTCTATAGTTGGAGCCATAGAATTGAATTTGAAGCCAGGCCAGCCTAAGAAGCATGAGCCACATGATGACACTCTGTCTTACACAAACACACATACACATTTAATATTTCCCTATTTAGAATGGCTTGTTTTACTTTCATTTTCTATCATTTTAAATTCTTTTAAAATTCTAGTTCTTACTATTTGCATTTTTCTAAGTTAGTATTTCCTATATCTTAAAAAAAAAAAAACTGAACCAAAAAAGTTTTCTTTAATACTTTCTTGTATTTCCTTCTTTGGGAATGATTTACTAGTCCATAAACAATTTGAATTATCATACCTCAGTTATTTTTTTTTTAAAAATAGATATTACTAATAAAGAGCTGTATTAAAAATGCTTTCAGTAAAAGTCAGGAAAACTTTACATAACAGACATAGCTAAAAACTAATTTAAAGATGCACATAAAATTTTATGTGGTGTGGTGGTATATGTCTTTAACCCCAGCACTCAGATGGCAAAGGCAAGTGGATCTCTGTATGTTCAATAGAAAGATCCAGCTCCTCGAGGGTCGCATAGACTCGACCCATACACAAACACTTGTTGAACTACAGTTTACGGAGTAATAAGCTAGATCCACTAAATATACAGGTGGCCATGAGTCTTCTCCTCCCAATGGACCAGGAAGCTGTAGTGGGGACATGGAGAGATGGGTGCAGACCCCACTAGTTTCTAAAGAACAATTCATATTATGCTGGTATAGAGAGGAAAAGTAGACTTTAGACTTAGCTATGTGTGGTATTTTTCACCTGTAATCACAGAATTCTAGAAGCAGAGGCAGGTAGATTGCTATGAGTTTGAGGCCAGCATGGTCTACATCGTAAAATCCAGGCCAGCATGACCCTAACAACAGAGTGAGATTCTGAGTGAAATGGAGTTGAGGCAGGGGATTTGAGACTTCCAGATTGGTTTTTAAATGACTTAGTAGTGATGACAGCTTGTCTAAGTCTATTTTATGGAGACAAAAATAAATCACTTTAGTATAAAGTTATGGTATTTAAGGAAGCAAATCACCTGTTAGCAGCTACCTTTTATTGAATACTTGCGAGTAATCTTAGTGCCCTTTTGCATGTATTGCTTCTAATTCTCCTTATAGTAATCCTACTAAATAAGTATCCTTAGCTCTAATGTATAAATAGAAAAATTAATGTTAAGTTGCATCCCCTGACCCATGCAAGCAACCCTGATTAAACTCAGTAGAAAGATAGATAGATGATAGATAGATAGATAGATAGATAGATAGATAGATAGATAGATGATAGATGTTATATCTAATTATAGATCTTTAAAATTTTTTAAGGCATAAAAGACGGACAGAGGACAAGATGAGAAGTGGAGTTTCAAAGGGAGTAGGAGGGACGTAAGAGAAGGAAATGGAGTGATGTCTATGACCAATATATATATATATGGGGGTCAGTAAGTAACATATCATGGGCTCTAGACTTGACCATCTCACACACACACACACACACACACACACACATACACACACTGTATCATGGTAACACACTACCACCTTTACATTGACCCAACCTTGGTTTCTTTAAGTACAGTAATAAGAGTAACAGAATTTAGAGTATAGTTCTTGAAATACAGTTTTGCATAATAACAATTATGGATAGATAGAGCACACAGCGGAACTGAACACCTGGCTCGAACCAAATGCGTTATTATCTCAATCTTTAAATAGTCCTGTTTGTAAGTATTAAAGATGAAGCTGTAACACTCTTGAGATAATATTTATTAAATCAAACAATTAATATGGGGCAGGATGCAAAGTCTGTTCTCTAAGCATTTCTTTTTCTGTACTATCTCTTACTAATTAAGTTATATATTCTCAAATGATGCAAATTTTGTTTCCACTGATTTTTCTGTAAATGAAAAACATAAGTATATGTTTGTTCCAGATACAGAGTGCATCGAGTACTGTTCACTTCTGTGATAAGAAAAAGGACTTGGCGTTGAGCATACCTGCAAAGCACCCTCCACAGGAGGTACAAGTGTACTTCTGTAATACTAAACTTGAATGTGAGAGGAATCTTAAAAGATCTTATAGTCAACCCCTGTTATATAGATGGAAAACTAAAGTCCAGGAAGATTTATAGTTAGCCAGGAAGTCATGACAATCTCTAACCTGAAATCGCACTCTACTCTCTCTCTGGATGAAGCTCTAGGGGAGTGTATAGGTAAATCATAGGTGATAGTTTCACCACTGCTTTATAGCACCCTTCCACCTCTTACAGTGAGTAATAAGTTTCTGCTGATCTCCAAGATTTAGTTCTTTTTTTTTTTTTTTTTTTTTTTTTTGGTTTTCCGAGACAGGGTTTCTCTGTGTAGCCCTGGCTGTCCTGGAACTCACTCTGTAGACCAGGCTGGCCTCGAACTCAGAAATCCGCCTGCCTCTGCCTCCCAAGTGCTAGGATTAAAGGCATGCGCCACCACTGCCCGGCAAGATTTAGTTCTTTAATTGGTCATTTTTGTGAATCATTTTAAGATTATATATGCACTTTCCAGGTTCATAAAGCTTAACAGTCCATTCAAGTGAGCTTTAGAGCACACCACATGGGGTTTTTACACTTGTTTACACAGCATGTGTACATATGGATGTGTGCGTGTGCGTTAAAGGACAACTTGCAGAAGTCCCTTCTCTCCTCTACTGTGTGGTTCTCAAAGATCAAAGTCAGGTTCTCCACTTGGCTACCCACTGAAACAGCATGCTCACCCACAGTACATAGTTTCACAGTTTCCGTGAATTTTTGGAGGGCAGCTAGCAATTCCATGACGGAGCTAAGAGTGAAGGTCTCCACAGTTGCTCCAAGTCTGTTTCTGTGACATCAGGCGGACAGAGGCTGAGAACAGCATTTGCTCTAAATCAGTCGATGAGCACGTTTCTCGTTGGTCATTAGAGCCACTGAACAGGCCCCTGAATCATGGTGGGTGCAAGTTCTTCCCAGTACACAGCTGTTGCCTCCGTCCTTCTATTGGAGTTGATAAAGAAATTGAATTTAGAGACTGAAGATACAGCTCAGTGGCAGAGTCCTCGCCTAGCATGTCTGAGGCCCTGTGTGTAGAGAAGAGGGTGAAAAAGAAATTATATTTATTTGTGGTGGTTTTATACCTTATTTCTTTGGTCCTGTAAACTATAATTTATAGTAGTTCTGGGTTTCAATTTTTGATTATCAAAAATCTAGAAACTGTAGCCATGTGACTTTAAAGATGATGCCTTTCAATAAACCTTTATGTATATGGCTCCCCTCAACCTGTTGGTCCTCTGTTTGCTTTAGGAATCGTGTGGATCCTCTCTGCTCTCGAGAAACGCTGGTTCTCCTGGAACCTCCAGGTCCCTGTCAGCTCCTCAAGACAAAGGTTTTCTGCCTGGTATGCCAATTTTCCAGTCGGCATGGTTGCATAACCTTTTCCCTTTCTTTCAAATTATATCCTTGGCAGGCAGATGTTGTGTGTGGAACACCTTTCTCATTTGCATTCATGATCCTTTTTTTTTTTAAGTAACAAGTCTACATATGTAAAGGTAGCAGTGGCATGATGAACAAATATGTTTATATTAAAGGCGTTCTGTGCTCATGATGGAAAAGCTGCTTTTCTTAATCTCAAAGAAAAAAGAGAAATGTTTCAAAGTTACCATAGTAACTGTATCTTAAGAGGCTGATATATTATGAAACAAGACACATTCTTAAGAAAATATTTTTAATAGCTGTGTGAGGGAGCTAGTCTTAGTCCTTGTTTACAGATTATGAACTCTCTGGATCACATAGAGTAGCTAGCAGATCCGAGACGTGAGTAATGCCAGGCTCTTTGATGAATACTTTCATGTTACTCTACTGTAGTATGTCATCACGAAGACCGTATTTCTGGCTCAAGGCTGACCTCTACTTATGACAGATAGGCATTCCATAAAAAGAACAATATGGAGTCCAGAAGCAGGGAAATGGGTAAGAGTGGGTAATTTAGCTTGTCTTGTAGAGTGAAAAGGAGGAGATAAACGATGAAGGAGGATTACCGTCCTATCGGCAAGAATTCCTAGGGACGGGAGAGATGGCTCAGTGGTAAAGAGTACTTACTGCTCTTCCAGAGCAGTCACGCTCGACTCCCAGCACCCACACAGCCTCTCCGAACTGCCACAACTCCAGTTCCAGAGGATCTGCCACCCTTTTCTGGCTTCCGTAGACACCAAGCATGCACAGTGCATAGACACAAATGCAGACACACACACACACTGTTTAATCAATTAAAAAAAATAATTCCTGCACTCAGATAAGCTAATTTAGGCTTTTAAGTTCAGGGGGGAGTGACTCTTGAAGAAGGGTATATTAAAAGATACAAATTTTTGCTTTAGGAAAGCTCATCCTGGCTGAAACATGAAAAAAATTTAAATTTATTGTTTGAGGGGTGGGGGATGGATAGGGCTAGGACATCACAGAGAGAGCCACACATGCCACCGTGCACATGTAGAGATCAGAAATCATCTTTTGAGAGTCACTTACCTCCTTCCACTGTGGATTCTGGGAATCAAATTGAGGTGAAGCAAGTGCCTCGACCCACTGAGCCACCAGGGTAGCCCTGCAGAAGCCACTTTGAAGTGAAGAGGAGACTTGGAGTAAGGGCAGTTAAAAGGGAACACAGGGAAGGTGGTGTGAGAGATTAGGGCAGCTCCCTGATGCCTTATGGCTGCTCACCCGAGCTGAGCAAGAAGACCGTAAAGCTGGATGCTGACTGCACTGGTAAGCTGTGAAGCGCACAGCTCTTTGAGCTACGATCTGAAATAGAGTTCAGAGTTATTAACACAGATGATGATTACGATTTACATTTTTGTTTATGTTATGTGTGTTTGAGGCGTCATCAGTGCCTGTTGGGGAAGTGATGTGCAGTGAGCCTCTGAGAATGTTGAAGAGACAGGATATTCAATGGTGACAGAAAGATAATTACAGAAACGTGAAGTAGGATAAACAGTCAGAGCACTGACATTGTCTTCTAGAGGAGAAAGTAGAAAACACATGTCAAATATAGATTTATTGCACTTAAAAGTCTGTGTGTGTAACAGACATACGTAAGACACATTGAAAGTGGAAAAGGCAGAATTCACAGGAAAGAAGTATGAGACTGTGAGATCGGAAACTTTATGATTTATAATAAGCCTAAACTGGGCTAGCACTAACAGTAGTAAAAAATTATTCAATATGAATGTTTATTACTCTAAAAAGTATTTGCAGGGCTGGCAAGATGACCGTGGGTAAAGTATTTTCCACCGTGCTGGCAACCTGAATTTGATCATCTGAACTCACATGATAGAAAGAGAGCTGATTCCTACATGTTGATCTCTGACCTTCACATATAGACACACACACATAATAAAAAATATTTCAAGTATTTTCAGAATTGTATTTCTGAAGTGGCTTCAATGACAGTGCAAAACCAAAGCCACTAGAGCCTACCTTCTGTGTGACCCACCCATTGGTATTTTATCTAATGAAAACTCTACCTGTAACGAACTGCTCTGTAGGGGGACCTCGGGACTGCTCTTCACTGAAGGCACACCACTGTCCTGGAAACCACAGCTGGGATGGCATCGTTTCTGTATCACAAGGGGCAGCCTTCTGTGATCGCAGGGTCACCTCATGCTCCTTGGCTGTAATAAGTCCACTCTTGGTTGAGAAAAGTTCAGGTGAGCATATGCTGTGAGTAACCCTGCAAATGCTGGTATTTACCTTACAAGTACGTGATGCGTAGATTCACCGTATAGTAAGCTTTCTTGGTTTTCATCCCATACCTCAATAAATATTTCCAAACTCAGTGCTAACCAGATGCATTCCAGGAATCTCTCACCTAGAAGGAAGTGGTAAGAGGAAGCATTACTTTCAATGTTAGTAAACATGATGCTATTTTCATTTATCAGATAGGCAGGTATCTTTTATATTTGAAACAAACAAAAATTAAAGTCATTTTGCTCTACAGCATAGCATTAAACATATAATAGTCTTTCTGGAAGGTGAATGGGGAGGTAAAACTCAAATGTCTGGATAGTTCCTGGGTAATAGAAGCATTTTCAAAAAATACTGTTCACATTGGCACAGAAATACAGGAATAGTGTTCTGCTCACTCACTTTCATGCAGAATTCCACTCATTGCCTGTGTCTATCCTCAGCTCTGTAATTCTCACGTGTTGCTTTGTTGCAGAGCGCCCGCAAGCTGGTATAACACAACAGTGGATCCAGAGTAAGAGGGAAGCCATTGTGAGCCAGATGACGGAAGCCTGCCTCAACCAATCACTGGACGCCCTTCTGTCTCGGGACCTGATCATGAAGGAGGACTATGAACTCATTAGCACCAAACCTACAAGGACTTCAAAAGTCAGACAGCTGCTAGATACCTCTGACATCCAAGGAGAAGAATTTGCCAAAATTATAGTACAGAAGTTGAAAGATAACAAGCAAATGGGGCTTCAGCCTTACCCGGAAGTGCCTGCGGTTTCCAGAATACCATCTTCAAATTTCCTTCCGAATAAAAGCTTATAAGGGGGCCTTCTTTGAGAGGAAAGTCAGTTTACAAATGGTTATTTATATTTCTGTTACCTGTATAATATTTGTATAAAATCCTGAGAGTATTAGACGCTTCACTGAAGGTTTTTAGAAGAGTCTCTTCCCATGACATTGCAGTATTTTTTTTAAATTAATACAAGTAAAAAGTTTGCGTTATGCTGTGTAGTTCAGTTTTTATGTCAGTTTCACTACTTGAACTTTTTTAATGTAATAATTACTTTTTCCTTGTATGGAACAGTGCCTTAAGGTGGCCTTTGTTTCTGTTGGAAGAAGATATTCTCACACTGACCTTCTCTGCAGATTCTTCATCACTCCTCTAAAGTGCGGTTTGACTTTACAAAGCAGTGATACGGCATCCCACTCTACAATCCCAAGTTCAGATCTCCAGAGAGACATGGCCATCTGTCACTGCTTAGCCTCAGCCTCCTGTCTGTCTCCAGAGTGAGCAGCCTAGCGTGTGTCCTGCTGCGGCCTGCTTCCGGCTCCTGCCTTAAGCGTATGCTGGCTGGGGAGGGGCCGGCCTTTCCTTAGCTATGTTCTTTGTGACACACCATGGTTTTGAACTGAAAGGTACAGCAGGTCCACTCCTCCAGCTCATCCCACTCAGTCCGTTCAATTCCCGCATGTCGGCCATGCCTCTCTGTGTTTGATTCTCCAAGCTTCTCACACCAGCTTCACGAGAAACAATAAGAAGGCAAAGGCAATACAGCGTGTGTTCTTTTTATCTTTCGGTTGTTAGCTTATGTCGGTAAAGGGACCCTATACGACGTGATGCCTTTTTCTGAAAACTGTGTAACAAAGTTAGAAGAAAGTAAGAAACAGGATGAATTTGAAAACTCAAACTTCCCAGACGCACCAGACTCATAACCGAAAACAATGTGAATACAGAATAAAAGGACTCAGATCATATGGAGACAATGAAATGTTCCTTAATTTGACATAAGAATTTAAACACCAGGGTTGGAGAGATGGCTTAGCCAGAGCAGAGTGCTGGCTGCTCTGACAGAGGACCCAGGTTCTGTTCCTAGCACCCACATCATACCTCACAACCATCAATAACTCCAGTTCCAGGGGATCTAAACCCTCTTCTGGCCTCTACAGGCCACCAGGCAGGTGTGCAGTGCACTCCATGCAGGCAAAACACTCATATATATAAAATAAAGGGAAATGTTTAAAGAATTTGAATTCCATTGTAAAATGACATTTACCTTTGATGTGACTCTTATGGGACTTTCAGAAACACGGAAATTTAAAGAGAAAAATAAAAATCCAATTAGACTCATGAGTTGCTATTTTTAAAGTATGAAAATAAAAACTCAGGTGTGGTGGCACACCTATTATCCCAGAACTTTGGAAATGGAAGCATTCAGATCAAGAGTTCAAAGTCATCCTTAGCTACTTAACAAGGTCAGAGCAAGTCTGGGCATTCTGAAACCCTGTCTCCAGTAAACAAACAACAAAAATATTTAACTTGGGAATCAAAAAAGAGGAAGGTGTTTTTTAATTGCTCTCTTTTAGTCTCTCTCTCTCTCTCTCTCTCTCTCTCTCTCTCTCTCTCTTATACTGATGATGTATGATATATGTAGTTTGATAAAATGAAGTTTCCCCTGCTCTTTCCTTTTGCTGCAAAGTCTACAATTTGTAACATGTGACTCACTGGCTGTGGTTACATGCTTATAACCCACCAGTTTTTCTCCTCTTACTCACTGTAAGGAATATACATGTGTAGTCACCCATTGTCACAGCCTCACAACGTTCTATATGAATACAGCACACTGAACAAGAAGATGGTGTCACTGGGCAGTCATGGTACATGCCTTTAATCCTAGAACTAGGAAGGCAGATCTCTTGAGTTTGAGGCCAGCCTGGTCTACAAAGTGAGTTCCAGAACAGCCAGGGCTACACAGAAAAACTGTCTTGGGATGCACCCCCCCCAAAAAAAAAATAAACTATGGTGTTAAGAATCAAGATGAATCTTTAGTGAGCTGACCTCCTTTAGTGGAATTACTAGTCTCAGTGGATGATCTTTACTATGACCTATACTGAATATACAAGCATGTCCTTGTTTTGAGAGAGGGGATACCCTGTGCTAAGTACAACCAACCAGTCAGCACACAAGGCCTGGCACAGAGTAGGCACTTTATAAATAACTCTAGTGAAATGAAAGCGGCAGAACAGGGCAAGATGCTCCCTTTAAGTCCTACTTCCCAAGATGTATGCAAATACAGACAGTGGTAAGTAGAATTATTTTTTAGGTAGAACAGTTTCAGAACATTGTATCATTTGAGCCACATAATAATGTTTTCATTTTGTTTTGAACCTTTTCATTAAGGAAAGAATGGCTTAATTTTGTGCCAATTGTATGTGTTTTTAATTTTGATCAACCGTATTAAAGAAGAATTCAAGCACAGAACTTCAGAAACAATACTTAGCAAGAATTTTATAATTATTTGTAACCTTATTTTGAAAAAGAATTTCTATTCAGCAATGGCACTGTTTGTCTAAATGTCATTATATATAAATTTTTATAATATCCAAATTAAAAGACAATATAAGGTATTAAGTATATGATAATAAAAACAGTTCATCAACATGCCAGCCATCACTGAAATAGAATAAACGTTAAGACTCACTCACTCTAGGCTAGCACTGATTAGTTTCTTCTTTAGATAACAGTAGATAGAGATGGTATCTTTGTAGTACTTTTATGCTTGTTTGTTTGCTTGCTTGCTACGTAGACCAGACTGGCCTCAAACTCACAGAGATCCACCTGCCGCCACCACCCAGCTTTGTAGTGCCTTTTATGCCCTGCTACCTACAAGTACAGGCCAGAGACCAACTAGACAACACAGATTATAAGAACCATAAATTCATGGCCTCTTGCAGTGGGATTGAAGTCCAGGAATCTGTTTCAACAAACCGTGTAAGCAGTTCTTATCATGGCTAACATTCAAGGCGCTTATTTGGAGAAACAGTCTGAAATGAGCTATAGAATAATTTCACTTTAGGCTCAAAGTTCTCTTTTTATGACAGTTCTTTGCCAGAATTATCTTGCAAATTTACACTCTCTGAACTGAGATTTGGTTGGGGAAAAAAATTAACTTATGTACCCAACTTATATTCTCAAAGCAACATTGGTCATATTGTATTTTGGAAAGATCAGTTAAACGTGATATTCGGACCAGATTCAGTTCCACAGCTCAGCTCTCTAAGGGAGAGCTTCAGAAGGGACAAACACTTCAGTCCAGAAAGCAGAGAATCGAGTTGATGCAGGAAGAGCATGAGGAAGGTTTTTGTTTGTGGTGGTTGGGTAAAACTAAAGCTTTTGGTTTACACTTATTTTTATTCTCTGAGAATTTCCCACATGTATACAATGAAATATGATGCAGTAGTCACCATTTCCCCTCCAGTTTCTACTGTACCATCCAGCACCTCTCTCTGCTAACCTTATGTCATGTTTGTTTCCCACTAAGTGCTGCCGATGGCTGCATGGCTGGGCTTAGGGGGAACCAACTCCGAAGCACTGGACACTGACCAGTGGCTGCACCCTGCAAGAATGATTCTCCCTGAGACTCATTTCTATTTTCTTCATCATTAATCTACACACCAGCAGCATTCTCGCGAAATACTATATTTTCTTATTTATGGAGAGAAGTTATGACCAATTGGGAAAGGAGAATTAGTTACCTCTTATGTTGGGCCACACTCACAAACACCTCTGAATTTTCAGAAAGTGTTATCACCCTCTATGTCACAGAGACTAATTCCCAAATTATCTCTTACTTTTCATTTCTCAGCTGAATGAAATTTTTTTCCTGTTTTTTTTTTTTTTTTTTTTTTTTGAGACAAGGTTTGTCTGTGTATCCCTGTCTTGTCCTGTAACTCTACTTATAGACCAGGCTGGCCTCAGACTCAGAGATCTGCCTGCCTCTGCCTCCCAAGTGCTGGGATGAAGGTTGTACACCACCAGGCCTGGCAAGAAGCATCTCATTTTCATCTCAAGTACCTGTATTCCTTCCTTCACTTGACCTGCGTCTCTCTATTAATCTTTTTCCTGAAGATTTACTCCATATTGACTCCGTTTTTACTATCAAATCCTTTCTAAATTGTTTAAAATGTAAGGAGCCTTGTTGGTCTCATTAGTTGCTTAAAATATAATGTCATGTAACTAGTGAATGGATTAAAATGAACAACTATGCATCTGATGCTCCAATCTCCTTTATGAAAAAAAGTTAATATACCTGTATGTCATAATTAAATACTCCACTGATGAAGGGAACTTATAAGCTCTTCATTAGCTTCTCTCTACCCAGTATCATTTGTACATTGCTACATTAATTTCTCAAGGTTGGACAGAGAGCTCAGTAGGCAATCCCTCAACTGAGACCCCCTTCACAGGTGACTCTTAAGGCTGTGTCAAGTTGATAGGTGAAGCTAACTCAGTCACTATCTATAACTGCATTTGCTATTATAGAAATTGTAACTTAGCAAAAATATATTGATTTACATAAGTAACAAAAGAGGTGTTGTATTTTCCACAATGGAAAAAAAAAATGAGTGAGCAGTATTTTGCAGCTCTCTTTAAGAAAGACAAGTAGAAGAAAGCTGTTCTCTCCTATCTGCCTTCAGTCTATTCAAAGTCGTCCTCATGTAACCCCACAGGGGCCCCATTTTCTACATGTGAAGGAATGGCAGTTGGCAAGGCAGAATTGCTAAAGGTTTGAACTCACTGGAGTATTAGGAACAAACTTTTAAAGCAAGAAAAACTTAGAATCTATATAAAATTGTAAATAGTTGAGGATATTATTAAGTGATCCTCCAAACTATTCAATGGGTACAGAATTCTGTTAGCAGAATCAAAACCAGGATGGGTCTGAGGCATTATTTCTGCTCATATTACAGCATGTGGATAGAAGTAAGTACCCCTTCTACCAAAAATAAAGCTTCCCTCCTGCATCCTTGTAGGGGATTTTCCTCTCTGCCCACCAGGAGCTCTCTCAGACATCTTTACCGCTCACTCTCTCCTAATCTGAACTCATTCTCATTCTTAGTTTTCCCCCCATTTCAGCCTGATTTGTTTTGTGCTATGCTCTCTAAGGTAAAAAGTTTAAAAGTACAGCCTTATACAATACACTGAGTGAAAGTAGATTCCACAGGACAGCCCCATTTCAGCATGTGATTAGACGCTAACAGTGTTTTCCTGTAAACGACTCTGGATCTTGGTTCCTTGGGACCCATCTTCATTTTAAACCATTGCAGCTTATTCCATTAGATAGATGCACCAATATTTAACATATTTCCTGTTAACGGGTACTCAAATTTTTACAACTTTCTGCTATTAGAAACAGTTCAAACCTTTGACCTCAGACCGTGGCCAAGTTCATCTGTAGCTTCTCAGCAAACGTTCTAGCACTGGTGAACGCTGCCATGACTTACTGGAAACCTCTATTGGCCACACTATGCCAAGGTTGAGCTAGCATCCCGTAAACCCTACTGAGCTCCCTCCAGCTAGTCAGAGAGTAAAATGAAGAAATTCAAAGTGCTAACATGGGTAGCTCCAAACCCTCAGAGTTAAAGAAGCTATGCTGAATGGTTTCATGGCCACCGAGGTGTGGATGTGGTTTTATATTGGAAAGGTCATAGACAAATGTAGCATCATTGGCTATGACGTTTAAAGACAACTCTTTAACATCTGGTTTTGAGTTCTTACTTGAATGTTCTTGACCCACATTTAATGAAACAGCTATCTGAATAAAATAAAACAAACTAAACAATACAACCCAAGAAAAGCCCAGCCCTAAACAAGTCACTTTTACTGTGCCCTCTGAGGCTCAGGAAACATTTTAAAACAGGGGGGTAAAGGAATATGTAGGAGCTAGACTATAGGAAAAGGGCTACAGAACTTCGTTCCCTAAACTGGGTGTATCAACTTTAATTAGTAACACATCAACTGTAGGTCGCTGAGCTGGGCCCCACAAGTAGCTCTATCAACAATGAGTTAAGGAGTGCAGAGGGCTCTTGGGATTCTACCTTTCTGTCTCCACTACTGGCCATCAGTGAATTCTAGGAAGTGGGTGTCACTGACTTTAGTTGTATACCCACTGTTGAACATACTGGGCTGTGATGGACAGCTCTAAACCCACAGTCACACAAATGGCTCTGATTAATCTTGCGGAACATAAAATATGAAATTGTGAAAAATAAAAATTATCTTTAAAAACTAATACTAACAAACATATGAATATTCTTTAGAAAGCTTAAAATATTAGGAAACATATCTAGGAATTGAACTTCTTGGGTCCAAGACTAAGAACATTTTAAATGTCAAGGATTTTGAGCAATTTCTCTTGCACCAGTCCAGATCAACTTACTGTCTTACCGGTACTTTCATGAACTGTGGCCAGACATCGTGGGGATGCTGTCTGTGAAAGGTATCATTTTCACATCACCCTAGTTAGACCCGCCCTTGTTCAGTCCTCAGCCTTTTAATCTGCCCTCTGTCTGAGCCACGCCCCTGAAACTGCTCTTGCCCTCAATGACTAACACATCCTCTTTGTTCCTCGACCTAGGACACTTTCCAAACCTGCTCTCATGTGACGTGACTGAACACTCCCTCCTTCGCTAGTGGTTTCACAGGGATGGAGGGCACCACAACCCCCTGCACTTTCCTCCTACAGTGTGGTCCTCCCCTGGTCAAGGGTTTTAGGTATTCTTCCTAGTTCAAGTTCAAAACCTTCCTGTTTTGGTGTTCTACATCATTTCCCTGACCAACCTCATCCCCCTTACAGGTCCTAATAACCACCCAGACACCCATGGCTCCCAAAGTCAGCCCTTTGTCTTGAACTCCAGACTCCCTTCCCTCTAGACCTGCCCATGTGACTGCTCCACAGGAAACTCCACATTCCAAAGCTGACCTTGACATTCCTCACTGTTACATACATACAAAACAACTTGCTTCTTGTGTTTATTTTCCCAGAAAATACTATCACCACCTACAGACAAGTTTGACTCTTCAGACCCACCCTCTGCTTTTGCTTCAGACTACTTTAAGACCCCATCATTCATACCCATAAATTCCCCCAGTGCCATGCATTCTATCTCCAAAGCAAATCTTCATTTTGCAATCTGTTCTGTCCCCATGGCACTTCCCTATTGCTGGTAGTCAGCATCTTTTTACCAGCTACCTGGCATTTAAAAGTAAATCCATCCACGTCATCCACCAGAGTAATACAGTTTAGTAGCTTCTCAGTCTGTGAAATCTGAGTGCGCTGATCTCTTCAAGCTCAGGCCATATCACCTCCCTCCTTGTTCCTCTGCGACTCGCTGGTACCATCTCTCTTCCTTTCATAAATGGATCTTTATGGGAATCTTTTCCTGGCTTCTTACTCCTCAGTTCTCAACTCAATCCTGTGTCCTCTGAAAGAATGTCCCTGGGCAGCAGCTGAGTCGTTTCCAGTTTCTCTTTAACATCACTCTATGTGCTCCTTCAATACTTACCTCCAGGTGTAAATATTTGGTTTTATTATTTATTGTCTATTAGCCTTATTCTCAGTAAACACATGCCATAAAGGTAGGTGCCAACCATGTCTATCTTAGTCTAGGTATTTTTATAATGTAATATTTCCTAGTAGTTCAAAATATACATGTTTCCCTAATACAATTTAGACACTAGATCCAGGGACAACAGTGGTGTCTATCTTTCTCTTTGTTACCACTCTGTTATGGTCCTTCCCCCAGAACACAAAGAACAAAGACCTCCAAATTCTGACTTCTGCTTTCCTGATCTTCTCACGTCTGCAAATACATGTTTCTATTGTATTTGATTCACTCAGGCTATCTGCTGTCCTCTGATCTCAGATTTCTAGTTCTGCTACCTCAATGTTCTCTTTCCCTTTCAAGCTGTATCTTAAAGATTTCACCTTCTAAGTCTACCCTTGAGCCAGCCATGCTGACCTGGGTTGTAGGTCTCTATGGATGGAGTTTACTCAGTAATGAAAGCATCTCAGTCTCACCCTGGGAGCCTGTAAAGGCCACCACAGATGACTGAAGGGGTTTTATAGATTTGATTCAAGTGGAGGATCTTAAGATAGGGAGATCATCATGGATCTCAGGAGTAGACAGTAAATGGAATAAAAAATGACTATAACAGAAGGGAGAGCGGGATTGTATTACAGAGGAGAGGAACATGTGTCAGAGACATTTGGATATGGTACACTACTACCTTTAAGATGCAAGAAGGAGCCAAGAGCCAAGGGATACTCTCAGCTTCTGGACGTTGAAAGAGAGAAACTGATTTCCCCTCAAACATGGGAGGAAGAGCCAATGTGGCAAACACCTTGACATTAATTAGCCCAGGGAAGCCAACATGGAGCTTTCCACCTCCAGAAGTAGGCAAGAATAAGCTTATACCATATTAAGTTACTGAATTCATAGTACCAATAAAACCTGATAAGTCTGCCCAGTTACAGTTTGAAGTCTTTGCCTTACAGTTGCTTTCTATTGGTCTATCTCCCTCACTAACTATAAACCCTTTTGAACAAGAAGTAGTTCTCACTTACAGTGGCTTTTTAAAAGCAAAGGTACTAGACAGGCAGCTCAGCAGTTAGGAAAGTTTCTTGCTCTTGCAAAGCAAGGGAGGTCAGTTCTGAGCACCACATTGAAAGACTCACAACTTCCTTAACTGAGGTTCCAGGAAATCTGTCACTCTCTTTTGTCCTCTGTGGGTACCTGTACCCCCACGCATATACAGAGACAAACACACACATGATTTAAAAATAAAATAACTTACAAATATTTGAAAATTTAAAGCTTAGTAGAACTTTTTTCACAAATGTGTATCTATGATTTTTTTTGACTATTGTTAAGTAAGTTATGGTAAGACTGAATAATGGAACATGTATTCAACACCAATATGAATTATAGAATTGCTTAGTGTCATTAAAATATGAGTAGAATATCTGTTATATTACTATATTTAGTAAAAAATAGATTGTGAATGTTCTAAGTATAGAATATACAAAATAATAATAATGATCTCTAGGTGTTGGGATATTGATAATTTTACTTTAACATTTTAAGCTACCTTAAGTTTTGTTTTGGAATAGACAAACACGTTATTTAGCCAAAAGAGAGAACATTTAAGCTGTGCTGGAGTCACTGTCACAGTCAGAGCCATAGACACAGTCCTGCATTCTTTTAAGTGTTGAAACTCAGATCTTCCTACGCTCTGTGCAAGGACTTTCCCAAGCATTACCAGCCACAGTACCGCATCTAGCAAGATACGTCCTTACACTGGGTGTAAGAGTAGTCTGTATTTTCAATTCAAATTGGTATAATTAGAAAGCCAATGGTGCTAATTAAAATGTTTCTGTTTGTGAACATTTTTGTATAACATATAAGGCTCTTATTGCCGAAATAAAGCAATGGGTCTATATTGCTTGTGGAAGCACAGCATGGTGAGAATGTACAGGTGTTGGAAAAGTCACCAAAATTACTGGGCTGAAAAATAATTATATAACTTATTCTCTTGAATAAAGTGAAGTTGTTCTTGACATTTTAATAGGTTGGGCACCTCTTATTTGTTACTGAGCCCTGGGCTTTAGTGGCAACCAAGAAAGGCACCTCTCCTTTGGAACTTCCCACTATAGTGAGGTAAATAGTGTCCACAGTTAACATATAAAATAATTGTAACTTGTTATTAGATCATTGATGGCCAATGGGGCAAGGATGGTAATGTGAGTGATTGAGAGATTTACATTAAAGAGAGAAATTGGGGAAAACCTCATAAAGGCAAGTCACGGAAACTGAACCCTAAGTGAGACCATGTTCATAGTATATGACCTGTTTGTTATCCTGAGAGAATAAATAAACCTCGATTTAAAAGTTTTAAAAGAATGATAATAACTGAAAATGGAGGTCAGTGGGATCTCAGCATTCAGGAAACAGAAGACTGTTCTCTGAGTTCAAGGCTGGTCAGTCTATAAAATGAGACTCTGTCTCAAAATATTTGGAGGGCGAATGTAAGTGGAAGAGAAAGAAGATAAGAGGAGGTAGGGGAGAAAGACAATGAGGCTTTCCAGAAGAGGAAAAGGCCTCTGACATAATCCCCATGAGAAAAGAAGCCTTGTCATGTCGAGGGCTTCTAGACAAGTGATAGTCTGGGGATTTGGGAACCATCACAAAAGCTGCTGTGCGCACACATAGGCCAACAGAAACTGAGGAAGATGGTGGTGCCGTCTAGTGTAGAGGTCCAGGTAGGAAACCGTGCTGACTGGGGGAACTTCCTGATGGTACACATGGCAACTGGCAGTGTCCAAGTGCATTTTGGAGACAAAACAGCACATATTTTGCCGGTATACTGACTATGAAAACATGGAGTGAGAAAAAAAGATGCTGTTAACATAAGCCCTACAGTTTTAGCAGTAAAATGTGGGTGAATAATACTACTGGTTCTTCACTCCTCCATTGTTGGTGGGACTGCAAGCTGGTACAACTACTCTGGAAATCAGTTTGATGGACCCTCAGAAAAAAGGACATAATACTACCTGAGGACCCAGCTATACCTCTCCTGGGCATATACCCAAAAGAAGCTCCAACATGTAATAAAGACATATGCTCCACTATGTTCATAGCAGCCATATTTATAATAGCCAGAAACTGGAAACAACCCAGATGTCCCTCAGCAGAGGAATGGATACAGAAAATGTGGTACATTTACACAATGGAGTACTGCTCAGCTATTAAAAACCATGATTTAATGAAATTTGCAGGCAAATGGATGGAACTTGAAAATATCATCCTGAGCGAGGTAACTCAGTCACAAAAGAATGAACATGGTATGTACTCACTGATAAGTGGACATTAGCCCAAAAGTTCAGAATACCCAAGTTTCACTTTACAGTAACCACTGGACTGAGAATGAGGTCCCAGATGGAGGAATTAGAGAAGGGACTGAAGGAGCTGAGGGAGTTTGCAGTCCCATGGAGGAAGCAACAGTGTCAACTGGCCAGACCTCCCCCCCCCCCCCGGTCCTCCTGGAGACTGGACCACCAACCAAAGAATACACATTGAGGGACCCATGGCTCGGACCACATATGTGGCAGAGGAGGGCCTTGTTGGCCATCAGGGGGAGGAGAGGCCCTTGGGCCTGAGGGGGTCGAGGCCCCAGTAAAAGGGAATGTCAAGGTGGGAATACAGGAGTGGGTGTGCGAGTGGGTGGAAAGTGGAATACCCTCATAGAAGTGGGGGAGGTGGAGGGGATAGGGGGTTTCCAAAGAGGAGACCTGGAAAGCGGGAAACATTGGAAATGTAAATAAAGTATCAAAAAATAAATAAATAATAAAAAAAATACTACTGGTTCTTGAGATAGAAAAACATGGGACTAACCAGATAGGAAGTGAAAACATCAAGCATTGTGTTTGGGAGTGCTGAGCATGAAATTGCAATGAGAAATGCAAACTACGCAGCACAAGATGTGAACAGATGAGACTGAGCCAGGGAAGTAAGTCTAAGCCATCAATCCGTAGATGCCATGTAAATATTATCTAATATCATGAAAATGGATCAGGGAGACGAACAGAGAGACCAGTTTTTATAAAGAGTATTGAGATACAGTAGACATCGGTGACAATCGAAAAGTTAATAAACTGAAGAACCAGGAGATCGTCCCTCCTCTCTTATTATATACCTTCTCAACACTGCCACCAACACTCCCAACACCAACACTTGACTTTCTGATCAAAAGTCAAGTCCAGATAAAAGACTAAGACTGAGCAAAAAGCTCCCAGAAGAAGACCAGAAGACCAACACATCATTTTCCTAGTAAGAAAAGTCTGCAGATTTCTGAGGAAATCACTACAACTTTCTTTGCATTGGAAAAAATCCTTCATCATCTCAACCATTTTCTATCTGAAAAATCTTAACTCTCTGGCTGACAAGCCTGCTTAGTGAGTTAAAACACTTGCTATGCAAGACTGACAACCTGAGTTCTAGTCTTGAATTCTATGTCAAAAGCCAGATAAGGTTTGCAGCTACATTCCCAGATCTCTTGCTGTGAGATGGCAGGTGGAGAAAGGACAACCACACAGAAACTCGAAGCACAGCTATAACTGAATATGTCATTCAGCAGAAACAAAAAGGGGCACTCCGCCTCAATAATATAGATGAAGATAATTCTGAAAATTAGATTTTGATTTTCACATGCCCATTGTGGCATCTGTGTGCCCCCACCCACACCGCAACACACACACACACACACACACACACACACACACACACACACACACACACACAAAGAAACATACAAGCACAACAATATAATACACATTTTTCAAAATCACGTCTCCTTTTCTTATTTTTAAATTTTAACACAAACTACAACTAAAGTCTCCCAACCTCTTCTCCTTAAATAGAGATTCCAGACTATATTTTAATTATTTGAGAATAATTCATTCAGTGTATTTTAATTTTACTCACCTTCCCCCAAATTCTCCCACATCAAACCCCCCTCTTTTCTACCCACCCAACATTATGTCCTCATTTTTTTAAGCTCACCGAGTTCAATTTGTGTTGCCCATGTACTCTTGGATCTGTAGCCAGCATGAGCAACCTACCAGGAGCCACACTCTAAAGAAACCCGACTCCCTTGTCTAGGGGTGCGCCTCTGCTCACCTTCCCACTCCATGGTTGGATTTTGCCTGCTTGAGCTTACACAGATCTATTGAATGCTATCACAACCATTGTAAATTCAAAAACGCAACCTCCTTGTATCTAGGCCATTATTTCCTTTTAATCATCCACTATCTGAAACGTGCAGTCTTTCTACCTCCCTCTTCCACAATGATCTCTGATCCTTGGGAGAAGGAATGCGATATAGGTGTTCCATTTAGAGCTCTGTCATCTCTCATTCTTTGCATCTTTGCATCTTGTCCAGATATGAGTCTCTGTTAATCACCTTCTACTGCAAGGTTTTTCTGATAAGGTTTGAGAGAAGCACTACTATAGAATAACACTAAGTCATGAAGGGTAGATTTAAATACTATTCTCTTTGATAGAGTATTAATAGTAAGTTTGTCCCCAGGTCCTGTGACCTATCTAGCAGTGGGTTCCTGGACCTGATAATGGTGCCAAGTGTGAGTTCTATAACATGGAATGGGCCTTAAATTCAATCAGAAAGTGATTGGTTACCCCCACAATGTTCATGCCACTATTACACCAATGGGCATCTTTTGTGAGGACAGAGGACAGTCATTAGTGTAGTTTTCATTGTTCATACCTGGATAAGACTGTTGATTACTTTTCTTCTCTGGTAGTGTGCACTGTGAAAACTAGCCAGGAGAATTAAAACTTCCAGGAGAATGTCAGGTTAATTTCTACATGTTCTTTGATTCAATTATGTGTTATCTTTGGCAAGAGGGTCTAACCATCAAATTCTGAAGAGCAACCAAGAGTATTGGCAGTCATGAAAATGTGGCACATCATCTACAGAATGGAATTTTATTCAACCGTCAAATGAACAAAATTATGAAATTCATAAGTAAGGTAAGCCAGACTCAGAAAGACAAAGATTGCATGATTTATCTCATACTTCGATGTTAGCTTTGAATCATGAGCGATGTATGTTTCATTTGTATTGTCCACAGTGTTAAGGAATATAGTAATGATCTGTAGGGCAATGGCTTTCAAGAGGAGGAGGAAATAATGCAGTGGTATAAAGACTTAAAGGGGAATAATGAAAGAAGGAGGGTTAAATGGGGTGGGGGATGGGGAGGAACAGTGGAGGAGAGAATATGTGAATGGATAAATAACACTAAAGACCTTTTGAAAAAAAGTCTTATGGATCCAGGCAATAGTGGCACATGCCTTTAAACCCAGTACTCAGAAGACAGAGGCAGACAGATCTCTGAGTTTGAGGATAGCCTGGTCTACAGAGCAACTTCCAGTACAACTGTTGCTACACCAAGAACTTGTCTCCTGGGGGGAGAGACAGACAGACAGACAGAGAGACAGAGAGACAGAGGACAGAGGGGAAAAGTTCTATGAAAACTTGACTACCATAAAAGCTTCTTAAAATACATACATACACATATATTTAAAAGTGTACAAATGGAATTACCTTAACCCAAAGTGATAATCCTCCCAAGAGACACCACAAGCTAACAAGTAAGAAGCCCATATCAGGAATGGGTTACTTCTTCAGTAATAAGATCCTATAGATGCACAAACATTAGATTCAGTCCCTTCTATGTTCCATTGTATTAAATTGTTGAGCAACTAGACACAATGGTCAGTGCTTTCCAATGACATCAAGAGCACACCTTACTCTAAGGTCAAGTTTTTAAGACAAGTATATGTTAGCTAGTCAGATGCTCTGCTGTGCTCACGGGTTGTCATCTGACTCAGCTTATGCCCTATTCAAATTATCAGGGACAGAAGAATATGACTGGGGTTTCCCCAGAAGGAAGTTTGCAACTATGAGTTTCAAGCCACACAAGATGACTCTTTGACTGGAGCACACTTTTCCTTTTGGGGTTTCTAACCATGTAATGACTTTCTGCCTATAGAACTTTGGTTATTTTTTTTAAAGCATGATGCTTTACTAATTTATAATGTGGTTAGGTGATGTGGGTGGAACTTATATGATCAGGAGCTCTGGTAAAATATTGATTTATTTTTTTGTACTTTGGTAATCAGAAATGATATTCCATTTCTTGACCTTATATTTTGATGTGAGTTGTTAAGATAAAATGAAAAATATCATGCTCTAGATTTTCACAGGGGAAATTATGCTTTTCTAGGCTGTTCAACCTTAATGTTTATCTTAGTAAGGTGGAATAAGAACTATACCATTTTCTGTACCATATCGAAGTTTTTTGGGTTTTGTCATCTCCCTACTCCAACCCCCACTGCAATTTCAATTTCCTTTTGTCAACTTTCTGCCCAATGTACTTGTACTGGCAATTCATAGGGCATGTCTGCTTTCAATGAAAGTCCTTTTTAACCATGATAAGTGAAGACTGCTTCCAGAGACTCAGAGAAAATTTTTCATATTTTTCATATCTGCATCCAGGGATATTTGCATTTTGCTGTAATTATACTTGTACTCCATGAAAAATATGCAAAAATGCTTCTTTAAATATTCGCTGAACTTTAAAAACAAAAATAGATTTATATAATGTGTTAGTGTAGAAGAAATGCAGCAAAATGAATTGTGATGAATGTACTTTCATTTCTATTAATTCTTTGAGAAATTTCTATACTTAGGTTGATTTGATTCACACACCCTCTCCCCTAACTCCTTCCAGATTCAGTTCCCTTTCCTCAGCACCCAACTTCATGTCTTTATTTTGTGTAAGCCCACTGAATCCAATTAATGTTGCCAACATGCTATTGGGTCTGTGGCCAGCCATTAGGGTGCCAGGAGCCACACATCCTTAAGGAAAATTGATTGGATCTCCCTGAGAACCAGATGGTTATCAGGAGCTTCTCACCCAGGAGTGTAACTTCATGTCCACCATTCACCTTCTATGCTAGGATTTTTCTGTCTTGGGTTTGCACAGATCCTGCACTGCAATTTCCCCTGCTGTGTCCAGACATCAAGACAGTGATTTTCTTTTAGTTGTCCATTCCTTCTGGCACGAACAATCTTTCTTTCTCCCTCTTCTGAATATGCCCTGAGATTCAGAAGGTGGAGTGTGATATAGATGTCCCATTTAAGTCCCCATTTCTCTTAGTTTCTGTACCTTGACCAATTATGAGCCTCTGTTAATCATATTCTACTGCAAAAAGAAGTTTCTCTAATGAAGTTTGAGAAAACACTATCTATGTGCATGACAATAAGTCATGAGGAGTTGACTTTTTGATAGAGTGTTAGTAGTGAGTTCTCCCTCAGGGCCTACGACCTATCTAGCTAGCTGCAGGTTCTAAGTCATGATAATTGTGCCATGTATGGGTCCCATACCATGGAAAGGACCTTAAATCAAATCACAAAGTAACCAGTTAGTCCAAAATGTTCGTGTCACTATTGCACCAAAGGGCACATCTTGCCAGCACAGTCAGTCACTTTAGTTTTCTGAATTTCCAGCTGAGTAAGACTGCTGATTATGTGTCTCCTCTGGTAGCATAGCACAGCACTATAAAAGCTAGCTAATAGCTTCCAGGAGAATACCAGATAATGTCTTCGTGTTCTACGATTCAGTTATACTTCACAGCAATAGAAACCCTAACTCAGACACTCGGCTACACTATCTTTAAGCTATTCCTTCATGTGCTAATTCCAGCAAACCTTTCCTGAGTCTACACCTTGGAAACACCGAAACTGCTCTTCCTGCTCCCCTGGAGCATGGTTTCCCTCTGTGACTCTCAAATGTATTTGTCTCACGTTTCATTGAAACTATAAACTAAAGTATTTCTTTCTGCTCCAGAGCCCCAAGCCACAATGCCACACAGTCTTTTCTCCAAGGGCTAGCAGATGACTGTATCTTCAGGGTTCTGGGGAAGAACTGATGTCCTTGCCAGGCCAAGTATCCCAAGGGTGCCTAGAGTCAGTAAGTAAAGGCTGGATTTTGTGAATGCTATTACTTTTTCTTCTTCTTCCCCTTAGAGAGTTACTAATCCTTAGCAACTTAAAACAGCATGAATTTGTTACCTCCTGTTTCTATAGGATAGAAATCCAACAGACATCACCCGGGGATAAAATGCAGGTGTAGCTGGGCTGTATTTCTTTGCAGGTGTGAAGGAGAATTTGAGACTGCATGCTCACTTTTGCAGTTTCATAATTCACTTCTTAAAGTCATAAGACCAAGGTCATTTTTTTTTAATTGCTGCCAGATGAGGGTTCAGCCAAGTTCCATGGGCTGGCTACACTCATCGGCTTCTCATGCCCTACTTCTAAGTTCAAGGCCAATAAAAATCAGACAGAATGCATGTCACACTTCCCATCTCGCCTGCCTCTTCATTAGAGGACTCCGGGAATATCTCTTTGTATTAAAGTCAGCAACCGTTAACCCATCCACAACCATAATTACTCTAACATTTTCATCATAATGTAAGAAGTTCATGTTCATGAACCTAACAATAGGGCACAGATCACAGAGGTCAGAAGCCTGCCTACAATACTGCATTTGTTTCAGGATTTTGTTCATTGCCCAGCAAGAATAAGGGGATGCCTTTTTTTTATAATAGGAAACGCATCAACTCTCTATAGTTATAACCATGCCATCTGAGAAAACTGAATATAGTTTACTTTTTCAAAAAGACCATACCAATTATTTATATTTTAGGATGACAATTTCTTAATGGAGTAGGAAAAAATGAAGAGGAAAAGAAAGAAAGAAAAAGAAACCCTAGCAAAGCTTCTCTGAACTCTAGAGAGAATCTCCCTTTTGACCACAAGAAATTTTTCATTTGAATGTATTAGTATTCCTGGGCTACTTTTCAAATTTTCCAACAATGCACGATCCTTCATGTTGTTTTTTAGTCTTAGGAATGTACCTTGGCCAAGTTTTTGGTCATTTTCAATGTCTACCGTAGATGGACTGACTAATGTGGCTTATGACATCATCCTAGAAAGGCCCCCTCTCCTGAGAAATAACATGATGGCTGTGTTGAGTTTGAATCATCCTACTGAGCCTTTCTACAGAGAATTTTCACAAGAGAAAAAATTCATCCCTTTCTGTGCCAGGTTGTCGGAAGCCTCATAAAGACTAAATGTGTGAATACAATAGAATTTGGCAATACTACTACAGTTTGGATAGGTGCTTCCCAAAGGCCTGTATGTCGAGGGCTTGATTGCTAGCATATCGTAGTAAGGTATGATGGAACCTCTAAGAGGTGGGACTATGGGAAAAATTCAATTCCAAGAGAATGGGACATATACCCTTGAAAGGAACATTGGATACCCAATCTCTTTCTGTCTTCTTCATGATCACCATGAGATGAGTAGCTTCCTCTGTTACATGCTCACATCATAAAGTACTGCCATGTCATAGGCTTCAGTGGACAGGCTAAAATAAACACAAAAGAATATACTCTGAACCTCATGGAACTGTCTCCAAAACTGACCAAAGCAAGCCTCAACAGATACAGCAAAATTAAAATAATTCCCCCAATTCTAACAGACCACCACCGATTAAAGCTGGATTTTTAACAACAGAAACAGCAGAAAGCTTGCAAACTCAAGGAAACTGAGCAAGGAAAAAGAAGCAAACATATCCAAAAAGAATAGATGGCAATGAATAGTAACATTCAAAGCTGAAATCAATAAAATAGAAACAAGAAAATGATGCAACGAATCAGTGAAACAAAGAATTGGTTCTTTGAGAAAATCGATTAAGATCAACAGACTCTTTTCCAAATTAACTAAAAGGTAGAGAAAGAATATCCAAAATTGCACCTACCCTGGCAGAGACTTGAAGTGCCAGAGTAGAGGGCTAGCTGCAGGGGGGGATAACCTCTCAGAGGAGAAGATGGGGTTGGGGAAGAGTCTCTGTTATGGGGGGAACCAGGGGACATCATTTGATATAAATTAATTAATTAAATAAAAAGAATATCAAAATTAATAAAATCAGAAATGAAAATGACAGACACCAAGAAATGCAGAGAATTATAAGAACATACTTTAAAAACTTGTACCTCACTACTTTGGAAAATCTAAAAGAAATAGACAATTTTCTTGATAGGTACCACTTACCAAAGTTAAATCAAGATCAGTTAAATTGTTTAAATACACAATTTAAACAGACTTTCAAATAAGAGTTAATTCCAATACTCCTCAAATTATTCCATAAAACAGAAATGAAAGGAACATTGCCCAATTCATTTTATGAGGCCACAGTTACTCTAGTATCCAAACCACATAAAGACTTGACAAAGAATTACAAATCAACATATTTTATGAACATAGATGCAAAAAAAATACTCCATAAAATACTTGCAAACCAAATCCAAGAACACATCAAAAAGATCATCCACCATGAACAAGTAGCCTTCATCTCAGAGATGCAGGGATAGTTTAATATAAGAAAATAAGTAAATATAATCCACCATATAAACAAACTGAAAGAAAAAAACCCACATCATCATCTCATTAGACACAGAAAAGGCCTTTGACAAGATACAACACCCCTTCATGATAAAAGTCTTGGAGAGACTAGGGATACAGTGGACATACCTAAGTATAGTAAAGGCAATTTTTAGAGCAAGCCGATAGCCAGCATCAAATTAAACGGAGAGAAAATCAAAGCAATTCCACTAAAACCAGGAACAAGACAAGGTTGGCCACTCTCTCCATACCTATTCAATATAGTACTCAAAGTTTTAAGCTAGTGCAATTGCAAGGGTTACATCTCTGAGAGGAGAGGTTTCCCATACAGGAGTGTTGCAACTCTGAGGGGAAAGACTTCCTCTCTGCAAGCATTGCAACTCTGACAGGAAAAGTCTCCCCAATAGAAGTATTGTAGCTCTGAGGGGAACGGTATCCTGGCAGTCAGGAGCCAAGGAATACCACAAAGTCACACTGCACAACAAACTTCACACTAGAGATTTATTGGGTAGCTGTTTCTGCTCAGGTTAAGAAGAAACAGGGAAGTGAGCAGGAGGCAGACGTTACATAGGGTTTCTTGTGGCTGGAGTTTTCCAGGCAGAGATTTCCAGGGTGGAGACTGGTGGGATTTCAAGGTAAGCCCAGGGATTGGTGGAATTTTGAGCTCAAGGATTGGGGCAGTTTTGGCATCAGGGATCAGTGGATCTTCAAGCTCAGGGATTGGTAGGTTCTCCGGCTCAGAAACTGGTGAATTTTCAAGCACAGGGATTGGTGAGGTTTGGCGAGTTTTCAAACCCAGAAATGGGCTTGGACCTTTTGCAGTACAGCAATAAGACAACTGAAAGAGATCAAGGGGATACAAACTAGAAAATAAAAAGTCAAAGTATCTTTATTGGCTGATGATATAATAGTATACATAAGTGACTCTAAAAATTCCACGGGGAAGTCTTACAGCTAATAAATTCCTTTAGCAAAGTAGCTGGAAACAAAATCAATTCACAAAGATCAATAGTGCTCCTACCCAAATGATAGATGGTCTGAGAAAGAGATCGGGAAAGCAACACCGTTTATAATAGCCTCAAGTAATATAAACTATCTTGGTATAACTCTAACCAATCAAGTGAAAGACTTGTATGATCAAAACTTCAAGTCATTGAAGAAAGTAAAGAAGATATCAGAAAATGGAAAGATCTCCCAGGCTCATGACCTGGTAGGAAGATTTTAATTCTAGGTGCTGATATCTGGTCTTGTCCTTGTTGGTTGAGCCTTTGACTCTTTGTTTTTTGTTGCTCTCTCAGGTTCTCAGGAGAGTATAGTGGATGCTTGTTGCCTAATAGGAAATGCTTCTGGGATGCTGCTATTCATGGACACTAGGAGTTCAGGGTAAAATGTGTTTCTAGGCTTGAGAACGTTAGGAATGGGGACTGGTTACAAGTGGGCGGGGGGGGCTGGGGAGGTGTTATCCATAGGATGACAGAAGGCAGGATGTACCACCAGGATCTGTCCCGACCCAAGGGACGTTCAACGAGGGTCTGAGGAGTGAACTGTCGGATGAAAGAAGGGGCAGGAGACAGAGATACCTGGGAGCAAGACGGCAATCCGATCCAACTCCAAGGAACTTTATTTCGGAGCAGTATATAAAGCACTTAAGGTGGGAAGTAACAGGGATGGGGAAGTTCCAGAAGGTCAACGCTCCTGCCAGATGTCACGTATTGTTGCAAAAACAAGATAACAGGATATCACAAGATCTCCCTAAATCCGCAGGTGAGGACAAACAGGATATCTCTAAAACCACAGGCTGGTCACCTAATTTCTGGGAAGCCCGAGGCACCAGGCCCAGGAAACTGAACCTCGGGCCTACTAGTCAGACCAAAGCCTGTTGGTCTCTGACAAGGATCTGCTTAGACCCTGAGAATAGGGGCAGAAATTGAGGAAAGGCTGGTTGCTGGTAGTCTGTCTCAGACCCAGGGATAAGCCTAGGGACTGGACATGAAAGACAGAGAGAGTGAAGATCTGAAGCTCCCCTACCTGCTTCACTGGCATACTTGCTTCTGTAGCAGGCTTGGCTGGCTTGTTCCCAGGGAATGCCTGCTGGAGTTTGGGGCTGAAAAAAGGATTAGTGGAAATGAAGTTTAGTCAAGATTTGTCTATGGAAGATGAAGGCAGAGCGGGAGGGGAGGCTATAGCAGGTGGTCTGCTATAGAACTGGGGACTGGATTTGGAGAGGAGGAAGTGAAGATCTGAACTTGGTCTATCTGCTTCCCTGGCCTACATCAATAAAATGTAGGGTTTCTTTTTAAAAGACTTAATCATGCATGGGACACATTTTTAATCCCAGCACTGTGGAGGCAGAGGCAGGCATATCTCTGTGAGTTCAAGGCCAGCCTGGTCTACAAAGCAAGTCTCAGGATAGCCAGGGCTACACAGACAAACCTTGTCTCTAAACAAACAAAACAAAACAAAAAATTAATTATTCACATTATCACACTTGCTATGTGTTTCTGCAGTAAACACTATGACCACACACAGCTTATGGTGAAAGGAAATGTCTTAGCTAGTTGACTGCAATCCATTACCCAGAAAAGCCAGGGAAAGGGCTCTAGGTAGGAACCTGGAAACAGGAACTAAAGCAGAGACTACAGGGGAACACTGCTCTGGAGCTTCCATCCAGGATTCTGCTCTTTCTTATAAAACCCAGGACTACTTGACCAAGGTTGGCACCACCCACAATGGGTTAGGCCCCCATCCGTCAATCTACAGTCAAGAAGATGCACTCACCAGGGTAAGAGAGCTACTTGAAGTTCCTGTCTTAACTTGCTTACAATGATGGTCTGTCATCTGGAATTGTAAATTAAAATAAACTTTTGTGTCATGGTGTTTGATCAACACAATAGAAAGGAAATTAGAACATTGTACCAACCTGATGACCTGAGTTTTATTCCCAGATTCCACCATGGAAGAAAAGAACCAACTTGTTCTCTGTCCTCCACATTTTCCCAACCACACACAGTATAAATACCATCATCATATTATCATTATTATATGATATTATATTGTCATAATACTAGTAATAATGATAATGGAAAGTTTACCCTTTAAAATAAATAAATTCTAACTCTCATTAAAATGAACGGAGAAAAAAGGAAGAAACGTTTTTGAGGTCTACCATGTCAACACATTGTGGCCTGATGTTCCTTCATGAATGTTGCATGTGGTATTTGAGAGAAAGTCAATCTAGCTAAATATTTGCAACATATATGGCATTATGGTGTAATATGCTTATGTTTGGTTGTCACTGAGTATCTTAGAATTCACTGATAGTTTTCTACATATTTTCTACCTCAATATTATCATCATGACCCCAGTGTTGCCATTGTCTGTATAATTTATCAATGTCTTAAACAACCTGGAGTCTACTTCATTTCACTTTAGATAATGTTAAATTAAACTGTGGATTCTCAATAACTTTGGTTTTTTTTTCTTTTTAGACATGGCTTCTTATGTTCTTCTGGCTGTCCTGGAACTCCCTGGCTGGCTTAGAACTCTGAGATTTGCCTGCCTCTGCCATCAGACTGCTGGAATTAAAGACATGTGTCACCATTCTCAGTTCTTCCAATAACTTTTCAATTTGTTTGTTTGTTTGTTTGTTTTCTCTCTCAGAAATGTAGCACTAAGATACTTAGCTACGTTCAATGCCCACATCCTTTTACATTGACCACATCTTGTGCTAGTAAATAGAACTTATCAATTATATTATGAAACGGAGGGGGGACTAGACATCGTCAAAGCTGAGCAAAGAGAAAACAATAGCTTCTGACTTCAGTGTTTATCATAATCAGCAACCATACACCTTGATGACTTCTGGTTCCAGTTTTCATCAAAAAAGCATTTCGGGGATTTTAAATGGTTAAATGGGGACTTTTTTATTCTACCACTTTTGCCTTCTGCCTGAACACAACCCATACTGAGTGGCTCAGCCTTCTCTGGGATGTGGGAAACCACGGAAGGACTCCATCATATCACACGCCTCACATGGCTGTCAGTCAGGATAATCACATAACCACATGCTAATGTGGGAAAGTGCTGACAGGACCGACATGAAGGGCATGGAGCCAAATGATGAGCATCAAGAAGCAGGCTGCACACACCATACTCACTCACACTGTTTGCACACTTCACTTTCCCAGTCGACCTACGGCCAGTTCCCTGACTGAGCATGACAGTGCTTCTGCAGTTTGCTAGAATAACAGTGAGCAGGCAGAAAGCTTGCAGAGACAAATGACGATATGAGGAGAGGGGCTGGCTTGCAAGATGATTTTTAAGCTGCTGTTTCTACTTCCAAATCATGAATAGCAGTGATGAGCAGTTCTCGAAATCGTTTGAGGCCACCCTATTTTTATTGAAATAAACGACTAGCCTTGTTCATACTGTTTAACTTACTGGAACAGGCTGTGGAAACTGGCTACTGTTGAGAGAATCATCATCCTTGTCTTGGGGCTGAGTGAACTAGATCGCTCAGAGGCCTTTCATGGGGATTTATCCAAGACCACGTGCCTGCCTGCAACTGTGCTCACATCTGCTCTCATGTCCTCTGATTCCAGCTTCTGTGACCTCTCTGCCACAACATCTTCCTCCACACTAGTGCTGGGTGATATGATCTGCTTCTCCCCAAAGAAAGCTCCTTTTTGTTTCAATCCTTTTGTTCTTCTCTCTCTCTCTCTCTCTCTCTCTCTCTCTCTCTCTCTCTCTCTCTCTCTCTCTCGTTCCATTACATCTTCTGTTGCAGCATGTTGTTCTGTCTGTCCTTACCACACCCTTCCCCTTACCTCTTACTCCTGGTAAGTGACCATAGGAAGTGGCAAACATAGGCAAATGTCAGTCCGACTTTAAGAAGGAAAAAAGTACAGCCTCAGCATTTCCAGAATATCTGGCTAGAGGTGCAGCTTGGTACATGTGTTTTCATTTTTTAAATTACATTTTATTCAGAGTACATGGAGGGGAGAACTCAGCTCTGCTGATCAGAAAGGCTTTCCAGGACAATGATGGGTTCACTGAGCTTTAATGAATAGAAAGCATTGCTATGGTCAGAGACGCAGAACAAAAAGATAGCTAATGAGACACTGTATAGGAAACAGTACTGGAAATGGAACGGATAGCTTGCATTTAACTATTAGGCAGTGAGGTAGAGGTCGACCTCGCATAACATACACAGCACTTGGCCTTTTAAAACGTGAGTCACATCATTTTATTCTCTATCTAATAGCCTACAAATGCGATCTCCTTTTTCAAAAACGATAATAGTTGTGGGCTCTTAGCATCACTTGTAATGCTCATCACTCTGGCAATTTTTCCAAGTTCATGTCCTTTACATTTCAAGGAGGAAGAGACAAACAAACAAACAAACAACCCTTGTGTGTCAACCTGGACATTTTGAAGGAGTGTTCGGCCTCCCGGTCTTCGTCCAATGCTCTGCAAAACCCTTCCTTACAAATGTATAATGAAAGCAGCCCTAACCTCTGCTACCCAGAGCTACGTGCCTCCTATCTTTCAGTTCTACTCTCTCTTAGGATGTTTGACCGACATTAAAATGTCTACTTATTTGCTTTGAGTGATCTGCTTCTCAATGAAACTCGGTGAAAACAAATTAGACACAACCGTGTCTCAGCATCTAAAAAATTTGCCAGTGTTGATTGGGTACATGAATAAATGATGGCCGTGAGAGTGAGTGAGCACACGATCATGAGATACAGGAGTCTAGGGTTTTTCTGGGTCAGAGAAATCCCAGAGTTGAAACATAGAAGGCTAAACTGATTAAGATATAAGTAGGAATCTATGAAGAACTACAGTGTAATGCTATCTTTTTATAATACAGTAAACATGGCTATATACCTTATGGCTGTTTGTACAAGCATAGAAATATATAATATATACATATTATATAATTTTTATTTGCATAACTCTAACATTTTTTGTGTGTTTTTTCAGTAGGCCTTAGTATTGGTGAGGCATAGTATTGAAGAAAGCATCTTTTGGCTCATGAACTCTTTTTTTTTTCTTGGATATTTTATTTTTTTACATTTCAAATGTTATCCCCCGGTTTCCTCTCCAGAAACCTCCTATCCCATCCCCCCTTCCCCTGCTTCTATGAGGGTGCTCCCCCTCCCACCCCCCCACTCCTGCCTTACTGCCTTGGCATTCCCCTACACTGAGGCATCGAGCCTTCACAGGACAAAGGGCTTCTCCTCCTATTGATGCCAGGTAAGGCCATCCTCTGCTACATATGCAGCTGGAGCCATGGGTCCCTCCATGTGTACTCTTTGGTTGGTGGTTTAGTCACTTGGAGCTCTGGAGGTGCTGGGTGGTTGATATTGTTATTCTTCCTATGGGGTTGCAAACCCCTTCAGCTCCCTCAGTCCTTTCCCTAATTCCTCAATTGGGGTCCTCGTACTCAGTCCAATGGTTGGCTGCGAGCATCCATCTCTGTATTTGTCCGGCTCTGGCAGAGACTCTGAGGAGACAACTATAACAGGCTCCTGTCAGCAAGCACTTCTTGGCATCAGCAATAGTATCTGAGTGTGGTGTCTGTATATGGAATGGATCCTCAGGTGGAGCAGTCTCTGGCTGGCCTTTCCTTCAGTCTCTGCTCCACACTTTGTCCCCATAAGTCCTTAAGACTGGAGCAATTCCAGGTTAAAAATTTAGAGATTAGTGGGTGGTCTCATACTCCAACTGGGGGCCTTGCCTAACCTCTGGATATGGTTTCTACAGGTTCTCCCTTCCCTTTGTTGGACACTTCAGCTAATCTCAACCCCATTGGGTCCTGGGAACCTCTTGCTGTCCTGGCATCTGGAACTTTCTGGTAGCTACCCGTAGTTCCCCATCCCCGTTGCTAGACATCTCTGTTCAAATTCCTGACCCTCTGTATATCAACCCCATCTCCTCCCATACCTGATCCTGCCACCCTTTTTCCCCTCCTCCTCTCTTCCTCCCAAGTCCCTCCCACCCTCTATCTCCTGTAAGTATTTTGTTCCCCCTTCTAAGAAGGACTGAAGCATCCACACTTTGGTCTTCTTCTTGATCAGCTCATAAACTCATATCTTCTGCTCCCTTTCAATATTAAGTTGTGGATTATATGATTAACATATTTAAGGGAAAGCATCACCCCCAAACCAAGGCTAATCAGTGTAAGCAAGATACATGTCACGTGACAATGCCTCACAGCATTGTTGAAGAATTTTTCCATGTGTGTACATGGTAGCTAACTGAGCTTGATTGTAACTGATTGGACAGAGAAGTCCCCAGGAAATTACTGAAGCACATTTCTGGGTATGCCCAGGAGGCATTTTTAGAGAAAATTAACCAAAGATGGAAAGGTCGACCACAAATATCCATAGCATCTTCCATCCCATAGACTTGGCACAAAGGAGACAATGAAGAAAATCATTAGTATAGTTATTCTCTCCCTCTGTCCCTGGCTCCATAATGGGAGTTCAGACACATACCCAGTCATACTGACTGAGACCACTGAAACTGACCAGATATAAATCCTTCTTCCCTTAAGTCCATGGATATTTGGTCACATCAATTTTAAAAAATACTACATTTGTATGTGTTCTTTAGTATTACAGGTATGATATTTTAAGACAATTTTTTATTTAAATTAGAAATAAACAACTTTTTACAGAGTTAAGTCCCAACTGGCGCCTCTGCATGCCTCAGTATCCCTGTCAGCTCTGAAACCTGCATGTGTATGGCTCAAACCCCACTGCCAACCTCAGGTTGCCTCAATGAACAGCTGCTATATTTTGTTATTTTTAAATAAAAGGAATACCTTTTAATAACTTCTTTAAAAAATTGTTTTATCCATTATTTACATATATAGGAATTTATAATTAAAAAGTTTTCCAGGCATGGTAGCATATGCCTTTAATCCCAGCATTCCAGAACTAGAGCCAAGCAGACCTCAATAAATCCAGGGCCAGAAAGACCCAGGCAAGCCAAGGATAAAAAGTGAGACCGTGTGTCAAAAAAACAAAACAAAACAAAACAAACAAACAAACAAAAACCCAGAAAGGAAAAGACTAAGTACAAGAATGTTATCTATGGCCTCATTTGTAACAACAAAAATAGTAGGAAAAATATGTCCAACTTGATGGAAAATCCTGTAGCTTTCAAAAATTGTATATCTATAAAACACAATGTTTGTTATCTGAAAGAATATAACATAAAATATTATTATAGTACTATAGTCTCCCCTATTTATGATGAATATGTTCCAAGATCCATAGTGGGTGCCTAAAACTGCTGATAGCACTAATCTATCTACTTTTTTCTATGTATTCATATGTGTGGTAAGACATAATGTATAAACATGCAAAGTATTAAGAGCAAAAACTAACAATAAGTTACAACAATGTGCTTTTTCTTCATTATCTTAAAAAATGGATCTTTCATCCTCAACAGATCATTTCTTTCTTTGTTAAATTGCAAACTTCTACTTTCACATTTCATTTACAAGAAGCACTTTGGAGGTGGCTAGACAGCTCAACAAGTAAGAGCAGTGGCAGCTCTTCCAGACGTGCTGACTCACTGGGTGGCTCAGAACCTTTTGCAACTCCAGTTCCGGGGGGGGGTCCAATGCCCTCTTCTGGCTTCTGTGGCCACCTGGCATTCACAAAGTGCACAGACATACATGCAGGAAAAACACACAACATATAAAAATAAATAAAATTTTAAAATAAAGTACCAAAAAGAAATCAACCAAAACCAAAACCAAAACATGTCCTGCCTTCTTCGAGCAATAGCTGAATGGATGGAATCACTCAACTTATACTTTGGGGTAAGTGTTAAGTAAAATAAGGGGGTTTTGAATGTAAGAACTTCAATACCTCAACAGTTAATCTAATAAGCAACATGGTGACTGAACAGTGATGAACAGAATCCCAGCAGGAGTGTGCTGGACAAAGGGAAGAGTCGTGTTTCAGGCAGGACAGGATGGAAAGCCTTTGGGTTTTATCACTTCCAATGTAACACTTAGAATTTCTTATCTTTTGAATTTTCTATTTGTATTTTTATATGACCATGGCATGGGGCCCAGTATCTTGATCACAAAAACTATGGACGAGAAAGGGTGATTCATGGTCTTTCCTTTCTTACTTTTTCTTTTCTTTTTAAAGAAAAAATGAAAAATTTCACTAGGAAACTTATAAAAGAGGCTGAACTGTTTATAAAGTAGAAAAGCAGAAAGCAATATCATATCGTATAAAATAGGAAGGAAAGGAACGAACGAATGACAGTTTATGGAGAAAACAGATGAAATGAGATAATGAGGTAACAGACTGGAATAACAAATCTGGAATTTCCTCTGATGCCTGGGCTTCCAGAATCTGTGGATAGGCAATAGCTTTATTTCAAGTCTAAATGCATAAGCTTTAGACGCACTGAGCCGGGCTGATGTACCTGTCTCACAGATCTGTCACGGAGCCCACTGCCAGGCTTTCTTGTAAACCTTCCTACTTGTGGGGTGGGAGTTTGTAGCTCACCTCACTCACCTTGGGCTGCAAATATCGCTTAACTGTCCCTGAATTACAGCGGTCACTGAATGCTGTGAAGGCCAGCAGGCCTTTCTGCTGCCTCTTGCTTATTGAGATATTTGTACTCTATGATTGATGCTAAACCAGAAAAAAAAAAAAAAATGCTACTACTAATCCCAGTCTACTTCTAGGCAGATAACTGAGGATAGGAGGGGATATCCTCCTTGCATGCAAGTCATGAATAAAATTTTAGCTTCACATTCCCGCAGTGCTTCTCATGGTCAAGTGATCAAATGAAAGATTTCAGGCCTAGGGCGTACCTGCGGCCATTTGAGTCATGTCTTCCAACATGTGTTCAGTAGGGTCATCTTGTATGTCATGATCAGCTCAGACTCACTTACATGAGCAAAATTAAATGTCTAAGTCCAGACCACCATTTTTTGTTTATCACTGACATACAGGGTGTGGCTATGCAGTAATGTTGAACGAGTTGATTATACTAGAAGCTCTAAGTACTTCCCAAGAGCAGGAAAATAAACTAAATAGGATAAGGAGCAGAACCAAAAGACTGGGCTATGGGTGGCTGTAATTTCTTTCTGTTCTCTGTTCTCCCTTGAGGCACACCGTGCAAGCTCTCTACTTAATGCTATCCCCTCAACACTGACGCAACCAGCCGCTTAATTGTCTCTGTCCTGCATGTTTCCTGGGAGATTACTTACCGTCTCTTTCTTTAAAAGGTCTTTATATTTACAAAGACTTTCTAATAATAAATCCAAAAGCCACCTCTTTTCCTATTGCAATATTAGTCAGGGGATGGCAACCAGGCAAAGAAAGCAAACGCCTAGTATGTAAAATGAGAGGATTTCCCCTTTCACTTCCCTTCAAAGCCTGTGCATACACACATACATCTCAAAGTGTTTAGCAATGCTTCTAGAACAATTCAGAACTTCCCCTTTCCTTTGTAGATGAAGGTGTATTACCCACCAAATGACTTCACAGTGTTACAGTAGCCTTAGAAATTGAAGGCTTAAACCCAACCTCAGGTTTCCCAGAGAAAACTAGAAAGGTAAATATCAGCTTTGCCATAAATTACCATATGAAAAGGTGAAGGTGTCTGCCTGTTTCTCAGGCCCAGTAAGACAAAGCTAGTTTTTCCTGTTCAAAAGAACAAAATCAAAGTTCTAACTCATATCCTGGGTGGAAACCCAAAATCTTAGTTAATCCAGATGGGCCTATCAATCACCTCATTGAATGTCTACCACCATGACTAGTCTGAGTTCTAAAGCCTGTGGAAAGAGAGATTTGAGAGGCTAGGAAATTAGTGAAAATACAAGGACCCACAGGCAGATGTGACATACTTTACTCGCTTCAGGCCAATGCCCTCAACCCTGGTCTCGAGGACATATTTATATATACAGAATCCTATAAAAGTGGCATTTCACCCCAAATGGCCATATAATAAGTTCTGTGACAGTCATCTTTACTGCTAGGTCATCATTCCCTGAACATTTGGTTACTACCATCTTAGCTGACTTATTCCAGATACCAGTACCAGGGCAGTGTTGTCTAAAACTTGATCGTTAAAGCCTTGTGTTTCCTTATCCTCATCCCAGGAAACCTTAGTCTCCTGGAGTCCTGCTAAAGCCATAGAAAGAATGAGCATCTGCTCCATGAAACAGCACACTTTTCCTTCCCAGAACCTCCACCACCACCGCACTTGCAGAGTTCCTGTCAGGCGAAACTGTGGAACCCTTGCTATACAACCTGCCCATTTTTCTGAGGCCTATCATAACCTTCATGCCCCTTGTTTTCCCTTTTCTAGGCTATTGACCAATGCTGGGGCCTGCTTTCTCTGGCATTTGCGAACTTCTCACTAGTTCTCCCAGTTCCACCTTTTGCTGCACCCCCACTTGCCAGCCCCCCCTTTCTCTCCCCCCCCCCCAGCTTGCCATTCCAGGCAGCTGCTGAGGTTCCCATTTTGTGTGCCCTCCTATGTTTCTCTTAATCTCTAATAAGTTCTCCTGAGATTTCCTCTGGAGTCCATTTCTGTATTCTTTTATTAATAAGACTAAAAACCCAGAAATGCAACCCCTGTTTCCCCACTGATGTTAGAAAATCACAGACATGGAAATTTGCAAAGAAGAGCAGGGTGTGTTGGCATATGCCTTTAATTCCAGTACTCTAGAGGGAAAGGCAGTTGAGCTCTGAATTGAAAGCCAGCCTGGTCTACAGAGAGTTCCAGGGCAGCCAGGGCTATCTGTCTCAGGAAAAAAAGAGAAGAGGAGAGGAGAGGAGAGGAGAGGAGAGGAGAGGAGAGGAGAGGAGAGGAGAGGAGAGGAGAGGAGAGGAGAGGAGAGGAGAGGGG
>CM052702.1:13780880-13792438 GCA_028551405.1 Uromys caudimaculatus
GAGGTCTCCGGCCGTCGCCGGAAGCTGCTGGCGGTCAGTCTCTGTGGTCTGGTGAGCTGTGGGGCGTGTCTTTGGCCCTCCGCTGGGTCTTGCAATCTCCGGCGAGGGATCTTTGTCCCGGCGCTGATCAGCTGTGGGGCCCTGTCTATCAGGTATTTTTTGACAGAGAATGAGAAAAGTAACTAATGTACCTGGACACTTGCAATGAAGTTTGAGAGTGAGGATTATGCCTGAGATTGTAAATGAAAAAGTTAAATACAGAAACATGTGGAAAACATTAAAAATCTGAATCTTTACTGAGGTAGTACCCATTTATTACCCAAAAGTTTTAATGTGCAGTTTTAAAAATTAAAAGTACCAAAAAACATAAGATATGAGTACTGGAGTTAAGCACAAAAAAAAAAAATGTTGTTTACAGTTTTTTGTATTAATAGAACCAATAAATTTGATCAAACAGAAATGTTCCAAAAACAAAATCGTAAAACATTAATAGTCTATATGTATTTAGTCTTGCTTATGGAGATGCCTTCTTGATGTTGATTTCACATCAAGTTAGCTGGTTGTAGAATATGAGCCTCTATCTATAGCAGGTAGAGCTAGGGGTTTGTGTGCATTCGGTCTCAGTGCCATGTGACTTTAGAAGGAATTTGAAGATTCCTCAAGCTGCCTGCGAAGCTAATCTAACTAAAAGTAGATGTAAATGTTCTAGGAAAACACAAACTTGTATTCTATATACTATTTTCGTTTTTAGATATTTATTTTCTGTGTGTGTGTGTGTGTGTGTGTGTGTGTGTGTGTGTACACAGAATGCCAATGGAGAAACCATAAGATGATGTAAGGTCCCTTTGGGGTTGGAGTTACAAGTGCTTGCAAGCCACCCAATATGGGTGCTAAAAAAAATTAAGCTATAGTCCTCTGTAAGAACAGTCAGAACTCTCTTCTTTATTAAGCCCCACTTTCTTTATTAAGGTGAAATCCAGAAGACACATTAAGTGACCATTTTAAAGTCAACAATCCAGTCACCACCAGCATATTCACAACTCTGTATAAGAATGAAGTCACTATCAGAGTGTTCACACTTGTGTGTGACAGTCAAGTCACTATCAGCATATTCACAATGTTGTGTAACAATCACTTCTAGTTTCAATGCAGCCTGAAAGAAGGCTAGTAGTCATTAAGCAACTGCCCTCTTATTCTTCCCTCACTCTGGTCCCTCCAACCACCTTTGTACTTTCTATATACATGCATTTGTCTATCTTGGACGTTTCACACCAATGCGATAATAAAAGTGTACTTGCTGCAGGTTCCCACCCAATCAGCACATCCGTTCTCCTCTCTCAGTTCCTTTCTTCTGTGCCTAAAAATGTAGTCTCTTCTCCTAGCCTGCTAGCTACCTCCTTCCTCTAAAGTAATTGGTATGGCAATGAGAAGAAAATGGAAGCGCAGTAGCTTATCTGAAAGAAAGTTGCAACCAGTCAACAGGGTAGATGACAGATGAGAAGGAAATTGTTGGTCTAGACTGGGGTGTGTCTTCTCAACGGAGAAGAGTTACCACACAGCCAGCAGTGACTCCTCAACAGCAGGAGCTATGACTGTGTGATGCCTCACCAACAATTCTTTGGAATTTGTCATCAAGCTCTATGTATGTCACCACGGCTCACATCACATTTAGTTCTTTGTCTATATGTTTGTGCTTGAGCTATCAGCATTTCTTGGCGAGTAATTTCAAAACCTTTAATTTTTCAAAGCACATGCACAAAAACTAGAAAGAAAGGAGTCACATCAAGAATCAACTGAGATTCTTGGACAGAATTGAATGAAAAATACCAAGAAGGCCAAGCTGTAAATGACCTTTGACTTCTGAAGAACCCTTCAAGGTTGAAGACAGTAGACAAAAGGAGTTCTCTATTGTAAGTGATGGTGGTACAGTATGTAATAGGAGAAAAAAATTGAGCTGCAAAACGTTTCTCTTAATTGTATTTGTTTATTACATCTAAAATGCTTCTTTTCTATTAAGAAAAAAAATCTGTATTGGAAAGTTCCAAGACTCAAAAGATAAAATATATATGTTTAGAAGGAACTAAAGTCCCGTTGATAGTTGAGACAAGACAAGGCCATTTAGTTATTTTCATTATTAAAGTGAAGAGCTCTGAAAGGATTTACCCACATCAGCCACAAACAGCTCTCAATAACCTGTTGGGATTCAGACCCAGGGCAAATAGCTGAGGTGCATGTTTTACATACTAAAGCAGACCTGGCCTTCCGGTTCTCTCAGCATCCCTCAGTCTTCACATGTTACAGGGCATACTGTGCCCTCTCCCATGAACATTCAAGCCCATGGACTGGGCTTTCCCTTCCCCAGGAGTTCTTTCCTATATAATCCAAACATTTTGGTATCTCCCTTCCTCCCTCCTTTCCTCCCTCCCTCCCTCTCTCCCTCCCTCTTCTCCCTCTCACTCTGCATTTTCTCTCTCCCTCCTGGATCATGCTCTCTTTCTCTTTCACTTCCTCATTCCCTTTGTCCCCTCTCCATGGTGACTTCCCTGGCCTCTTTCCTTCAGAGGGACCAGTAAATCAGCTTGAGAGTGGCTGCCTTTACTCTAACCTGGCTTGAATTGTCTCATTTCACCAGCAGAGAAATAACTTATCATCACCTACAATAGATAGCAAAGAATGGGAGAAGTGCAAGAGAAGTGAACACTGGCTGTTCTCGTAAAAGAACAGGGAAGGAATCCTCTTTTAGGCGCCATTTCCTGGGTGAGGTTCTGAGAGCCACAGTAGAGCTCACTGATAATTGCCTCTGTAGAACAGAACTGTTGATTTATCACTTAAGTTGGCTGACTCAGTGTATGGACTCACCCTTCTTCCTGAATCCTATAGATATGGCAGAGGAGGTAAATTTAATAAAATAAACCTAATAAGTTTTACAAAATTTAGAGGGGCTTTTGGAAAATCTTGAGAACTCCATGGACTCTATTGATGCTGGTACACAATGGCTAAATGACTCCAAGTCCATGCTATAAAAAAGAACTTTGAAAGTAAAATATTTTCCCAACAGAATTCTGCAGTCACCTTACAGTCAATATGGAAGCTGGGATGTCCATTGTCTGTGCTGCCTCTGGAGATCGTATTGACGTCTACAGGGCTGGTCCAGGCTGCTGCTGATATCCGAGTCCTATGTTGCCTCCGATGGCTATTATAATGGTGTCTGTGGCCCACACTGCAGCAAGAAGCCCATGTTAATGCCCATGCTTTGGTGTTCTGTGCTGTCACTGAGGTCTGTAGCACATGCTACCTACAGAGGGCCGTGGATATCTGTGGTCTGTGCTGTCACAGGAAGCCTAGTGGAAGTCCATGATCCATGCTGCTGCTGACTGTAAATGGCAAGGAAGTTTTGTTTGTTTGTTTGTTTGTTTGTTTTTGCAGTGGTATCAATGACTGCAGACTCACAGTTAAGAGAGACATTGAAGGCTTCTGTGACAACCCCTAACCCCACCTCCCAAAAAAGTAACAGGCTAGAAAGGAAGCCATCAAAGATAACTCTTAAATTTTATGGTAAGGATGCTGATGTGTAGCCCCCCCACACACACAATTTATGGTTTCTAGTGGGGGTAGGTGGGAAAGGACTCAGTTTTCATTAAGGGACTAGCTACTGGGTGTTTGACCATGCTCCAGTGAGCATATGGGTAACACAAATTGGACTTTTGTTTTCCTGTTTTTGTTTCTCTTCTTTTTCTTTTTTGGGGGAAGGGTGTCACAAGGGTTGGGGAGTTGGACCTTGGAAGACTGAGAAGCAAATGTGATCAGGGTGCATTATTTGAAATTCCCAAATAATCAATACAAATATTATGTTAGGGGGAAAAATGTATTGAACAATTCTGATTTCTCTACAACTACCTGTAACCAGTGTCCTCTACAACCAACCAACCAGGAAGATGAAATGAAAAGCACCAAAAAGGAGAACTGAACACTACAGAAATACAACATAGATCACCATTTAAAGTGCCAAGACAAATAGATTTAGTATCTGTAGAGTTTCTGGGGAGTTGGAAGTTCTGAACCTATAAAAGCAGAATAAAGATAGGTATTGAACATTAAGAGAGATTTCTAAGATTATTTAAGTTTGGGGCCTGGATTAGCTCAGTTATAGAACACTTGCCTAGCATGCGTTGGGCTCTGGCCACAATCCCTAGAGTGAGGGAAGAATGTCAAACACTTACAATAACTCATGGCCTTTTAAAAAGGGGAAGCTATGACCACTGCAAATCAGCATGAACCCCTGAAGCACAAGTCAGGCCTCAGTTACTTCACTTCCTTTCGTGAGCAGACACTGGGGCTAGTAGACCTGGCAAGGTCAGTTGCATATCATGCTTGATGTGAGCAAGCCAGTTAATAAATTATTTCATAACACTACGTGATGACAATTATATCCTACCAGTGACCGACTGATAGAAAAATAAGCTAAGAGAAATGTACAGTACCACATGTACAAATGTTGTGTTTAATTTTCTTTTTCATATAAATTGTAAACTTCTTAAGGAATAACCTCTCCTTATTGCTTAGAGCACCACCAACTAAGCAATAGATTCTCAATATTTCCTAAATGGTAATTAAACAATTACTGTTAACATGAAGTCTGTCTTTAAAAGCATCTGTGAGGGGCTAGAGAGATAGCTCAAAGGTTAAGAACAGTTGATATTCTTGCAAAAGACCTGGGTTCAGTTTCCAGCAATCACATGTTGGCTCACAGCCATCCATAGGCATAAACAGGTACACGTAGATGTATACAGGCAAAACACTGATGCATATAAACATAAAATAAGTAAATCTATGGGTTTTTTTTTCAGATATATTTATTTTATGTATGAGTGCTCTATCTGCACATACACCTACATGCCAGAAGAGAGCATCAGATCCCATTATAAATGGTTGTGAGCTGCCAATTGGTTGCTAAGAATTGAACTCAGGACTTCTGGAAGAGCAGCCAGTGAGGTGAGCCATCTGAAGTGCTGGTCCATCTCTATAGCCCCTAAAAATATTTTTTTAATTAAAAATAAAAGGATCTATGAGACAAAGCCAGTAGCTTCCTTAACTCACTTAGGAATGATGTGAGAGTTTTACTTGGTTACTTAATGCTGTCAAACTGTGAAATGACTCTAGACACTACAGTGACGTACAAATGCTGAGCAGCATAGATTTATGATACTCTCTGGCTGGGAGATTCATGGCCTCCTCAGCACTTAGCAGGATCCCTATATGATTTTCGGTGTTCGAAGAAGCTATGGACTTTTACCAGGCTTTGATTTTGTTTTGTTTTGTTTTGTTTTGTTTTGTTTTGTTTTGTTTTGTTTTTTATCATATAAGAATTTTATTTGGCAAAGACCTCCAGAATTTCTAAACATACATAGCAAGGCACTGTACCACAGTAAACATCCTTACTGATTTTCTCTTGATAAACTTACTTCTTTGAATATACTAATATATACATGTGAAAGAAATGGATTTTCATGATTTTTTTTTAGTATCATAAACACTGACGGATATTGATATGATCCTTACCAAAAAAAAAAAAAAAAAAGCATCAAAATGCAATTTTCAGCTTTAGAGACCTAGCAGTTGACAAAGGATTTAACAGAATCCCTCTAAAAGCTGCAGCAGTATTTGCTCAGCCTTTGCCATATACTTTCCTTTTGGGGTGAATTTGCCATCTCTCAGTAACACAGTTTATTGTCCCATGTGATAGGAGCAGACCTGTTTATGCTGTCACAATGGTGAATAAAAGCTGGAGACTCTTATTTTAAACCTAAAATAAATAAGTAGATCTCATTTAAACCTCCCTGTGTGCATCGCAGTACTCTCCCCAGAGTCTTCACTTCAGCTGCTTTTCAAGCCGGACTACTTAGGAATCATGAGTGTCTCGTGTTTAGTGACTCTGACCCTCCTACCAGCAAACTGATCGGGTGATAAAACAGAGAGGGCTTTGTATTATTTGCACTTTTACTCAGTTTAGTCACAGATCACAAAATAAATTAGTAAATTGAGAAACAAGGCTTCCCATTTGCAAAACCCCAATGTTCCAGGTAATCATCTCTGCTTCAACTCACAAATCCCTGAAAATGGAATAATCTCCTTCTCTAAAGAAAAATAGCAGGCACGACCTCCATTTCTCACCACATTTATGCCAAAGACCATGGGCAGGATTTTAATTTGAAATTTTAAAAATGTACAAGACATGAACGTGCTATATAGGTGAGTTTCTTTTTTTCATATAAACCATATTTATTTTTATAAAGCACTTTAAAATAATAATTTCACTATCCTTATATAAAAATAGAAGTTTAATTAAGTTAAACATGGTACATTCAAAAAGATGAACTTATATTCATTAAACAAGGATTTGAGCTTCTTTTTTTTTTTTTTTTTTTTTTGGTTTTTCGAGACAGGGTTTCTCTGTATAGCCCTGGCTGTCCTGGAACTCACTCTGTAGACCAGGCTGGCCTCGAACTCAGAAATCTGCCTGCCTCTGCCTCCCAAGTGCTGGGATTAAAAGCGTGAGCCACCACTGCCCAGCTGGATCTGAGCTTCTTGAAACCTCTTCCAACTAACTATGTTCTAGAGTTCTTTCTTTTTTCTTTTTTTTATAGTTTGCATTAGATTTCTTTTTATATTTTATTTACATTTCAAAGGTTTCCATTTTTCCAGGTCTCCCATTTGGAACACCCTTATCCCCTTCCCCCTCCCCCTGCCTCTATGAGGATATTCCCCTACCCACCCACCCACCCACTCTTGTCTTCCCTCCTTGGCGTTCCCCTATACTGGGGCCTCTAACACCCTCAGGCCCAATGGCCTCTCCTCCCCCTGATGGCTAACAAGGCCCTCCTCTGCCACATATGTGGCCAGTACAATGGGACCCTCCATGGATAGTCTTTGGTTGGTGGTCCAGTCTCCCAAAGCATGGGGGTGGGGAGGGGTCAGAACAGTTGTCACTGTTGCTCCCTCCATGGTGCTGCAAACTCCCTCAGCTCCTTCAGTCCCTTCTCCAACTCCTCCATCTGGGACCTCATGCTCAGCCCAACAGTTGCTGTGAAGTGAATGTTGGGTATTCTGAACTTTTGGGCTAATATCCACTTATGAGTGAGTACATACCCTGTTCATTCTTTTGTGACTGAGTTACCTCACTATTTTCAAGTTCCATCCATTTGCCTGCAAACTTCATGAAGTCATTGTTTTTAATAGCTGAGGAGTATTCCATTGTGTAAATGTACCACATTTTCTGTATCCATTCCTCTGATGAGGGACATCTGGGTTGTTTCCAGCTTCTGGCTATTATAAATATGGCTGCTATGAACATAGTGGAGCATGTGTCTTTATTACATGTTGGAGCATCTTCTGGGTATATGATCAGGAGTGGAATAGCTGGGTCCTCAGGTAGTAGTATGTCCAATTTTCTGAGAGTCCACCAAACTGATTTCCAGAGTGGTTGTACTAGCTTGCAATCCCACTAGCAATGGAGGAGTGTTCCTCTTTCTCCACATCCTGGCCAGCATCTGCTGTCACCTGAGTTTTTGATCTTAGTCATTCTGACAGAAGTGAGGTGGAATCTCGGGGTTGTTTTGATTTGCATTTCCCTGATGACTAAGGATGTTGAACATTTCTTTAGGTGCTTCTCAACCCTGCGAATTTCCTCAGTTGAGATTTCTCTGTTTAGCTGTAATTCACATTTTTTGATAGGGTTATTTGGTTCTCTGGAGTCTAAATTCTTGAGTTCTTTATATACATTGGATATTAACCCTCTATTGGACATAGGATTGGTAAAGATCTTTTCCCAATCTGTTGGTTGCAGTTTTGTCCTATTTACAGTGTTCTTTGCCTTACAGAAGCTTTGTAATTTCAAGAGGTCCCATTTGTCTATTCTTGATCTTAGAGCATAAGCCATTGGTGTTCTGTTCAGGAAATTTTCCCCTGTGCCCATGTGTTCGAGACTTTTTTCCACTTTCTCTTCTGTTAGATTCAGTGTATCTGGTTTTATGTGGAGGTCCTTGATCCACATGGACTTGAGCTTTGTACAAGGAGATAGGAATAGATCAATTCTCATTCTTCTACATGTACACTGCCAGTTGAACCAGCACCATTTGTTGAAAATGCTGTCTTTTTTCCACTGGATGGTTTTAGCTCCTTTGTCAAAGATCAAGTGACCATATGTGTGTGGGTTCATTTCTGGGTCTTCAATTCTATTCCATTGATCTACTTGCCTTTCACTGTACCAATGCCATGCAGTTTTTATCACTACTGCTCTGTAGTACAGCTTAAGGTCAGGGATGGTGATTCCCTCAGAAGTTCTTTTATTGTTGAGAATAGTTTTTGCTATTCTGGTTTTCTTGTTATTCCATATGAATTTGAGAATTGCTCTTTCTAAGTCTATGAAGAACTGAGTTGGAGATTTGATGGGGATTGCATTGAATTTGTAGATTGCTTTTGGAAGGATGGCCATTTTTACTATATTAATCCTGCCAATCCATGAGCATGGGAGATCTTTCCATCTTCTGAGGTCTTCTTTGATTTCTTTCTTCAGAGACTTGAAGTTCTTGTCATACAGATCTTTCACTTCTTTGGTTAGAGTCACACCAAGATACTTTATATTGTTTGTGACAATTGTGAAGGGTGTCATTTGCCTAATTTCTTTCTCAGCCTGTTTATCCTTCGAGTATAGGAAGGCTACTGATTTGTTTGAGTTAATTTTATATCCGGCCACTTTGCTGAAGTTGTTTATCAGCTGTAGCAATTCTCTGGTGGAGTTTTTTGGGTCGTTTAAGTATACCATCATATCATCTGCAAACAGTGATATTTTGGTTTCTTCCTTTCCAATTTGTATTCCTTTGACCTCCTTTTGTTGTCTAATTGCTCTGGCTAGAACTTCAAGAACTATATTGAATAGATAGGGAGAGAGTGGACAGCCTTGTCTACTCCCTGATTTTAGTGAGATTGTTTCAAGTTTCCCTCCATTTAGTTTTATGTTGGCCACTGGTTTGCTGCATAATGGTTTTACTATGTTTAGGTATGGTCTTTGAATTCCTGATCTTTCCAAGACTTTTATAATGAAGGGATGTTGAATTTTGTCAAATGCTTTTTCAGCATCTAATGAAATGACCATGTGGTTTTTTTCTCTGAGTTTGTTTATGTAGTGGATTACATTGATGGATTTCCGGGTATTGAACCATCCCTGCATCCCTGGGATGAAGCCTACTTGATCATGATGAATCATCGTTTTGATGTGCTCTTGGATTCGGTTTGTGAGAATTTTATTTAGTATTTTTGCATGGATATTCATAAGGGAAATTGATCTGAAGTTTCCTTTCTTTGTTGGGTCTTTGTGAGGTTTTGGTATCAGTGTAATTGTGGCCTCATAGAATGAATTGGGTACTATTCCTTCTGTTTCTATTTTGTGGAATAGATTGAAGAGTATTGGTATTAAGTCTTCTTTGAAGGTCTCATAGAACTGTACACTGAACCCATCTGGGCTTGGCTTTTTTTGGTTGGGAGACTGTTAATGACTGCTTCTATTTCTTTAGGCATCATGGGACTGTTTAGATGGTTTATCTGATCCTGACTTAACTTTGGTATTTGATATCTGTCTAGAAAATTGTCCATTTCATCCAGATTTTGAAGTTTTGTTGAGTATAGGCTTTTGTAGTAGGATCTGATGATTTTTTTAATTTCCTCAGAGTCTGTTGTTATATCTCCCTTTTCATTTTTAATTTTGTTTATTTGGATACTGTCTCTGTGTCGTCTGGTTAGTCTGGCTCTGAGTTTATCTATTTTGTTCATTTTCTCAAAGAACCAGTCTCTGGTTTTGTTGATTCTTTTAGTTTCTACTTGATTGATTTCAGCCCTTAATTTGATTATTTCCTCCCTTCTATTCCTCTTGGGTGTATTAACTTCTTTTTGTTCTAGAGCTTTCAGGTATATTGTTAAGCTGCTAGTATATATTCTCTCCAGTTTCTTTTTGGAGGCCTGCAAAGCTATGAGTTTTCCTCTTAACACTGCTTTTATTGTGTCCCATAGGTTTGGGTATGTTGTATTTTTATTTTCATTAAATTCTAGGAAGTCTTTAATTTCTTTATTTCTTCCTTGACCAAGTTATCATTGAGTAGAGCATTGTTCAGCTTCCATGTGTATGTGGGCTTTCTTTTATTGTTGCTGTTGCCATTGAAGACTAGCCTTAATCCATAGTTATCTGATAGGAGGCATGGGATTATTTCAATCTTCATATATCTGTTGAGGTTTGTTTTGTGACAAATTATATGACAAATTTTAGAGAAGGTACCATGAGGTGCTGAGAAGAAGGTATATTCTTTTGATTTAGGATAAAATGTTCTATAGATATCTGTTAAATCCATTTGGTTTATAACATCTGTTAGATTCACTATGTCTCTGTTTAGTTTGTTTTCCAAGATCTTTCCATTGATGACAGTGGGGTATTGATGTCTCCTATTATTATTGTGTGAGGTTCAATGTGTGCTTTGAGCTTTAGTGAAGTTTCTTTCACGAATGTGGGTGCACTTGCATTCAGGGCATAGATGTTCAGAATTAAGAGTTCTTGTTTGTAGATTTTTCCTTTGATGAGTATGAAGTGTCCTTCCTTATCTTTTTTTATGACTTTTGGGTGAAGGTCAATTTTATCCGATATTAGAATGGCTACTCCAGCCTGTTTCTTGGGACCATTTGCCTGGAAAATTGTTTTCTAGCCCTTTACTCTGAGGTAGTGTTCGTCTTTATCTTGGAGGTGTGTTTCCTGGATGCAGCAAAATGCTGTGTCCTGTTTATGGATCCAGTTTGTCAGTCTATATCTTTTTATTGGGGAATTGAGTCCATTGAAGTTAAGAGATATTAAGGAATAGTGTTTGTTGCTTCCTGTTATTTTAGATGTTATTTTTATGCTTGTGTGGTATCTTCTTTGGAGTTTGTTGAAAGATTACTTTCTTGCTTTTTCTAGGGTGTAGTTTCCCTCCTTGAGTTGGCGTTTTCCATCTATTATCCTTTGTAGGGCTGGGTTTGTGGAAACATATTGTGTAAATTTGGTATTGTCATAGAATATTTTGGATTCACCATCTGTGATAATTGAGGGTTTTGCTGGGTATAGCAGCCTGGGCTGGCAGTTGTGTTCTCTTAGGGTCTGTATGAGATCTGCTCAGGATCTTCTAGCTTTTATAGTCTCTGATGAGAAGTCTGGTATAATTCTGATAAGTCTGCCTTTATATGTTACTTGACCTTTTTCCCTTACTACTTTTAATATTCTTTCCTTATTCTGTGTATTTGGTGTTTTGACTACAATGTGGAGGGAGTAATTTCTTTTCTGGTTCAATCTATTTGGAATTCTGTAGGCTTCTTGTATATTTATGTTCATCTCTTTCTTTAGGTTAGGGAAGTTTTCTTCTATGATTTTGTTGAACATATTCACTGTTCCATTAAGTTAGGAATCTTCACTCTCTTCTATACCTATTATCCTTAGGTTCTGTCTTCTCATTGTATCCTGGATATCCTGGATGTTTTGGGTTAGG
>CM052702.1:13801626-13873886 GCA_028551405.1 Uromys caudimaculatus
TTTGGCCCTCTGCTGGGTCTTGCGATCTCCTGCGAGGGATCTTTGTCCCGGCGCTGATTAGCTGTGGGGCCCTGTGGCCCAAGCTGAGGTTTCCGGCCGTAGCCGGAAGCTGCTGGCTTTCAGTCTCTGTGGCCCGCAGAAAGCGGGCAGAGTCAGTGAGCTCTGGGGACGCGTTGCCCCTGCTATGAGCTTTTCTGCGCTTACAGGCTTATCCCTACAGAAGCTTGCTGCCACAGATCCAATGGAGACAACGCCATCTCCTGGGACCTGCCTGGGACTGCAAAGCTGCCTTCCTCCAGACAGAAGACTCCCGAGACACACACTGAGATCCAGAGACACGTACTCAGCACCACAGAGGACAGACACGAGACTTTCCCACTATTGATGAACTCTCTTGCCAGAGCCAAATGGCTACTGAACTTAGGGGAAGCTATATGATAGTAAGGAAACCATGATGTCTATCTAAATTAATCAAATGTCGCTCTAAACTGATGTTATTCAATGATCCTTTGCCTTCCCAACCCCCCACCCTTAACCCTTCTTACCCTCTGGCCTATACCCCAAACACCCCTCCCGCTTGGTAGCTTGGCTTAACCTTGCTTCTCTTGGCACCTTGCCTCATTCAGTTTCTAAAGCAGCAGATGACTAGCATTGCAAAACTCACCGCCAATCAGGTCTTGGTTCAATATCAAACTGCTCCCAATATGGGAGACAGTTATTCTGATGACACCTCTCCTTTATAAAAGAAAAAGGAGGAGCTGTGGGGAAGTGGTCTGTTACAGGCAATCTGATACCTGGTTGAGCAAAGGCTGAAAATTCTGGGAGACCCCACGAAATATTCACAAGGGACCTAATTATATTTTTAGCCAATGCTCCCAGACGACTCCTGTAAAATCAATCACCGCCTTTACAATCCCTGTATAGAGAGAGGCCTGGTGCGTGAGACTTGAAAAGCAACCCTGACCCCTCCCATAGGCAAATGTGGCACTAGAGAGCTCCCAGACCTAGCCAATAGAAAGCACCAGTTGCCAATCCCCTGACTCCTCCCAACCAGTATATCAGATTGTCCCAACTGTGTACCTCTCTCTCTCTCTCTCTCTCTCTCTCTCTCTGCGGCTCTGCCTGCCTGCTCTCTGCCTGCTTGCTCTCTGCGTCTCTCTATGCTGCTCTCTGCCCGTCCCTGCCTGCCAGCCTGCTCCGCCCCCACTTCTGCCCGCACCCACCGCCTGCCATCCAGAAGGAATAAAGCTGCAAAACTACTTTGGTGTCAGAGAACTTTGTCTAAGGGCCTGCAAGGAGATCTGCTCTCCGGGCCTAGTGGTGGGGCATGTGTTGACAGTGGCTAGGGGTCTCCTGGGAACCGCCAGAAGTCTCTCACACTCTGTAGGCTAGCCGGTCTCTCACGGGTCTAGCCCTGGGCTGACTCAGCAGGGCAGCAAGTGCTGAGCGGGCTCTGTCCGACAACGCTCAGCCTAACAAGATATAGTTTCAGAGCCATCTTGCTTGTGGGAAGTCTTGCCTTTACTGCCACCTTGCTTAAGGGCAGCTACATGAGACTTAAGCCAACTAGAAAAGCGGGTCTCCAAAGACACTTTTCAAATGAAATAAGATTCTTATGTGATCTATATCCTGTATCAGTAAATTGTTAAACTGTTGCTCTATGTTTTTACTCTTTAAAAAATGGTTTATGCCAATATTGCTTTAAAGATTTACAACATTAAAAAAGGTTTTAATGTAGCCTTGTATTTTTATAAGTTACTGAGTTCTATAATAATATACCATATGGGGATCAAAGGCTCCCAATCTCTTTATGGACTGTGCTTATAGATTAAAAAGTTTTGTTATGATACAAAAAAAGTTTCAACTCAAAATCATAATTTTTAAGGCTCAAACATAACAGGCTTTAGTCTCAAAGGCCACTATAACAGCTCTCATAAAAGCTACTACAGTTAAATGCAAGCTAGTAGTCAATAGCTATAAATGGCCATGTCATACTTAGAACTGATGCAGTTAATTACAATATTCAGTTTTAGCCCCCTGCTTTATGTTTGCTAGTTACAGCTAGAGCAGATAATTAAAAATAGACACAGACTGTCTAACTCAGATATGCTTAATAGATACTAGCTCTCAATCCTATCAGAGATCTGCTGAATATGGCATTAAATGTTGAAGCTTACTATGACAGACAGAAACTCCCAAATCCTAACAGTGACCTGCTTGCTCCCCCTTCCCAAGGTCTCCGAAAAGATATGGGTACAGTGGTAAAGGACTCATATGAATTGTGGTGTGCCAACCACTGAGAAACACTGTTCCAATGCCTTCCCCACTGCCAGGGCTCAGCCTAAACTGTGGACAACAGAGAACACGGGAGATTTGAACGTCTTATGTTGCCTAAGACAAGGGAAGCCCATCTCTCCCATGTTCTTCCTCCACAAAAAGCCTCTCATCTTCTGGGCCTGATGTCCAGAGTTGTGATGGAGACCACAGGAACCTGGGAGAACTGTTTAGGTGGTGGACTATAGACTAACCTGTCATTTTAATTAATATATGACATCTAGATTGCAATTTATCCTTCTCAGGTCCCTGATTACATTGATGACTAAGCTAACTGCAGCTTGACAGCTAGAGAACAGACAACAAGCTCCTAATCCCAAGGTAATCTACCACCACTGTGTTAGATCATTAGACAGTCCATTAGCTCATTGAGACTACCAGATCTCTTATTTAAAAGGCAAACAGGTTCGCCTTGCTCACAGGCTTCATGATAAAAGATAGGCAAGTTTCAGATGTAACCTTTTACAGATATAACTTTCTGCTACTTCCTTATCTAAAAAAAAAAAAAACTGCTCCCTAATGATCAGCCACCTGTGTCTCATGGTAAATAATTGGATAGGAAAATATGTAAACTTTATGCAAGATCTGAGGATATAAAGGCTTGGGCGTCTAAAAAGTATCTGAAGGTCTAAGAAAAGGTTTTCAGGTTGGTAATTGCAAGGTTGGAGGACATAGAATTTTAAATGGTAATAGAAAATAATTTAAGGTACAAAATGCTTCAGATTCCTTCCCCTCGCCGTGCTACTGTTACATTAGGACTTCAAAAGTTCAGAGTTCTAACGTTAAACAATGGAGTTCTGACAAATCAGCCTAACTCCAATAAAACATTCCACTCTATGATCCACTTACATAGTTACAAATTTAAGTTTCCTTTGGTTGTCTTTTAACTATAGACTTAAGGTATTTCTCATGCTAAATCTATATGATCAACTATCATAAATACAAATTCAAGTTTCCCTTGGTGGTCTTTTAAATATAGACTTAAAGATGTTTCTAATTATACTCAATTTATATACATTCATTTTTCTGGATAGAAGGAAAAGGTCTATCTTGCCCCTTCTGCTCGATAAAAGTTTTTTTTTTTTCTCTTCCCTGAGTTCATCTTAAAGATCATTCATGTGTTAACAAATTTTTCTCTTTTGTAAACTTAAAAAGATTCCCATAAACTCTCAAGAATCAAATGGGACTCCCTCTAGGTAAGTACTCCTGGAAATTAATAGCCTAAATTTCTACCTGTTGTATATTCCAGAGGGTGAGATTCTCCTCCCCCCATTTCCTACTTTTGGGACTTCCCTCCCCCCAACCCCCAAGACCATGGGCCTAAAGACTTCAAATACACACCCAAGAACCTACTTAACTTTATTTTCTGCCTCTAATATGTATGTATTTCAGCATCTTGCCAAGTCCAGGCGTTTACTCAAAATCTGCATCCAGAACAACTCCAGAGAAGTAACCCACAGGTGCTCTGATCTACCTTCACAGATGCTTCTCTACTGGGCCTGCACTTTCCTAGCCACAGATGGGTCCACAGACCCTGGACAGCAATGAAACAGCCAGCTCTCCCAGGACTTGACCTACACCCCATCCCAATTTTCTTAGGTTCCCAAAAGACACAACGATCACCCCAAAGTCAGCAGGAAGTAGTTAAAGAACAGGACAACCCCAGTTCTGTTCCACCATTTCTTCTTTCTAGCTCCTCATTTATAAGTTAAACCCAAATGGAGGAATGTTGGCACTCCATCTAGGCTCTGCCTAACAGTTACCTAGCAACAGCCGGATAGGAACCTGACTCGCTATAAGAAGGGCAGTTTGGCTTCTCTCTCTCTCTCTCTCTCTCTCTCTCTCTCTCTCTCTCTCTCTCCCCCTCTCCCTCTCCCTCTCCCCCTCTCCCTCTCCCTCTCCCTCTCCCTCTCCCTCTCCCTCTCCCTCTCCCTCTCCCTCTCTCCCTCTCCCTCTCTGTCTCTCTTTGTCTCTCTCCGTCTCCCTGTCTCTGTGTCTCTCCTTGTCTCTCTGTCTCTGTGTCTTTTTGTCTGTCTCTGTCTCTCTCATACTCCCTCTTTCCCTCTTTCTTTCTCTCCATCTACTTTCCCCCTCTCTCTGTCTTTCCTACATCCCCAGCTGGCCTCTTCCCCTCCTTTTCTCTTCTTCTCTCTCTCTCTGTCCTTCTCTGTCCCTCTCCCTTCTCTGTCTCTATCCCCTCCTCCAGGTCCCAAATAAACTTCCTTTCACACTAGGTCTGTTGCCTGGCTTCATTGTTCAGGGCCTGTTGAGGTGCTCCTTCCACTTTATAAAACACAACAGTAACTAATACACTAAGTTGTTTCCAGGAGTAAGAGTCCGTGATGCTATAAAGCTGTGAGCACTGGGCCCTGGAACTGGTTTGCAAGAAAAACCTTTGGAGGTATGGGCTAGAGAAACAGTAGCAGACCCTTAGCAGAGCTTAATTAGCAAACCCAGTGGGAGTTTGGAAGACGGATGCTGACGGGAATATGAAGAGTGAGGACTGAGAATGAGGACTCTCTGGAAACATAATGGCCACTTGTTCTACATACTGAGAAAGAAAGCTATTCATTAATTTGGTTTTGGTTTTGGTTTGTTTTTGCTTTACAGAGGATCACAGCTAAAAGATCCCTTGAGTCTGAGTAAAAACCCTGAACTTTAGACATTTGAATCATGTTGACACTGTTAAGACTACAGGGACCCTTGAAGTTGCACCAAATGTACTTTGCTTCAGATGACACTGAGCTCACAGGCGCTGTGGCAGAATGGTACAGGATGGATCATAAATCTTCTACATGCTCCCAGCATCTGAAATTATTTCAAAGATTGTGAACCCTGTAGAGCTGGAATCTAGCTGGTGAAAATGGGTAACTGGGAACAAGGCTTTGAAGGTTATACTCATTTCTGGTACAGGCTGCCATTTCTGCTTCTTGGTCTGCTCCATAAAACACACTCCACCAAGCCTTCCCTGCTATGGTGTGCTGAGATCCCCTGAAACCATGAGCCAGAACAAACCCTGTTCTCAAGTTGCTTCTGACATGTATTTTGTCTCAGTAAAGAGAAAAGTAACTAATACATTAATGAAATGATATCCAAACTGAGTCTTAAAAGGTATGATGGGGGGAGGGGGTGCTGGAGAGATGGCTCAGTGGTTAAGAGCAATGACTGATTTTCTAGAGGTCCTGAGTTCACTTCCCAGCAATCACATGGTGGCTCACAACCATCTGCAATGGAATCCAATGCCCTCTTCTGGTGTGTCTGAAGAGAGCAACAGTGTACTCACTATATAAAACAAATAAATAGATCTAAAAAAATGAGAAAGAAAGGAAGAAAGAAAGAAAGAAAGAAAGAAAGAAAGAAAGAAAGAAAGAAAGAAAGAAAGAAAGAATCTGTTTTTTTTTAAAGTATGACAAGGAGGAAAAAGCACAGGAAATAGGGGAAATGAACGTACCAATATACACAACATGTAAAAATATATGTAAATCAAAACTATAAAAATGAGATAAAAAGGCGATTACATAATGACAAAGGAGTATATCAGGAAGTATAATGTTATAAATGTATATGTGTTCAACATCAGTGCAACTAAGCACATAATATAAATATTCAAATTAATTAATTAATATTAAATATAAATATCAGAAAGAAGGTATACATTGTATTATACTAATAATAGGAGACACTGGGTAGATCATCCTGATAGAGAAACTAGAAGGAACTGTCAGACCAAAGCTATACTCTAAAGTCAATGGACCTAACAGGCATATACTGACCGCTCTACTCATCAACAGCAGAATGTGCATTCTTAAATGCACATGAAACACACTGCAGTGTAGATCTTATTAGGGTACAAAATGTCTCAACAAACTTTAAAAGCTTAGACCAAAAAATACCAATAAAAGTACCCTTTTACAATCACAAAGCTATTAAACTAGAAATTTAAAGCAGAAGAAAAAAATGTATGAGGTCTTAGTATGTAGTCCTGGAACTCAAGATTTCTGTCTCCATAAAAACCTTCCATTGTGTAAACAAAATGAAATAAAATTAAAAGTCATTGAACGTAAAATATGTAGAAGTTGCAACAGTGTCAACCGGCCAGACCCCCCCCCCCCCCGGAGCTCCTGGGGACTGAACCCTAACCAAAGAATACACATGGAGGCACCCAGGGCTTTGGCCACATATGTGGCAGAGGAGGGCCTTGTTGGACATCAGTGGGAGGAGTGGCACTTGGGCCTGAGGGTGTTAGATGCCCCAGTGTAGGGGAATTCTGAGGGGTGAAGATAGGAGTGGGTGGGTGGGTGGGGGAGCACCCTCAGAGAGGCAGGGGGAGGAGGATGGGATAGGGGCTTTCTGAAGGGGAGACCTGGAAAGGGGAAAACATTTGAATAATGTAAATAAAGAAAATATCCAATAAAAAAAAATATGTACAAGCCATACTGCTTTTAAATGTATCCATATTATTGTCACTAGAGGGAGCTCAATGTTTAATTTGTATTCTAAAGGCACGCAGCCCACTGGTGATCAAAACTGCAGTTTGTATCCCATTGCAATGTGTGTAAGGGTCTTCCAAGAACAGAAAAAAAGAAAACCGTTATTTTCCTCAGAAAATAAAAGTGACTGAATTTACGAGTTCACTTGCTTTTTGCTGTATTTAGGGCAAGTATAAATGCCTTGATCTCTGTGGCGCCAGTGTCAAAACGACACAAGCATGTCTTTGAGTACAGGTTCAAAGAGGTTGGCACTCTTTGCAGCGGTCACAAAATGAACAGAGGAATGAGTAAAGATCAGAGCATCGAGCCGAGCAGTCAGGGCACTGACAACAGAGACAAGAGCTGCCTTGGGGCGAGCCTCCACCTTACGTCTATATTGACATTGTCTGTGAACCATTCATAAACATGATGCTTGAGGAACATGTGCTAAAAATACAAACAACAGACAAACAAGGGAGACATCTATTCGTCACCACCATCTCTACTCACAAGTTATTGAGTTTACAACTGGAACTGTGCTTTTAAAATGAATAGATGAGACATTTAAAACAACAACAACAACAACGACAACAAACCTTTGTCCATTTGTGGAGCTAAGGGATTTTGAAAAGTACAGGGGTATTCTAGGTCTCATAAGAAGAACTGAGCTGAATGAGCCTATAAATGAAAATTAAGATGATAATGAGCATTGCATATACAACCTTGAAGCCTAATATTTAGAGAAGATACGAAGCATTAATGGCATAAAAGCCATCTCTAGGGTTGCATCTACTTCCTGTGGGGAGGGCCAGGAAACACTGTTGCTAATTTTCGTATCCTAATGGAAATGTGGACATAGATAAAATGACTGGTTCTTGACTCTGGCAGTCACTTGGAACAGGTTGTCCACCTCTTACCTACACAAATATGCTTTTGTTCTCTCTAGTCCCTCTGTTTTCCTGGACACTCGTGGGACAGAAATGACCACTCACTGTGGTAATAGTATTTACACAGCATAGAGCAAACTTCTCGTGGTCTACAGGGAGTCCCACCACACGTTAAGGCAGCCTGATCTCTCACTGAATGACTAATTTGGTCAGTGACTGGGATTTTCTGCTGTAGAAACTATATTTTTATTCTAATTCTTTTCTTTTGTAGAAGCTTGAAAACGATTTTCTTCGCAAGTTAAGGTGGGGTTGAACTTGAGGTTGAGAACAGGCATCATGTCTTCCACAGCTCCTTCCTGCTCCTGCATGACACTCTCTCCTGCATAGACTTTCTATGTAGCCAACACACTATGGGCGTCTTCATATTTTCATTAAAATTGATTTTTTTGTATAAAACATTGTAGAAATTCAGAAAAGTAACACAGCCTCTTAAGAGACTTTCATGGACTTTAAACAGAGCTATATTTTAGCATCAGCATGTTGAACTTTGACCCTTGGAGTTTTGATAACCTTTAGTTACCAACATATACCACCTTTGAGTCTGTTCGTCCATACACCCTTTGTGATTTACTTGGATCTTCTGCAATAGACTTAAGGATTCTAATTCTTCTCTCATCGTTCCTTTTCTGTTTTGGAAAAATCTAGTCATGTTTATCTTGGAACGAAATCTTATTTTACCAAACAAAACCCTTCATTATTAAAAAAGTATCCTCTTTTCTTTTTAATTTGCCTTACTCAAAATGTATCCACTTATATTCTTATATTGTCTCCTTATATTTAGCTTTCCTACACAGTGATTTCTTTTTCATTGTATTCCCTCCTTAATGTGATGAGATAGAGTAATAAAATAAACAAGTTTATCCACTTATTAAACAAGATTTGAATCCAAGTCATATTTATGACACCCTGCCAAGAATTAAGACTACCTATTCACAAACAGTCAAGTTATAAGGTTCTTCTCTATTGTCATCCCGGGCAGGCTTTACTGCTGCTTGGATTTTTAAAACTTTTTATTAATTCTTTATGAATTTCACATCATGCATCTCCCAGTTCCTTCATATCTGCCCTTGCAACACCCCCCCCCCCAAAGAAAATAAAAAACAAAAATAAAATGAACACAACTATCATGGCGGTACTGCAATTTTGGACCTGCAGGATTGGCCCCTTCAGATGCTCCAGCAATTCATAGATGAGGAAAGATGTTGGGGTGAGGAAACTTAAAGCCCTGGATCTGGGCCTGGGCAGTAGCTGAGTTGGTCAGCCTGGACTGCTCTCCTGTACCCACACCACCAGGGTGAGCTCTCCAGCATTGCTCTAGCTAGCTCACTGAATGCAAGAGTCAGGGTCAGCTCTTCTACTCTCATGCCTTTGGGGACCAGCTCACTTGTGCTCACGTTACCAGAGCCAACTCTAATGTACTTCCCAGGTGAGATGTGAGCCTGCTCTCCTGAGTGTTGCAGCCTGTGAAGGGCAGGTCCAGGTCTCTCACTCTTAGGACCTCGGGGCCAGCTCTATTGCCTGTAGGCGAGGAATGAGTTGGGGAGAGGCATCTGTCCTTCAGCCATACCACCACACAGCAGACTAGTGGTGGGGCAGGCTCTCTTGTGCTCACACCACCAGAGTGAGCTCTGCTCTGCTGCCTAGGTGAGGTGTAGGGCTAATTCTCCCCAGTGCTTCAGCTGGTGAAGGGTGGGGCCTGCTCTTCAGAATGCTATAGCCAATAAGGGACAGGGCCATCTCTGCACAGTCTTGGACATCAACATGGTACCAGATGGCAGCAGAGATCAGAAACTGTGCAAAGGCCTTTAGTGGTAATATGAACCATGATGTCAACACATACCACTGCTGCTGCATGGCCACAGACCAGACATGGCCTTCAGTGGCAGCACAGGCCAGGAATTCACCATGGCCTCCGATGGCAGGGCAGGCTACTCACAACGGGCTATTCCTCTTCACCCTCTTCACCTTCTGACTCTCTGAACACTCAAACGGCTTCTCCTTCCCTCCCATCTCTGTCATGGAACATGCTAGCACGTTGTGGTAGGTCCTGCTTTGGGTGAGCCACAAGGCTGGCGAGTATCTGCCTACCTGCACCACGTTCTGTATTGTTTGTTTGTTGTTTTCTTTTCTTTTTCTTTTTTTATGTAGCTCTGGGTGTCCTAGACCTTGCCATATAAACCAGGCTGACCTCAAACTTACAGAGATCTGCCCTCCTGCCTCTGTCTCCCAAGAGCCCAATTTGCAGCTTGGTTGATTGTAAAGGCTCTTCTACAAAGTTTTTTCCTTGTCTCACAGCAGTCTGAAAGTTACAGAATGTTACGGTCCAGCCAGAGCTGGCCAAGATAACAGAACTATCAGTGACCATAGGCAGTTAATTATCTTATGTAAGAAAAAAAGCAGAAGAAAAAAATACAGACTGAAAAAAATCTTTATCTGTTAACCCTGTAATTGGCATTTCAGACACAAATAGTATGGGGGTAAGAGATAGCAAACATACATTGTTTTTTCCTTATAGAAGTATAAGTATAGTCATACTAATTTGTCAGAACATATCCCAAGGGGATGTCACAAGAAATAGGGGCTGTGACACCCATTGCAACAATAAGAGATAGAAAATAAAACAGAGAAAACAGAATAGAATGTCATCTTTAAAACAGAGGTCACGTGGGTTATAGCCAGGAAAGAACTACACAGAAAGTACTTTAGAACAGAGGTCAAACAAGTCTTTACCCAGAAACCAGAGAGCCCGGCAATTCAATTTGTTAGATGAGAGTGACAGAGGGTGCCAGGAGGGAACCAGGACAGGGAAAATCTCCAAGCAAAATCACATGATGGCTGCCAGGGAACTTTCCAGCCCAGAACTCCAGGCCCCTGCAAGTCTAGGCAGCAACCACGACTTCTGAACTCCTTGGCTCCTCCATAACTCAGGAAGTTACTAGCTAGTCCCGAGGCTATCCTGTGAGAGTCAGCAGAACCCCAGAGCTCTCATAATGCGTCACTCCTCAAAACACCATTGAGAAGAGACAGAAGTTGAATCTTTAAGCTGCGCTTTATTCAGAGAGCTAGCAGTGAGAAAACAATGGATTAATACCCTAAAAAATCTGCCCTGCATTCAGCTCCAGCTCTCAGGCTTTCTAAGGAATGCATGTGTTTGTGCTGTGGGAGACAGGAACAAGGGCAATCAGATGTGCCTGAGCCCTGTGTTGCCTCTCTGGTCCAGCGGTTAACTACTTAGGGCTTCTATTGCTTCGACAAAATGCCATGACCAAAAAGCAAACTGGGGAGAAAGGGTTTACTTTGCTTATACTTCCATGTTGCTGTTTAAAATTGAAGGGAGACAGGACAGGAACTCAAACAGGGCAGGACCCTGGGGGTAGGAACTGGTGCAGAGGCCATGGACCGTGCTTCTTACTGGCTGGCTACCCCTGGTTTGCTCATCCTGCTTTCTTCTAGAACCCAGGACCACCAGCCCAGGAATGGCACCGCCCACAATGGGCTGGGCCCTGCCTCCCCATTAATCACTAAACAAGAAAATGCCTCCGAGCTAGATCTCATGGAGACATTTTCTCAATTGAGCTTCTCTCCTTTCAGACGACTCTAGCTTATGTCAAGGTGACAAGAAACTAGCCAGCACAACCACATATCCAAGATTAATGATGTCTGTGCTTGTCCTGTCATCTCTTATACTTTCTTATTCTGTGCTTGTCTTGGCACAGATGCTTCTTGAAATTCTAAAGACTAGTTACTATCTGCCAGTGTCCACCTGGCCCTCCTCCAGGGATACCTGGACTGGTCGGGGTCAGGAAGAGGGTGTGGGGTTTGGGGTGGGGCGAGGGACTAAGACAAATCACTAACAGTCTAAACATTCAAAGTTACAGTGATGGTCAACTCGGCAGGGTCAGGGAAACAAACCGTGGAACCACACTGTACTGTGAGGGATTACCTCAGATAGGTCAGCCCACCTAAACTGTGGCTGGCATCCACGTTCTGGGTGGAAAACAGGAATTCATTTCCTCCACTGAGAAGACTACACTGCATGTGATTAACATTCTTGGTGAGAAGTCAGCTCTGGAACTTTAAGATATTCCACCAGGGTCCCCTCCCCACTTCGAGCACATGGGCACCCCTCCTCTCCTGAAAGAAACAGGTTCACATAGGCTGGAAGGGAGGGGCTGATTAAGCCCCTGCTACCTCATTCCCTAAAGACCAATCAGTTTAAAAATCACACTGTTCTTTCAATCACATTGTGCCTAATGGTGGCTGCTCTAAAATCCCGTATATAAGATCCCTGAACGGGATCCATTAGGTTGCTCTCCATCTTGGTATGTAGAGCGACCTCAGCATGCTGAATTAATAAGTTCCTCTTGCATTTTGCATCAATCCCTGACTCCATGTGTTTACTCGGAGGGTCTCGGGTAAGTTAAGGCTCGCTAGAGTCTTACACTGGTTTCTCCAGTACTTATCTGTGAGCACCTGTTTCCTCTCCAGCCTGCAGCTCCACTGTGTTTTAAAGCAGTGACTGCAAATAACAAGTGTTCCTTGAATGCAAACAGTACACTCCTTGTACTCTGCAGTCCACCTAACTACTACTAGCTGACAAATGTAAAAATCCCATGGAGTGTAAACTTACCTGGCAAAGCGCCAGCCACAGCAGGACTCTGGTTAGGGACAGGTAACTGAAATTGTAGAAGGGGAATTGAAAATGAGGAGACTACGTTTGGGTAATTACATATGGCGGAGGGCTTGCAGCATTGCGTGACACATTGGAAACATGGCTGTGTTCCACTTGTTAGAGTTCTTTCCCCACATTATGCAAAAACTGTCCATCAAAAGGATTAATGGTCTCGTGCTTTCTTTTCTTTAGACCTAAAATACAGTAAAGATACAGAAAAGAGGCTTTTACTTAGATTTAGCAAAATACAGTCGAATGGAGTCAGTTTGTGGGGAGGATGAATATAATTAACAGATGAATAGAATTACTCTAGAATAAACAGTTGACACTTTGTATGATCTAGTTCATCAGTACCTTTTCAAGTACGTAACACATACAGTGAGTGCCTGCAATCAACCTGAGTCTTTGCTAAATTTGTTGAAAAATTTCTGTATGAGGGACCTACGCTGTGGTGACACAAAAGAGATGCTATCAGGCTTGAGGTTGGGAAGCAGGAGAGGGTCGCATGGGGGGAGAGGCATTTGGCTGCTACGTCTACATCTCATTATCTACTCTTTGTTGTAGGAGGTAAATGGAAAGGAAAGAATCGGAGTACAGAAAACATGTTGGATCATCTACTTCCGGGAAGAAACGGGTGTGCGCCTTCATTTCACTCACCTGTTACAGTAGATTGTCAGGCCATTAGCTTTTTGGCCATCACTTTCAATTCTTAAATAAGTGACTTCCCTATACATAGGGAAATTTGTTGAGCTTACTTCCAGACTCCAAACACTCAGTAGAGTGTTTGGTAAAATGGTTACTAAATAGTTTTTCTAACAGTTTTCTAAACTTTTAAATATTTGTTCAGTTGCCCTGGAGAAGACCTACTCTGCACTGGGATGACATAAGAGAGTGATAGCCAGATGTTCAGACTCACCCTTGCTGTTGTTCTCTTGTTCTATGCTAGAGAATTTGCCACTTCCAAGGTCTTCTCCACCAACTTCTCAGAACAGAAGCACTGTCCTGTCTACATCAGTAATCAAGTGGAGATCTTTCCACACTTTTGCTTTTCAGTGACTCTCACATATTCCATACTGGCTTCAAAAACTCACTGTGTAGCTAAGGAGATGGCCTTGAACTCCTGACTTATCTGCCTTCACCTCCCTAGTGCTGGGATTATAAACATTTATCAGCAATCCCGGCTTACTCAGTGCTGGGATTGGGCCCATGTTGTAGATAGCCCTGGGTCTTTTTGTATTCTAATTCTGCCCTCATGGGAGGGGCTTCAGAGAAGGAGAGAGTTACACCTGTGACTTCTTGTGAACCAACCCCCTAATGAATAAAAGAGCCAATCACTGGGCACATAAGGAGGGACTTCCACGTTGGAGGAGGAGAAGAGAGGAGCAGGAGAGAGAGAGAGCCTTTTTGGATTGGGAAGAGCAGATAGCTAAAATGTAGCTAGTAGAGTCTCCTGGTATCATGGCGGATCCGCAAGGATTCTCCACCAGAGGAATCAGACTTTGATAAATTTTACAAGATTAGGTTTTAGTTGATTCACCCAGAGATTGAGTTAGTATTGTTTCTGAACTAAGTTAGTGTTGCATTTTCCTTCACGTGGTGACTCGTCTGGGTTCCAGAGAGAAAGGTACAACAGCAAAGTGTGGGTTTGCCTGATGTGCACCACAGAGGCCATGGGGGTATTGAAGCTTGGGGCTGGCATGGTAGCAACCTGCCAGTGGGAACCTAGCAAGCTGGGTGGAGAGATCATGGAGCTCTGAGTCAGAGCTCCATGAGATGAAAGCAGGTCGGCCATTGCTCAACAGTGCATGGCTGGCCAGCCCACCAGGGATGAGAGAACCAGGGCATAGTACAGGAACATGTGATACATTCCTTCTTTTTTAATACTTCCCGAAACAGGCCCAGGCTTCGTCAAAGCTAGAAAGGCATTCTACTGGGCTACATACTTGGTCCCCTTTGATATAGTTCATCCACATAGTCCTTTGACATAAGAAACAACCCATTGTCCCACAAGCTAGATTTATATGTAATTGTGTGGAAACTCTCAAAAGTAACTGGCCAGACATTATCATGACACAATCTCACGGCAAACTACCAGATTCTCTGACTTTTACAGCCTTTCCATCTCTTCTGCAACCTTCCCTAAGACTTAGGAGCAGATGTGTTTTGTAGATGTATCCCTTGGGACTGGGATCCACAACTCTGCATTTTTGCTGTCTGTGGTTTTCTGTAGTCTCAGCTGCAAAGAGAAGTTTTCTTGTTGAGAGGTGAAGACAACACTTATCTGTGGGTAAAAGGACAAATGTTTATAGATTGTTCTTAGAAGGATGACGTTGTTTAGTAAATTAGTGGTTGTCCAGTTCAATTGGTAAGCCCTAAAAAATGTACATACAAGCATTCAAATCTACTAGGAAAGACCAAAGACTTATGCCAAAGACCAGCCTCGGCTTGGAAAGGGATTCCTGAGAGAAGGGGTGTCTGGGAGCAGTGAAAACAAGCACGTTAAATCATGGGTCCACGCTGGTGGCCTATGTTGTGCTGAGATGGCTTTTTAGACTATTCTCACTCTGTGTTCTGCTCTGCTTTAGACAACATTTGTTGTTTTTAAAACTTTCTGATTGAGAGAGCTTCTCTAGCTTTTAGCTCATGGGTTTTCTGACCAAAGTTAGAGAAGCTGCCATAAAATTCTTGGATATTCTGACCAAGTCAAGAATCCTGTTAGAAAAATTCTAAACCAGTTCTTGGGTTTTCCCAATCAAAATCAGAAAGCCAGAAAGAATTCTAAAGAGGTGTGTTAGCTCTCCAGGCAGCCTTTCTTCTCTGGAAGGCTGCTAAGAGCTTTTTAAAAGAGCTGTGTCAGCTCTCTAAGTCATTTTTGGGATTTCTGACCAAGGTCAGAATCCTGTTGGAAAAAAATCTTAAAAAGTTATGAAAAATTCTAAAAGAGCTGTGCTGTGCTTTGCTTTCCATGGATTTTTTTTTGACCAAAGTCAGGAATCCTGTTAGAAAAAAATCTTAAAGAGCTGTTTTGCTCTCCAGAGATCTGCAGACAGCTCAGCTCTCAATAGAAAAAAAATTATTTTTCCGAAAGAATTGTTATTGCTTTCTCCTAGCTCATCTCATGCAAACAAAAAGCCCAGTTTTTTTATTGACATATTGTTGGGGTCCAGGAATTGCCTCACGAACCACACAAACACTGATCTCAGTCCAACAGGTATAATTACTGAGCATACGCCCCAGGACTGGTTGACCAGGGCCATGGTCCAGATTCAGTAACTGAACTGTGACATTGAGTTAAGATTCTACAGGGTTTTTAAGCCCCAAATTCAAAAACATCTGTGCAAGTTATTCCACCAATCAGGTCTTGGGGATAGGGGGATTTCCTTAGGAGCATGTCTTTGTTGTGCATTTATTTTGTTCACATTGTTTGGGGTATTCACTGTGGCAGGGGACTTGTCTTGTCTAATATCATGTCTATCTTGTCTACTAGAATGGGACTTGTCTAACATTCGTGTCTTAACTTGCCAACCAGAATGTCAGTTACCCACATACATGTCTCTTTCTGCCAGGGAGGTCTTGGGAACTTAAACGTTACCCAACTATCACTCAAAATGGAAGTATTATTCCAAATAGTTTCTTATATTGGGGCAGATGTCTCTCTGATGTTGGGGTCCATTGCAGGGGTAGCTTATACCATAAAACCATATACACAGGTACAGAAAGTGCTGTGGGGTGGTTGGTTCCAGTCCAAGCTTATTGTGGGTAACTATACAAACAGTTCTATTGACTTTTATTGTGACTGGTTTCCAAGGGCACAGAACAGAACAGAATATGTAATCAATTTTGGCATTAGAAAGTTTCCTAGTAAAAGCAGAAACCTATGAGAAGGTTTCCTTATAATGGCAGGCTAGCCAGGTAACTGTTACCTAGGTCTCAACATTTCACCTAGGCCTTAACATTTTTTACCTAGGCCTTAATATTCCATCTGGGCCTAAATATTTTACCTAGGCATTAACACATATAAATTTAGTTATTTATTTCAGATTCCCTTTTGATTATCCTATGAATCAGCATCCTGTGACCCCAGCTCTTTGATTCTTAGAAGACAGCAAGCACATTTTTTTTTTTTTTTTTTTAACATTGCAAAAGAATTTAGAAATCTGCCTGCCTCGGTTAAAGCACTGAGGACAAGCTGGGTGGGACCCTGTCCAGCCCTGGAATTACCATTCTGACCACTTCTGGATCTGAATTTGTTGTGTTTAAGGCTGACCTTGAACTCTGGAATCTGCCTGCATTTGTGCTTGTCTTTGTAACTTCTCTGGCAAGCTGGCTTATATTATAGCTGCCTCTGTTCCTTTAGACCTGTGAAGCCCCTTAAACAACTCATATTGCATCCTTATAGTTTTGCATAGTTGAGAAATTGCATATTTTCGAACTCATGATTTTAGAGTTCTTTTGCACAGCGGTAAGAGCTGACCAGAAGGTCCCAGCATTTACCCTTTTCTAAGACATAGCCACATCTTTGCCTCCTACACACGAGCTGTTTCTGATTGTCATAGAGTCATTAACATTAACAGGGAAGACAATCCTTGGAGGAACGTGGAAAACACGTACATTATTATTTTTTTTTTAAGATTTATTTTATTTATATGAGTACACCGTAGCTGTCTTCAGACACACCAGAGAAGGCATTGGATCCCATTACAGATGGTTGTGAGCCACCATGTGGTTGCTGGGAATTGAACTCGGGACCTCTGGAAGAGCAGTCAGTGCTCTTAACCTCTGAGCCATCTCTCCAGCCCAACACGTACATTATTATACAAACAAGCCTTACACCCACAGCAGCCATCAACACTCATGGGGCCCACTCCTGTTGGCCCTGTCCGAGGGAACCAAGTCATTCTGTCCCTACCAAGGTCATTCTGGACTCAGAAGACTTAAGACCCGATTCACATTTAGATTAAATGAATTTATTCTTACTAGTGGCAGAAGGACCAAAGCCTTAGAGCCAAACTGGCCGTCTGAAAGGAGCTAAAGGAAGGTTTTTAAAGGTGGACATCAAGGTGTGTCTATGGAATCCATAGCAGGACAAGAACCTCGTTTTACTTGCCTTGGTGTTTCTCTTTCCTGTTGTATTGTAACAAAAGGACTACTTTATCCCAGTCCCACAACAAGCAAGTCTTCTAAAGCAGAAAGCAGAACACCTTGATCTTACTCTTTTCTCGCCTGCCTGGCTTCATATTATGTTTCTTTAGCCATCAGTCGAGAGTTATGGGTAAATTATTACACAGGTCTGAGCACTCCAAGAAAAGTGTCATCAATTGACTGGGATAGAGCAGGCACTAACACATTGCCATAAGGTTAGGGCTGGCTGCCATGTTTCAACACAAGTAATATCATAGGGACCGAGCGGGTTATATTTAGGAAGATATGGGCACATACACATATGATGGTGCGTTCAGTAACCATTAATGAAAAAGAGAACAAAGAGTTTGAAGGACAGCTGTTAGATCCACAGTAAATTACACTCTCCCAAATTCTGATGATCTTTTCCTTCTACCAAAGCAGCTATTTCTTTATCACTGTCAGAAGGGACAGATGGGTATCAGTAGTGTCAACTAGCATTCCAAAGACCTTTCTGGCCTCCAGACTTCCTCAGCTTCACAAGTTGCTCCTTTACTTCTCCAGCTCAGGGACATTCCTTCCCTAGTCTCTCCTCCCTTGGAGCCCTGCTATCTGAGCTGTGAGTTCTTTTGGCCCCCACTCGCCCCTCCTTCTTGGTCTTCCTTGCTGGCGCCATCTTTGTCTTTATTTCTTGCTGCTTCCTACCCCTTTCCTCTTCTTGACCAAGTCCAGTCTTCTGGCCATGTTCAGTTTTACTACTTTCTCTTTCTTACCCATAAGCCCCACTTGCCCAAGGACAAATAAGTCTTTGAGCCTCACTTGCCCATGGACAGATAACTTCCCGGAATGCTGGGAGCTACAGTGTTACCAGGACACCATCAGATAAATGCCATTTTCCAGATATGAAACAGGGACTCAGAGACATCAGTCCCCATGATTCACTAGCTAGGAGTCATCATATAAAACCAAGTCTTGGTGATTCTGTAGCCTAATACCTCCTTCTTGTCACTTGGCCTCCCTGAATCAGGCAGCATTACTGTAACATAAGAATAAGAAGCCACTTGTTTTCACTTCTGTAAACAAACTTGGTTGCCCCAGCTGCACAGAATACGCTTGATCACAAACATAGGTGGAAGTATTAGGTAATAAGTGAGTCAGGATGCATCGCTGGCCCCATTTGCATGAAAGCAGGAAGTAAGTTGTAGCCTTTCCCGTTTTGCCTTTATAAGCCCCTGACTAACATAATTTGCTGCCATTTTTCTGGTAATCCCAGGTATGGACCAGGTTTGTCCATTGTCCTGGCCAGTATTTAGCAAACCTTACTTCAAATTGGGCTCAACAATTGTGGTAGTAGTTGCTGTGTTTATAAAAAGATAAAGAGAGAGGGGATATGTTCTATGGAGGTGTAGTCAGGTATGGGGGAAGGGGATGCCTCTGTGGGCCCATGCTGAGGCATTCCTTCCTCCTGAGGGACCAGCCACACGAGGGGGTATAGTATAGAATAGAGTTTATTCAGGGGATGGGGAGGGGAGCTGAGAGGGTAGTAGAGACAGAGAAAGGGGAGAGAGAGAGAGAGAGAGAGATAGAGAGAGAGAGAGAGAGAGAGAGACACTAGAGGAGTAGAGGCTGGCCATGAGCACGTGGAGAGAGAGGGGGAAAGGAACTAGAGGACAGAGCAGGAGCAGGATGGCGAGAAAGAGAGAGAGAGAGAGAGGAGGGCACAAGCAGCCCCTTTTATAGTGAGTAAGGCATACCTGGCTGTTGCCAGGTAACTGTGGGGCAGAATTTAGACAGAATTCTAGCAGTAGTTTTATTCTCACCTGGGCAAATTAACAAAGTATTCTTTTATAATAAACCATTCAAGGTGAGTGTAGGGTAAGACACTTCTCCCCTGGATATTTACTTTGTCTACACTGATAAGAGGTCAATAATAACTCTTATCATTTTATTATTGCCATAAGGCTATTAGATACAATATGGGACCTTTTGTCCCCATATGTGCTATATAATGTAGGAAACTGAGTGTGTCTATCATTAGCACTGCTTGGCGTCACAAAGAAAGAGATCACCACTCCAGGTGAAGTGTCTGGACAAAGTAGTCTTCACTGTTGATCCAGAGCACACTGAGTAAACATGTGAAGAATAGAAGAGCATTTGGTTTTTATTCTAACTCATGTGATGGCTGTGTCTTTTCCCCACTGGGTGGGATCTAACCAACCAGGGAGAAGAAGGTCATGGTGCCCTGACATCGAATTTCTAAAATAGAGCTGGGGGGACTTTATGTCAATTTTTCTGAAGGGTGGAGATTTAAAATTTGCATAAAAGTCTTACCATGTGTGTGTGGGGGGGACAACAAAAAGATTTTAATTTCTTGCCCGAAACACAAGTTTTATAATACTTGACAGAAAAGACTCATATTAGATACCAGTTCCTACAGCGGCACCATCAGATAAAAGCCATGTCTCCATTTTCCAGATATGAAATAGGGACTCAGTGACATCAACTCCCATGGTCCATTACTGGGAGTCATCTTGTGAAACTAGGTGTTGGTGATTCTGTAGCCTAATAGCTCCTTCATATCAATTGGCGTCCTTGAATCAGGGACCATTACTGTAATGATTAGAGAGTGTCTTAGTCAGGGTTTCTATTCCTGTACAAACATCATGACCAAGAAGCAAGTTGGGGAGGAAAGAGTTTATTCAGCTTACTCTTCCACATTGCTGTTCATCACTAAAGGAAGTCAAGACTGGAACTCAAGCTGGTCAGGAAGCAGGAGCTGATGCAGAGGCCATGGAGGGATGTTCCTTATTGGCTTGCTTCCCCTGGCTTGCTAGAACCAAAGACTACCAGCCCAGGGATGGTACCACCCACAAGGGGCCCTTCCCCCTTGATCACTAATTGAGAAAATACCTTACACCTGGATCTCATAGAGGCATTTTCTCAACAAAGTTCCTTTCTCTGTGATAACTCCAGCTTGTATCAAGTTGACACACAAAACTAGCCAGTACAATTGACCCCTTGTCAACTTGACACACAAACACATCACCATTACACCTCGACCCCTACTTCCTTATTCATCCCCAAGATCTAAATAACTTTAAAAGTCCCACAGTCTTTGGAAATTCTTACATATTAACATTTCAGTCCCTTTTAAGCATCCAATCTCTTAAAATTCAAAGTCTTTTTTTTTGGGGGGGGGGGGTCGAGACAGGGTTTCTCTGTGTAGCTCTGGCTGTCCTGGAACTCACTCTGTGGACCAGGCTGGCCTCCAACTCAGAAATCTGCCTGCCTCTGCTTCCTAAGTGCTGGGATTAAAGGTGTGTGCCACCACTGCCCAGCTAAATTCAAAGTCTTTAAAAATCCAAAGTCTCTTAACTGTGAGCTCCACTAAAATACCTTCTTCCTTCAGGAGGGAAAACATATCAGGGCACAGTCACAATCAAAAGCAAAATCAAACGCCAACCGTCCAATGTCTGGTATCCACTCACGATCTTCTGGATTCCTCCAAGGGCTTGAGTTACTTTTCCAGCTCTGCCCTTTGTAGCACACACTTTGTCTTCTAGGCTCCAGATGTCTGTACTCCACTGCTGCTGCTGTTCTTGGTGGTCATCTCATGTTACTGGCATCTCCTAAACACTGCTGTCTTCTGCTGCAACTAGGCTTTACCAACAGCCTCTCATAGGCTCTCTTCATGGTGCTAAGCCTCACCTCCTTTGCATGACCCCTTCAGTCCTGGGTCATCAATTGCAACTGAGGCTGCACCTTCACCAATGGCCTTCCTCTGCCTCTCACAGTGCCCAAGCCTCAACTCCTTTGCACGGCCCCTTCAGTCCTAGGCCATCAATTGCAACTGAGGCTGCACCTTCACCAATGACCTGTCAGGAGCCAAACCTGTGAGATGCCGAGAGCCAAACCCATGAAATTATCCACTGTCAGTTAAGGTGCAAGGTTAGAAAGGACAGGGTGTTTGAGGTCTTGGGTCCCAGGAATCGAAAGAACATCTGATATTTCCTAAAAACCAGTTATGGTAGTGGGTTGACCTTGGGTCATGTGTAAACTTCCCGCCTGCCTATCTTTCTAAGTTGCTGTCCTGAAACAAACTTCGAGAGCTTGATCAGAATGTCTTGTCCCCCATTCATCCATCCCCTCCTTAGGTCCAAGATGATGACCTCTTGGGCCGGGGCAGTCTTCCACAGCCTCTCACAGTGCCTCAGCTGCTCTTCACAGCTCCTTCATGTCTTCAAAACCAGTACCACCTGGGTGACTCTTACACATTACCAAGTCCAGCCACAGCATAAGGTACAACCCTAGTTATCTCTGGAATGCAGCCTCTGTGCTCTCAGAAAACACTTCTCAGAAGATTTCACCCCAGTGATGCTGATCTCTTCTTAATAACCGTTAATATCTTAGCTCCAGCTAACCAGCATCAATAGTCCCAGCAATGCAGTGGTTTTACTTTAGTAGTTTTGGTATCTTGTTAATCCCAGCTGATTTCTTCAGCCCCAGCTAACCAAAACCACAGAATCTTAAATCAAACTAGCAATAGCCCTGATAAGAGTCTTTAATCTTCCCTCTGAAATTTCACAAGCCAGGTCTCCATCTTCTGCACTGTTCTCAACATTATCTTCTAAGCTCCTACACAACATCCCACAAAGCTTTTAACACCGAATGGCTCTTCTAGCCCAAAGTTCCAAAGTCGTTCCACAGTCCTCCCCCAAACATGGTCAGGTTGTCACAGGAATACCCCACTTCGCTGGTACCAATTTGTCTTAGCCAGGATTTCTATTCCTGCACAAACATCATAACCAAGAAGCAAGTTGGGGAGGAAAGGGTTTATTCTGTTTACTCTTCCACGTTGCTGTTCATCATTAAAGGAAGTCAGGACTGGAACTCAAGCAGGTCAGGAAGCAGGAGCTGATGCGGAGGCCATGGAGGGATGTTACTTACTGGCTTGCTTCCCCTAGCTTGCTCAGCTTGCTCTGTTATAGAACCGAAGATTACCAGCCCAGGGATGGTACCACACACAAGGAGCCCTCCTAATCACTAATTGAGAAAATGCCTTACACCTGGATCTCATAGAGGCATTTTCTCAACAAAGCTCCTTTCTCTGTGATAACTCCAGCTTGTGTCAAGTTGACACAAAACCAGCTGGTACAGAAAGACTGAGAGACTATTTCATATATATGTATATATATATATATATATATATATATATATATGTGTGTGTGTGTGTGTGTGTGTGTGTGTGTGTGTGTGTGTGTGTGTTATACATATAATATATATATATATACTTGTCCCAACTACACATTCCTAAAAGATAGCAAGGCTTACATGTTTGTGTCTCCAAACCTAACAACATCCTGACGCAGAGCCAAACCACTAAAAATTTAAAAAAATTAATTTGTTACATTTGTAGAATATTTCTAACAAAACATACTTTAAAATATCTTTAGTGGGTTTTGTTGTTGTTGTTCATTCAACAAAAATCCTGCTCAAAGCTACAGTCTCATAAAATACCAATCTGTATTTCTTTCCTAAGAGCTGAGGTATGCAACTTTCTCAGTCAGAAAGCGACCATGGTGAAGGCGCTCAGTTCCACCCTGGAATGGAATGCTCACTTGTTGCTTGTTCAGGGAATTGATGATGCCAACAATTCTTTGTCGCTGGCATAGAACCAGACTCTAAAGTTTGTCCAGCCTCTCAGCTCAGGGTGCCAACATTGGCAGCATCATTTCCAGATAATTGACCTTGGTTCTGCTGACACGGAGAGTCAGCCCTCAGAGTCAAACAGGACTCCTATTTAGATAGGACCGATGTTGTTTAACCTTTGGGAAGAAGGAGTGTGGAAAGGTACTCATGAAACTAAAGTGCAAGGACTCATGTGAACCTCGTAGGCAATGTTCAGATATCTGAAACAACATTTTAAAAGTTGAAATCTTTTGCCAAGACCATATATTTTATTTTCCTTTACCTCTTCTAAAATGCTTTCTCCTGGGAATGACCTAAGGTTAGGCTTTCAATAGATCATCTAATAGACACAATACAGGGAGTGTTGATAGAACTTAGAACAAATACATTTATTTATCACTACTTTTATTCAAAGCATTAGTTCATTTGGGAGAAGTTTATATTCCTGTCAAAAGCAAGCAGGTGAGAGGGAAAGCAATTGAGTTGGTAAATTCGTACAACACTGGCCACTGCAAAAAGCACATGACAATGTAACTTTATTTCCATTTATCAAGCTTGAAAGGCGTAAAAATTTGAGTGGAAGTCCAGTTGTTATCTTACTGAAGTACAGGGGAAAATGCCATTGTCAAGGGGTTATATTCGCTCCTCATGCACTTCCAAGCAGCAGTGTGCTATGGATTAGAGAACTGCTCTATTTCAAGACAGGACCCTGGCCACCCACTTTCCCACTGTTTCTAAGTTTGCCATGCCTGCAACTCAAGACAGCACACCCAGTGTGCTTTCCTGAAAAACCAGCTTGTAAAATTAGCTTCTTCATAAGGCTTTTTGTTTTCTTTTGTAACAAGACAGTCTTCAGAAAATCTGCAAGACCAAGAAGTATTGCCCCCAGAAGACCACAGTGCTATAAAAAAAATAGGGTATTTTTAACAAGCTGGTATGGAGCGTTAGTTGGGTGTTGGGGAATTTTCCTAGCTGAGAGTGAGAAACCGAAGTCAATCATATGGCTCCGTACTCCAGTGAGCATGGCAGCTACACACTTTCTCTATAACGCATGCGCATCGTAAGAAAGCGAAGTTGTTCATATGGCTCCGCGCTCCAGTGAGCATAACAACTACATACTTTTTCTATAGAGCATGCACAGCTTGAGAAAGCAAAGTCGATCCTAGGGCTCCCCACTCTAGTGAGCATGACAACTTCATGCTTTTTAGGGCATAGGTATCTTGGATCTCGTCATTTTCCCTTTCGATGACTTTTAGACTTACTTAGGGCTGAATATTTTTCTGGGACTAAAAGAAGAGCTTTGAAATCTGGACTGTGGGGAATTAAGTGGTTACTACTTTTGTAAAATATAATTTGGTGTGCTGGGCAGTAGTGGCGCACGCCTTTAATCCCAGCACTTGGGAGGCAGAGGCAGGCAGATTTCTGAGTTCGAGGCCAGCCTGGTCTACAGAGTGAGTTCCAGGACAGCCAGAGCTACACAGAGAAACCCTGTCTCGAAAAAAACCAAAAAAAAATAAAAAATAAATATAATTTGGTGTTGTGCACAAGAAAGGTGGCATTGTTAATAGAGAGACTGTTACAAGTGAGTAATTGAAAATTCCAGGGTGGAGAGTTCAACACAAATTGCTTTTTGGATAAGTCTATATTCATGCAGTTCCAGGACTGGACAAGGAGCACTTTAGTTACAACATGCCTTGCTAAATCTAGATCACTGGATAAATGGAAAAAATGCCTGGAACTACAGAGGCAGCTGAAGTCATCTGTAATCTGCACAATGCTCTCAGACTGAAACGTTATAGCTTCACAGTTGGCAAACTATCTCGAAAAGCATAGACATTAAACTATCCTGACAAACAGTTTCTATCCACAGGGTTTTTAAATCATTAAAATGCACATAGTGTGTGACAATGGAAAACCTAAGTAATTAAAAACATTTATATAACACAGAGTTATATAGATGGGGGTTTTTATTAAATAACAAAGCATCAAAACATAAAAACATTATACTGACAGGAAATCTAACACTTTAAAAGTTAATATACTAAAAGTAAACAGAAAAAACAAATCTCTTATAACCTTTTAATGTATTTTCTTCCTTTTGTTCAGTATAACATAGATCGTTTTATCTACATATAATTAAAGTACTATATCACTGTTTTGTGTCCTGTGTGGATTTATTCTTTGACTTAACCGTCTTCACATAATCAGAAATAGAGGACATTTTAATGCTTGTAAATACAAATAACTTCATTATGAGCAGGTTTGCACATTTACATTTCTGCATTTACTATTGTTTACTCAGGAAAGAGTCCTAGGAACTAGATTCCCACTTAAATTTCATACAATACAGGATTTTGCCATTGTTCTTTGTTGCCTACCGGAACTTGATAAGTCTGTTGAAGATACCACACGCTCTTGTCACATGACATGGAGAAATCAATTTAATTCAGATCAAGGAGTTTCCTTCTTGGTGGCTAGTGCTCATCATACCAGAAAGTGTTATGTAGACTGCTGGCGGTAGGGATCAAGAGGACATCATTAACAGTTGTACCCAGCAGTGAATTCTTGTGAGTTACAATGATGACCAGCACAGGTACAGCAATGGCACAAATGTTATGGCAGTAACCAACTACTTCCTGATTGGAATTAAAGCTCATTTCACAAAAATAACACTTGTCTGGTATTGTAAATTTGGCTAAAAACTCATGCTTGGAGAGCTTATCAGAACCAGGGATGAACCTACAATTATTTTCCTAAATGGGCATCATATCAAATTGCTTTCTAAATTTGTATCTTTCTATCTGCAGATTAATGCAGCTCCTCAGATTGCATCACGTGTTTCTTTGTACAGTGGTGGGTAGTTAATGAAGGAAGTAACAATTCACCAAAGTGCAGAGAATAAATGTCTATGGAATTCCCAGCCACAAATGGGAGATTGTATTTCACCCTTTCCCCACAAGGCTCGTGGACCATCCCAGAATAGGGGGCAGATGGACTGAAGGAATCTGAGGCTTGTGAGTGAAAAGAGTGCATCTGGGACATGACAAGATTGCTGAACTCATAAGCTCATAACAACAGTGGTTATCTGTCTAAGACCTGAATAAAATCAACCCAGTAAGCACTCTAGTTTAGAAGTTGAAGAGACTAATGAACCCCCCCCTTCCCTCTTTTCCCTGAGGAGTTATTGACAGTTGATGGCTTCTTGGAAGAGGGAGAGTCAATTTTCTTTATGAGTGGGGCCTCTGCTAGGTCGACCATGTTCTAGAGGGTGGTCTCATGCTCATGAACACAAGGCTGCACACGTTGGACTCAGTGGGTTGTTAGAAAAGAAATGAGTGGCGCTGGGAAGGAGGGGGAGTAGGAAGTAGATGTGAGGAATTAAGAGGAGGAGAGATGGATATGATCAAAATCATGCATGTGTGAAATGCTCAAAGAATCATTCATCCTCTGAGCATATTCTCACTCTAATGTAAGTCTACTCACGTGTTCTATACCTAAAGAATATAACTCTTCCTTTCTTCTTTTTTATTTATTTATTTATTTTTTTTTTTTGAGACAGGATCTCTGTATTATATAGCTCTGGTTCTCCTAGAACTTCTGTGCAGACTATACTGACCTCAAACTCACATAAACCTACCTGCTTCAGCCTCCAAAGTGCTGGGATTAAAGGCATGTGCAACCACACCTGGACCCTCTTTTTTTATTTCTTAATTTTGTTTAAAATAAAAAATGTTTTATAGACTATATTCTGATTATACTATTCCCCCTCCTCCAAGGCTTCTCAGCTACTCCCCACCTCCTTACTCAACTAACATCATGACCTTTCTCTCCAAAGAACAAACCAACATAAAATAAGAAAATAAATAAGAGCCAAAAAAAAGATAAGAATCATTAAACCAAAACAAAAGAAAGCAGACAAAACAAAATGAAACAAAACAAACAGAAAAACAAAACCCATGTAGTTTATTTTGTGTTGGCCTGCCCTGGAGTGTGGTTGCAGGGTATTTGATCACATTGTGAACCTCAAGACTGTGAACTGGAAAAAAAATACTTTTCTTGTTCTGGTGTGGCTCAGCCCTAGCACACACCTTTAACCTTAGCAGGACTAAATAAAACCAAGGATAGGTCGAGAGGTAGAGCAAGCAACCAGCTGACAGGGAGTGAACATAAGAAAACTCAGTTGTTTTTGTTGTTGTTGTTGTTGTTGTTGTTGTTGTTTGTTGTTGTTTTTGGGTTTTTTTTTTTTTGAGACAGGGTTTCTCTGTGTAGCCTGGCTGTCCTGGAACTCACTCTGTAGACCAGGGTGGCCTCAAACTCAGAAATCTACCTGCCTCTGCCTCCCAAGTGCTGGGATTAAAGGCGTGCGCCACCACTGCCCGGCTGGATCTTTGAATTGAAGACAGACAGTGTGGAAAAGGAGAAGGAGCCCTTTCCCTTTGAGACGTCAGTGGAGTCCTTCTCTGAGCGGGCAGGCTTTCACCGCAGCATCTGCCTCCTGAGTCTTCATTTGGCAATATAATATTCTATACCAGGGCAAACCCCCTCAGTGCTGTGTCCAGGCCAACTCTTTAAAGCAAGATACGAATGAATACAAGGCACGAGAGTCAGCATAAATAGTCAGTTTGTAGAGAAGTAAACGCTTCGCTGGAGGGTCATCTCCTGCCTGTGTCCTCCAGACTCATGGTGCCTGCCAGTTCTCTACGCTCCAGATTCATGGCTCCATAGCCCCAGTTTCATCTCTGCTGTCCTCTGTTGCTTTCTTGGTGCCTTTTGCAATACTTGTATGCTCTCTTCACTGTCCCCCGCGTTGTCTGATCCATCCTAGTTTCTTAGAATAAACGGCTAATCCCCAGCACAAAACTCTTGGCAATCAGTTGAAAGTTAAGGAAAAAAAATTTAGGGACTTGTTTCTATCAATAGACATAGTCCTAAAGAACCTTTCTCCTTTGCTCCTGGGAAAGTCTGGTCCTGTTCTGTCTCTTACCACGAATTTGTACATTTGGTTTGCTTCTCAATTGTGATGGGGCTTTTGGACCAAGCTTCTACTTGAGCAATCTTTAAACTTGAGCTCAAATTTAAGAGGCGGAGAATAAAATTGTGAACATACAATTCATTGAACTATTTTTCCATATCCAGCATGTATGAGTTCTACAAATTTTGAAATAAAAATTATTACTTCAAGCCATGAAACAGGAAAGCATAACTATTTTAAGGGAATCATTTGCTAGACCTTGGTTTTCACCTAATATGAATCCTTTCCCAAGAGCTCTTTACAAAGGCTTATTTCCTCATTACAAAAGAATGATACGCGTATTTCTCAATCATTCCAATTTGTACTCTAATGCTGCAGGTATAAATAGCTCCAGGGGGCAAAGCAAAGAGAAAGCAAAAAATAGAGAAGCTGCTGCTAAGGAAGTGGATTATCTTAACAACCGGGTAGCAAATTGATTTTCCAGTTGTTTGCTTTCATCAAAATTGAAGACTTAACTTATCAACTTACATATATTTAAAAATAGTGTTTAATAACAATTAAGAGATTAGTGTGGAACTAGGAAAGACCTCAAGATGACATTGATACACCAAACTTTTCATATTTAGATCTCTTTAAGCAGTTTCTCGTCACTTAAAAATACACACTAAAAATATAAAAAACGAGAGTGAGGCTGGAGAGATGGTTCAGTGGTTAAGGGCACTGACAGCTCCTCCAGAGGTCCTGGTGCACATCCCAGAACCCACATGATGGCTAATAACCATGTGTGACTTCAATTTCAAGAGGGATAACGTGTCCTCTTCTGATCATTTGCTAGCTTTCGTGTACTGCATACACATGGGTCATAGATATAGATGCAGAATAACAACATCCATACAAATAAAACAAAAATAAATCTCAAAATAAAGGATCTAATGCCTTCTTCTGACCTCCATGGCTCATGGCATGATGTCAGACACATATGCACATGCAGGCAAAACAGTCAAATCTTTAAAAAATACTAAAAATAAAATATAATTAAGGTGCAAGAGTTCAGAGTGCTCATGTAAAATTAATTAATAAATTAATAATTAATTAAAGTGCAGGGGTTGAAGAGATGGTTCAGAGGGTTGCTCTTCCATCATGCAGCTCACAGACATCTGTTAATTTCAGCTCTAGTGGGATCTGACACTTTCTGGTCTCTGTGGTGTGCGCGCAAGCGCAAACACACACACACACACACACACACACACACGCTCGCACGCAACTGTTTTTGTAAACTCTTTACAAAAAATAGAAATGAGGTCCATTTGCTAAAGGCACTTGCTGCCAAGATTGATGATCCAAGTTTGACCCACGGGACTCCCTTGACCGAAGAAGAGAACCAAACCCTGCAAACGGTCCTCTGACCTCCAGATGTGCTATAGCGTACACAGATTCACACACAAAAATTGATGAATGTAATAAGCAATTTAAAATGAAAATGGAATTGCTAATGTAAATAAAGTATCAAAAAATAATAATAAAAAAAAGAAAATGGAATTACTGACCCTAACAATTACTATTATTTATTACAGCAATTAGTAATAGTCACCAACGTCAAATCATACGCACTTGAAGTGTAGAAATAAACCAGACCTACCCATCTTCTCATATAGTTTTAGCCTCTGTGCTGTTTACATGTAAACTGCTTCTTTCTTTCTTTCTTTCTTTCTTTCTTTCTTTCTTTCTTTCTTTCTTTCTTTCTTTCTTTCTTTCTTTTTTTTATTTTTAGTTTTTCGAGACAGGGTTTCTCTGTGTAGCCCTGGCTGTCCTGGAACTCACTCTGTAGACCAGGTTGGCCTCGAACTCAGAAATCTGCCTGCCTCTGCCTCCCGAGTGCTGGGATTAAAGGTGTGCACCACCACTGCCCGGCAAAACTGCTTCTTTTAAAAAATGTGTATTTATTAGTGTGTGTGTGTGTGTGTGTGTGTGGTGTGTGTGGTGTGTGTGTGTGTGGTGTGTGTGTGTGTGTGTGTGTGGTGTGTGTGTGTGTGTGTGTGTGGTGTAGTTGTGCAGATGTGCATGTCAGTGGTCACCTGGGGTACTAGGGATGGGACTCTCCAGGCATTCACTTTTCCTGGGTGGGTCAGCCACCTGCTGGTACCACCCACACTGCTTTTTTGTATGTACCAAACACTATCGTGTGAGAATCCTTGAGAAAGAACTCTCCTAGAGCTTTATGGTCACAGACAATATTTTTTCATTTAAATAATATTAAAGGTGGTTCGATAGGATGACCAAGGTAAGACTTCCAAACATTCAGAGGCTGAGGTCATGGCTCAGGGGTTAAAGAACCTGCTTAGCATGTCCCTAGATTAATTCCCAGCAAACCCCCACACACACTGCAATAAAAAACCAACACATTAAGACAAATATATGAAAGAAGTATGGGACGTAATCTGATTTTTAAAAACCGAAATTGTATTTTGAATAAAAATAGAAAATTGTACATCTGTGTAAAAAGTCTGTATTTTGGAAATTTTAAAACATGGGGAAGTGGAGACAGTGACATCACCCAGTTTAAATAGTTACTAATATGCTGCCACTTACCTTTACTGCCCCACCCCTGTTCCCCCTATAGTTTTAAATGTAATTCACCGCTATTTTTTTATAAGTCATAGATTTGGAAAGTGGATGGTAATATATATTAATATTTGCTTAGAGTTAATTGGAAATAATGAAAAAGAGCAACGTGACAGTTGGAGTTTTGAATGTTAATATTTACAATTAATCTGAAATCATTCTATATTACTGATTTTAAGGCATAGATTTCTGAATAAAATATGGTGTTATTTCTTTCTCCTTTGTTGCGGTTTGAATAGGAGTTGCTCCCCTATAGACTCATATATTTAAATGCTTGGTCATTGAGGGGTGTGATAGAACATTGAGGAAGTGGTTCTCTCCTTCCCACATGCAAGTTCAGGGGATGGAAGCTAGGATGACTGAAGAAAACTTAGCCCTTTAAGCCATCTTTTTTCTTTTTTAGACAATCTCAGTGCAGAGCCCTGGCTGTTCTAGAACTTACTATGTAGACCAGGCCAGCCTCGATTCTACCAAGTATTGGGATTAAAGATGGGTACCACCACACCCTAGATGATTTGGCTTTTAAAACACTGCTCTTCTTAAGACAATTTTATTTAGTGGGGTTAACATATGAATAATTGTGGGAAAACTTTGCTAATTTAGGTCGAAGTCCACCATGACCGGATGGCCTCTGAGCTTGGACCAAAATGGGAGACTCCCTTGTTAGCAGGTTTTATCGTTCTCTGACTTCGTCCTGGGGATCTAAGCCCCCACACTTGCCTCTACCTGAGGAAAGTCCAGTAGCAAAAATACCTGGAGTTCTCCATGCTAATGAGGTACCTAGATAGTGTTTACCCAGTAAGCTTCCCTTCCTCGGGCATTCCTTCCACAAAACCTATTTAACCCCGATTCACCCTGAGTAAGGTGTGAATTCACATCCACCATCAAATAAAGCAGTTTGAACAAGGGTGGACCATCTCTTCTTCATCAAGGATCACCTGGGGTCTGGGAGGTGTTTGCCTAAGTCCTCTGGAGAAGGCCTTCTCTCTCCCCGCCCTCTGTATTCTTGACACTCACTCGGAACCCGGAACCTGACTGGATTTCCAGGCTCTGCCTTCCACTTCCTGCCTGGTGTTCAGACACCCATTTTCAACTCCCAACTGTACACCAGCGGCGCCTGAGTACCCAGGAGACAGGAACCACAGTGATCGTCCCAGACTCTGCTGCTTCCCACCAGGCAAAGCTGGAACAATGACAGACACAGGCACTTTTCACTTCTTTGCTAGTGGGAGGAGAGCTAAAATACACACGGGCATGCAATGTCTTTTCATAGGCTTGCTGCCTTTCTTTGGGTGTGCATCCAGCAATGAAATCTCTACATCAATACTGTACTTACTTTCTTCTTCTTTTTTTTTTTTTTTTGAGAAAAACAAATATTTTCAACAATGAGTAATTTAATTTACATTTCCACAAGATGAAAGGGTTTCCTCTTCTTTGTTATTGTCAGTATTGTTATCTTTTGTCTGTAGTAATAAGCCTTCCCGGGTAAGATGACTTCTCTCACAGGATTTTTGATTTACATTTCCCTGACGATTAGTGACGCTGAAATTTTTTTCATACATCTACTGGATACTAGTATGCCTTCCACTGAGAAATGTCTACTTAATTCTGTTGCCCTTTTTAAAAATAGGTAATTTGGTCTTGTCATTGAATCTTCCAGCATTTTATGTGAATTCTGTGGACGTTAATCCTTTCTAAGATATATAGTTACAGTTACTTCCTCTCATATTTTTTTTTTGTGGGTTCTCTTTTTAAACTTACCTCTTTTTTTAATTTTTACTTTTAAGTTTATTTTGGCTCTTTATTTAAAAGATACTATCTTAGTTAGCTATATTTGTCAACTTGAAGCTGTCTAGAATCATTCTAAGATGCCTCAACTGAGGAACTGCCTAGCTCAGACTGTCCTGGAGCATGTCTGCTAGGATGATATTGATTATTAATTGATGAAGGAGGACCCTACCCGCTGTGGACAGCACCACCCCTAGATAGACGGTCTTGGGTTGTATAAGAGCCTGTGGGTGAGCTAGCCAACGAGCAGTAGCGCTGCTCCATCATTCTAACCTCTAGGTCTCTTCACTTGAGTTCCTCATTCAGTGATGGACTCTGAGTGTAAGCCAAATAAGTACCCTTTCCCCTAAATTGTTTTTTGGTTGGTATGAGTGCTTTATCATAGCAACATTAAGGAAGTGAGAGTAAATCTATTTCTAAAATTTATTCGCTGAGAATTTCCCACATATACACAATGTCTTTTGACCACACCCACTTTCCAATCCTCCCTCCAACGTTTCTTGTTGCTTCCACCTCATCTCCCTTACCTGTGTGTGTGTGTGTGTGTGTGTGTGTGTGTCTGTGTGCACTTGTGTATGTTCCACTGAGTCAGCTAGTGCTGCCTGTACATGTATGTGGGGTTATCCACTGGATCAGGGGCAATGCATGCTTTCTCTTCACTTTTGATTGCTTCTTTTGCTGTAAATGGTTTTTTTCATTTTAATAAAATGTCATTTGTCTATTTTTTTCGTTTCCTATGCTTGTGATGTCTTATCTAAAACATCCTTGACTCTTCTAATGTAACATATTTCTTTTATATTTTCTTCTACCAATTTTATAATTTTATGTTTTATACTTAATTTGTCCAAGTTGAGTTGATTTTTGTGACTGTTGAGATAACTTACTGCATCACTTACTTTGCAGCTGGGGGGTCTGCTCTTTGTCAAGTTCACGAAACAATGTGCTCTAAAGCGAGTGGGCACAGCATTCATGTGCTGAGGACGACACAAGAAAAGCTCCTTATCTTGAAAATGACAGAGCTTTTAAATAGAACTCAGCTAACACATGGCAACTTCCCATCCTCGGGAATTAAACTGCTTTTCTCCAAAATAGAACCAAATGCTAAGAGCTCACACTTATGATTAGACACGTTTATATCTGGAAACAACACTGCTCAGCGAAAAAACTAACTAACCTCACGGTGGATTCTTTAGTCATTCTGTTTACTTTGCTGCCTGACTTCATATCCCATAATACTTCCCCACCAAGTCCTATACACATAAATGGGGATATTTATCATTAAAATCTTTTTGAAAAAAAAAAAAAACCAACAAATTCTATAGGAATTTTCCGAAGTATAAACATGTGTTCCTTATATTTTGACTTTTACGTTCTATGTATATAATTCTAAAAACGTATTTCAAGCTAGAGAGATGGCCCAGCAGTGAAGATTATTTACTATCCATGCAGAGGACTCTTGTTCAGTTCTGAGTATTCCTGAGTATTCCTGTTCAGCTCCAGGGTGATCTGCTACCTCTGACTTCTGTGGGAACCTGCACAAACACACACACACACACACACACACACACACACACACACACACACACACACACATGGGGAGGAGAATAATTTTTTAAAAGTTTTAATTGTCTGAGGTAATAGCTAATAATAATTTACAAACACCAGAGCCATAGTACAGTCAGAAATAAAGGGCATGTTGGCCATGATGGCACAGTGTTGAAATAATCTTATTGTACATTGTGTAAAGATGGTCTGGGTATTATACAAATGCTGATTTCCGAATCAGTAGAGATCTGATTACAGGCCGGATTTTGGTATTGTTATCATCCTGTCTCAGTGTTTTGTAAACACTCCCTCCCTCGCCTTCTGATTGGTAAAATAAAAAGCCAATGGCCTATACCAAAGGCTGAATAAGAAGATGAAACTTTCAGACAGAGAGAGGAACGCTGGGAAAGAGAGGCATGGGAGATATGCCAGCAAGATGCAGAGGAAGAAGCAGGTCGGGATTGAAGGAAAGGTAACAGATGAACCACATGGCAGAACTTAGACTAGAATAAACTGTTTAGTTGAATTATGACTTAGTTGGGAACAAGCCTGGCTATAAGGCTTAGGCATTCATAAACAAATATGTCTCCATGTCAGGACTTTGCCGCCCCAAAGAAAGCCCTGTTTTCATGAGCACTTGAACATCTCAGCATCTAGGAGGCTGGGGCAGAGGGATCTAGCAATAAAGACCCAATGTCAAAAGACAAGAGCCATCAAAATGTCTCAGCAGGCAAAGGTGCTTGTCACTAAGCCTGATAATCTGAATTTGATCCCTGAAAACCACATAGTGAAGGAAGTGAACCAGCTCTGCCAAACTGTCCTCTCAGCTCCGCCCAGAAGCCGTGGAGCTCCACGCCTGGGCTCATACACATGCACACGAAATAAGTAAGCAAAAAAAAAAAAAAAAAAAAAAAAAAAAAAATGCATTTGAAAAACCAAAATAAGTTTATTTGAAATTTTTGAAATTTAGGTAATCCTATCATCAGAAAAAAAATGTTAAAATTTAAGAACAATGAAAACCATTAGCTTACTGTTGATGGTGTAGCTCAGCTGTTAGAGTCCTTGGCAAGCATGCACAGGTCTGAGTTTGTGATATTTGTTTCGACTACTATTTGCCTTGAGGTTCAAGTCTAAGATCAGACAGCACCTTGGGTTTTGGTTGAGTGAAAGCAGTGCACTCTGAGGCCAATACGTGTCAGACTAAGGTGTTAAGTCTTAAGCCAGAAAAGAGAGAAGGAGAGAGGAAAGTAAGTGGAAGGATGCAGCAGAAAGGAGATATCAACCCCTTCAAGGGTACATTCCCAATGACCTAAAATCCTCCTAGGCTATGCCTGCTCCTACAGCTCCATAGAACCTCTCGGTACTACCACTACAGAGACTAGGACTTTATACATGCGACCTTTGGGGACACTCATCCCAACTATAACAGTAAGAGAGAAACATTTCCTTTCTCTTTGTGTAGCTCAATATTCTGGGCTTTTAGATTCAAAGTTATTTCTGAGACAGAGTCTTGCTAGGTAGTCCAGGATTCCTTTAAGTTTGTAGGCCCAGCTCTAACTCAAAGTTTCATTCTTGGTTACTCTTAGGATGTCAATGAGCAGCTTGGTAGCCATCTGAGCTGTTCAAGTCACACTGTGTGCTATGGATTGGATCTTCTTTGTTGCCTGAGGGTTTGTGTGCTGGAAGGTTGGTACCCAGTTAGCAGTACTGAGAACTGGTAGAATATTGAAGGGATACTGAGATGGTGACATCACCCTCAGAAGCCAGTAACGCTCTTCTCTTAAACAGGATTGGGTAGTGTAAGAGCGGGTTGTCATAAGTGAAGGCTACCTTACGTAATTGGACACACTCTTTTGCATATGCTTCCTGTCATTCTCATGCAAAACATCATAAAGTTTAATATTCTGTATTTGCTAATTAATGTTGGAAATGATATGGCAGCAGTTATGCCTTAACTACCTAGCTCCACAAATAAGCACACAGAGACATTTTTGAAAGGATTACATAAAGTCCATTTGTCTCCATTTAAGGACCAGGCCTAATTTCAAAAAGAAAGCCATAAGGCACCAGCTCCAGGAACAGACCATAAAATCCAGAAATAAGATCATAAAATCCCCTCCCAAAGAACACCCCGGGGATAACCACAAAAATGGGGAAATATCTTATCTCAGAATGGGCCAGCTGTACTGGGCAGTCCTATGTCATCCTATGGGTAAAAATGTTCATGACTTAGGAATGCAAACCACTGACCACCTGTGAACCCCTAGCACCCACCAATGAAACTTTAGATTACCTATTCCTTCTAGAGAGTTCCCCTGTAAGGAGGCCTGTGAGCCTTTGTCTGGGGTCGCGCAACTTTGGAGAATGGTTGCTCCCACCATGCTTCAGTGGTTTTCAGAACCTTACACATTTAATATTTGAAAGCTTAGGCCTTTCCTAGGAAGACTCTTAACAAGTTCATCCATGGCTAGCTATACCTCCCAAACCCATAGTCGTGTCTGTCTCCTCTTGTGTCTCCAGGTGAAAAGACCTTCCTCTTTCTTCTTCCCAGAGTTCCCATCTCCCTCCCAGGAAGTCCCACCAATCTCTCTTTATTTCCCAATCACAGGCATTAGCCTTTTATTGACCAATTAACTTTAGGAGCAACAAAGTTGGTGCGCTTGAGAATTGGCTCTTGGGGCAACTAGATCTCAGGATGTAGAACTTATCATTTGAATGCGTAACAGCACCAGACCTACTCCAACAAAACTGTGTACAGTCATCTACTGTGCTATGACAAAGCACGAGGAATAAGACATTTTTTCATTCCTCACAGAAAACATTCTCTCATTCCCCACATAAAACATTCTCCTCCCCATTTAAGAGTAAATATGTATTATCTCTACTTCCTGGATGTAATGCAACAACCACATCTTCCTAGGTTTCATTTATGCCAATGGCTAAATGCTCTAGTTTCCTTTTCTTTACAACCATGTGATAAAATATTCTGACTAAAAGCAACCTGGGGAAGAAAGAGTTTGTTTCAGCTTACACTTCCTGGTGACAGTCTATCATGGAGGAAAGTCAGGGCAGGAACTTATGTAAGAGCAGAAACAAAAACCTAGTGGGAAAGCTGTTTACAGAAGGCTTGTTCCCTATAGTCAGTGATCAGCCAGCTTCCTTATACAACCCTGAGCCTCCAGTCCAGAGGTGGAAGCACCATCAGTGGACTGGGCCCTCCCATAGCAATCAATGGTCAAGACAATTCTCCACCCACATGGCCACGGACAAAGTAATCTGAGGAGTCTCTGAAATGAGACTCCCTTTTCCCAGAGGCTCTTAACTGTATACAATTGATTAAAAAAATAAATAAAAAACAAAACAAAAAAAATCCTAACCAGTAGAGCTAATGTGGAGAATTGATTTATTAAAATTACACATGCATTATAGAATTAAAATTTTCTTGGTGTTGAGGTTTACATGGTTATTGTGTATAACTCTCTTAGTTCTATGAGTATTCTCTAGGTGTCATTTATTATTATGTACTGAGTTTACTCTCACCTGCTGACCCCTTAGAATCATGGCAGTCACATAGTTTGCGTTTCTGTCTATGACTGCTTTCAACAAATTAGCATAATATGCAAAGACCAAAACCCAAAGCTGTGATGCCAGTGCCACCGGTCTAACGTTTACACTATCCCAGATCACATTAAAGCTTTCTTTAGTGCAGAGGTCAGAGGTCAACAGTGGGTGTCTTCTGTAATTGTTCTCCACCGCTTTGTTGATTTTTTTTTTTGAGGTAGAAGCTCTTGTTGCATCTGGAGCTTGCCAATACATCTTGATTAATGACTAGCAAACCCCAGGAATCCTCCTGTTTCTGCCTGACTGACCAATACTGAGATTGCAGGAATGAACACCCCCCCCCCCATCCTCCTACTTCCATGGCAAGCATTTTGCCAGCTAAGCCATCACCACAGCTCCCAGATGGGGAAATCTTTAGAGAGAATCTTAGCCCTGCCACATTTAGGCCTGGATCTGGAGCATTTGACACCTGTTCGAAGACATATGTTGTTGGAGCAAGCCCAGCACCTGTCCCATGTCCCATGGTACAGCCCTTTTCCAGTTTCTGTGGGGAGTGAAGAGGACATGTTGAATATTTGGGAAAGTTTTGAATCTTCTAAACCCTCCTCCATCACATGCAACCCTTCAGATTTTTTATTTAATTCTAACCTAACTTATATGTAGCTGTTAAACCTGTCTTATCACAATTATGAGATAGCCTTATAGCTTTATTAGAAATAATACAGCTGTCAAATATTTAAGCCTATGTTGCTGCATCTACGTTGCCACTTCAGAATTTCTTAAAATACCCTCTATAGAAAGCAGGATGGTATGTTCTTTTCCTATTCTCAGTTCATTTCACAATCATGTGATTACAGATGAAGAACTCTGTTCTGGGAAGGAGCCATTCACCTACCATAAAATCCTTGCTTAGGCAACAACCAAGCAAAATGTCATAGACTTTGTGGAAGTGTGGTACCTATATGAACATAATATGATTTTTCTATACAAAAGAATATACATATGTGTGTGTGTAGACCATATACTTACGTAGGTACCTATATTTATCATAAAAAGAAAAAGAAAAAAACATTTAAAATGGTTGTGTCCCATCTTATGATCATCACAATTCATTTTTAAGCACTGGTATCATTGTTTTACAAAATATGATACTACTTTCATTGTTCCAATGAATACTAAGAAGAATTAGTTGAATGGACATTGTGGTGGTTTGAATATACTTGGCCTAGGGAGTGGCACTATTAGGAGGTGTGGCCTTGTTGGGGTAGCTGTGGCCTTGTTGGAGGAGGTGTGTCACATGAGGGTAGGCTTTGAGACTCTCCTCCTAGCTGCCTAGAGACAGTCTTCTTCCTGGGTGCCTTCAAATCAAGATGTGGAACTCTCAGCTTCTTCTCCATCACTATGTCTGCCTGGATCCTTCCCGCCTTGATGATAAATAAACTGAGCCACACTGAACCTGCAAGTCAGCTTCAATTAACTGTTGTCCTTTAAGAGTTACCTTGGTCATGGTGTCTCTTCACAACAATGGAGACCTTAACTAAGACAGAAGTTGGTACCAGGGACTGGGGTATTGCTTGTGATAAGTCTGACTATGTTTTTGTTTAGAAGAATGTGGATTTGGGGGATTTTGGATTAGAAAGTCATGAAATGCTTTAAGTGCAACTTAATGGACTGTCCTAGTAGGGATATGGAAGACATTGGTGCTGAGGATGATTTGAACTCTGAAGATTATTCTTATGATGTTTTGTCTTGAGAGTCTGCTAGAGACTAAGGTAAAGAGATTGCAACTGAGTTGACAAAGGAAGTCTCATAAAAGCCCATCATAGGCTTTGTCCTCTGGTTTATTTCTCAAAGAGCATTTTGATCAGTTGTAGCAAGCTTAGAAAGGAAAACTATAAAATGCATGGTTCAAGTATTAAAGGGGCACCAGGAGCTGAATCCTATGGTCAAGGAGATAAACAGATAAAGGGAGCGGAATGTGGTGGTTTGATTATGCTTGGCCTAGGGTATGACACTATTAGGAGGTGTGGCCTTGTTGGGGTAGGTGTGGCCTTGTTGGAGGAGGTGTGGCCTTGTTGGAGGAATTGTGTCTTTGTCGGGGGTGGACTTAGAGACTCTCTTCCTAGCTGTCTGGAGGTCTTCTGACCAAGATGTAGAATTCTGAGCTCCTCCTGTGCCATGCCCGCCCATATGCTGCCATACTTCTGCCTTGATGATAATGGACTGAACCTCTGAATTTGTAAGCCAGTCCCAATAAAACATTGTCATTTATAAGAGTTGCTTTGGTCATGGTGTGTCTTCACAGCAATAAAACACTAAGAGAGAAATGTATGTAGAAAATCTCTGTCTGATAAAGAATTTATATTACAAATTTAAAAAGCTCTTACAACTCATTTAGAAAACAAACAAAGGCTAGAGAGACAGTTCAGCAGTCAGGAGTCCTGACAGCTCTTCCAGCACACCCAAGTTGCACTCTCAGTACGTACTTGGTATCTCACAACTGTCTGTAACCTCAGTACTAGGGGATCCAATACACAATTCTGGACTCAGCAGGCAGCAGGCATGCACATGTTATACAAATGTACATGTGGATGAAGCAGTCATACACAAAAAAAATTTAAATTAGTGTTTAAACAGATAACCCCCATAAAATAATAGGCCAAAGGTAGCAACTAACACTTTAGTAAAGAAAGCAGGTGAGAGCTAGCAAGATCACACAATAGGTAAAGCTGTTTGCTGCCACGTCTGACCACCTGCATTTGATCTCCAGGTCTACTCTGCAGAAGGCAGGAAAAGATTCCCCAAAGTTGTCCTCTGACCTTCATACACAGCGTGGTGGAAGAAGAGAGCCTACTCCCAAAAGTTGTTCTCCAACAACTCATGCATACATTAGCATACATTAAAATTTTCTAGGACACACGCATGCACAGGATAAACAAGGTTCACAGATGTGTTTTGTGTAACTCTGTGTGTTTGCACGAGATCTAGTTTCTCTTTCAATGTTCTGAACATGTTATTTAATGTCTTTAAAGTGGTATGCTTGGGGAACTTACTTAGAAGAGATAGGACTGTGATTGTTAATCGTTACTTTCTTCTTCTTCTTCTTCTTCTTCTTCTTCTTCTTCTTCTTCTTCTTCTTCTTCTTTTTCTTCTTCTTCTTCTTCGTTTGTTACTATCATCTTGATCTGTGAGGGCATTTCTAGAGAGACTTGACCAAGAAGGGAAGACCACTCAACATGCGGTTGGTGGCACCATCTGAAGGGATAGAGGCCTAGACTCAATAAAGAGGGAAAGGAAGAAAGGCTGATAACACTGATGAAACCCAGTATTTATCCCTCTCAGTTTAGCTGATTGAGGACGCCATGTGGCCAGGTACTTCACAATCCCTCTGCCAAAGGAGAGAAACAGCCAGCAGGCAATTCCCAGAAGCCCAGGTTACAACAGTGTTGATAGTTACCAACTGGATGTCTTTCCACCAAGCTTACCCCACACCCCTGCCTCCCAGTGCTGGTCCTCAGGGCTATATGGGTCTGAGCATCCCTAGCAGGCAATGCAAGGAAGGAAAGGGGCATGAATAAAACTATCAACAACAAACAGGGAGTAAAGAATATGGGCAGGACAACAAATCGGCACCAGTAAAGATAGAACTTCTTCTCGCCAAGCTCACAACCCACTTGGACTCATTCCCTTTGTGACTGTGCTGTGTGTCTACACTCAGCACATGTGGACACGTTTTCTGATTCACTCAGCCTGTCCACTTTGTATCTGAAGTCTGGCACCAGGACTCTGTTGCAAGAAGAAACTCTAGTGCCCAGTTGGCCTTAGTTCAGATTGTAAAAGAGGCCTCCTTTGTTCTCTGTGTTAATGTCATTTCCCAGAAGTCTTTCTGGTCTTCAGTCTATTGACCATCTCAGCTTTTGCTTGTCTCCCAGCACCTACGTTAAGTAACAAAAATTACATGTTTATTCTGCCAAAGTAGTTTTACTGGGTATAATTAAATGCCAAAGAATAATAATGTTCTAAGTATTGTGTATTTCAGTAGGGAATTCAAAGAGGAATTGTATTGTACCTTAGGAATGTAAACATTCAGGAAGGTATATAACATAGATTAGATCTGTCAATTTTTTCAAGGGGAAAAAGGGGGAAAAAATGTCAATTTCTTCTCTTTGTATCCAATACAAGTAAATACAATGTTCACAAAGAAATCCATTACTTTGTATGGTAACATAAAATGAATAAAAAGCTAAATGTTTATTTTTTAAAAAACAGCCAATTAGTAGATCTAATTAGAATTCACAAGAATAGTAAAGGTTTATGAAGACTTTTATATATTAAAGAAACCTACATATTTTTAGGTTAACACATGAAATATAAGCTGACACTAGAAATTCCCGCCCTGTACTGCAAACACGTGGTCAACATGAATAACGACAGAAGGACTGCTGTTAAGCCAGAAATTAACAGGAACATTTCTAGATGTCAGAAATAAAGATTGAGTAGAAAATGGAAGGCAGAGCTTGTGAGGTGGAATGAAACTAAAAGCCCTGCCAGTAACCTCAGAATTGAGAAGGCATATGCAGATACATACAAGTTACATACAAGTTCTAGGCTAGCTTGCTGGTCTACATATTGTGTTCTAGGCCAGCCAAAACAACAACAACAACAACCAACCAAACAAAACAAATCCTGTAACACTTCAGTGCCCACAGACATGACGGTTTAGGGCTAAGCCTTTTTTGTACCTGCTTCTCCAGAGTGATTAATATTAATGTACTTTTCTATTTCCAAAGTGCTATGACATAGATGATTAGCTATCAGCTCTTGCTAGATAAACAGATATTTTGAAAGCTCATATCATGCTTATGAGTGTGATGTTGGGGTACAGACAAACATGCCCTAAGAGCATCATGACGAAAGTGTGACTAAGTTGATTGCGCAGACGAGTTTCAAGGAGATGAGCAGTCTGTGATATGGGAAAATCGCTGTCCTTGACCATGCCTTTGAATCAGCAACAAAACATCCTTTATTGAGGCTCTGAAGTAGAAGAAAGTCACAACCAGCCATAACTTCAGCCTGCGGTTAGCTGTGGAGTACAAAATTTATTCTGTGTGCTTGGCTCAAATGATCCTAAGCAAACGTCTGCATGGTAACTGGTCAGGATATCACAAAGTCCACCCAAGCTAGGTGAATACAAAACTGCTTATGTTTGAGATTCTATGTCCGAAGCACACACCAGCCAACCAAGATCTGCTAGAGATGAATTTACAGTGTGAACGAAATGAGTCACTCGCATGAAGCGTCAGTAGACACAACAAGAATCTGTATAGCAAGGACTAGAAAGGGACACAGTCTTCCTATGAAGACACTTTAAAACCAAGAAGGAAGAATGTAACCCTAGGGAAAGAACAAGAGAATATTTTTTAATAAGAGCGGGAGTATCTATCTGTAACAAAGCTAAACAGAATCACCTTGCAAAGAATATACATACCCAAAAGAAAAAAATTAAAAATGAAAACAGTAGGCAGAAAGTTCAAATTGCTTTTCTTTCATGAATTTATCTAAAGCACTGGAGTTTTGTGATATTTAAGTCTGGAAATTGACTCTTGCATACATATGGTTTTAGATTAGTTTTCCCCCCACTGAAATTGCATGTGAGAGATTGATGTGTTTTTCATTACAGTTCTTGTTTGTTTCAATTTACCTCAAACTCTAATTTTAAGTTCAGGAAACCACACTAAATCGCACCTTTGGCAGTTTTCAATGATTTCTCTGTGATACATAAATGGACATAAAAATGCACACCAATTAGCGTGTTCCATTACAATCCTATAAAGGAGTCAAACACTGTAGTCTAACAGGCTATTAGTTAATATGATGATTATTTTAACTATGTTGTGGCCTGGTTCAGAACCCAAAGCAAAAATATGGTTGAAGATTTAGTGTGTAGAATTCACAAATATCTATTGTTAGACTGAGAGTAAAGATGAGGATATAGTTATCTTATATAGTTATTAGTAATAATAAAATATCATAGCATCACCATTACATAAATGAACTGATTTTAATATAAAAGCTTAATATTTTAAGTTAGGTTGAAAGCTCTTAACATATTAGCAATTCCTACCTTAGCATAAAACATGTTAAAAATAAATTATATAATGATGGGAATTATAACAATATCTGCTTTACCATGAAACATATAAATTAAATAATGGTGGAGGTCAAAGTAATTTGTTCTCTGGATATTTGAGATTATACTGTATGTTTCAGGATTTATTTTTCCCTTTAGGAAATAAATACAAAATAGTGTAGTGAATAAACTGGGCCTAATAGTACATGCCAATAATCCCAGCTACTTGGGAGGTTGGTGTAGTAAGACAGGAAATTTAGGGTCTGTCAGAGAAACTTAGCTAGAGCTTATGGAAATTAAAAACTAAACAATTTCTGGGGCTTGGGAGATAGCTTAGACAATAAAGTACTTACTGTCTCAGCCTGAAGAGCAGAACCCACATAAAAGCTGGGTGTGGTGATCCACATTTGTAATTCCAGGGCTGCAGGAGTGGAGATGCTGGATCTTGACCTCACTGTCCAGCCAGACTAGCTCCAGGTACAGTAAGAGACTCGTGATAGAAGAAGACACATGACAATAATATCTGGCCTGCAAACACATGTGCAAACATGTGCGTACATATCCACCTGCCTACACTCATATAAGAATGCACACAAATGTATATACACTCAGACATGCATACATATAACTCCTTAGGTTTATGTCAACATAGAGGAGCATGCTTACCCATGAGCTCTCTATGTAGCCAACTGCTTCTACTTCTGGAGTTGCAGTATTGCACACAGTTCCAAGTAAAGCTGTTAGATATGGCTGTGATGTACTTCAGTGGTGGGTGGCTGGCCTAGCAGGCAGGAAGCCCTAGGAACACCTTCTCTGCCTTTTCCCAGAAGCAGCAGAAGTCCAAAAGGAGAGTCTCTGTTAGGTGTCCCATACAAGTATGAGATCACAGAAGAATGTTATAGATACCAAAGTATGGCTGGGCTATAACATCTTTTCATGGAGCGGGGAGATTGGCTTTTTAAACATAAAAGAAAAGATAAAACCAGAACAACAAAAATATACTTCAAAGGGGAAAAATAGCATCAGTGTCCTATTTGAATTCTGAAGCTTATAAATTGGAATGCAGGAAAGGGATCCCGTTCCAGAAATACCTTGCTATGCAGGACGATGCTGAGTTTGTATCCAACCTGGACTACATAGTGAGATCCTGTCTCAAAACCAAAAACAATCAATAAAAAGAAAATACAATATTAACAGTTTGTTTCAAGTTCATAACGGATAAGAAAACGCCATATAATAGAAGAACAAGTTAAATTAGAACTGCTTTTTGTTAATTTCTTTCTTTTATACATTACATAACTAAAGTTCATAGAGATAAAAAATCTTGACCAACCTTTTATAGACACTTCACGGGAAGATGGAAATTATAGGCCAGACATTCTGACTACCGGCCCAGCCCCACAGGAGACAGAACATTTGCCTGGGGAGACCTGGAATCCTACAAAGACTTTATGTAACTGCGTAATGCTAGCACATTCTAAGCACACATAATATAATGTGACTAAACACATTTTTTTAGGAAGAAAATGAGCCAAATGCTATTTAAGAGGCCACTGGTGTGCAACAAATATTTACTGAGGGTTCATTGGTGTTGAGTGTTTCAGACACTTAAGAATTCTCAATGAATAAAATGAGAAACATTTATCATGTTACTGGTCTATATTCTGGGGGCATAAACAAGCATTATTATAATAGATGGAAATATGAAAATTACAATAGAAATGTTATAAAAAACAGAGCAACTGAGATTCAGGGTGCCATCTAAGGGGATTGGTTTTGTATTTGAGACAGGGTCTCTATGTAGCTCTGGCTATCCTGGAAATTAGTGTATAAGCCATTCAGCTGACCTTGTATCATAAAGAGTCTCCTGCTTCTGCATCTTGAGAGCTTGGATTAAAGGTGAGCACCACCATGCCCAGCATTGGTAGGTTCCGTTTTTAACACAGAGGAAAGGATGTATTTTTAAACAGGATAATGGGCTCAGCCTCATTGAGGAGGTAAGAAATTTAGCTGTGTTCATATGGTAGAGTGTGTCAGGCAGAGAAGACAGGCAGTACAAAAGTCTAAGAGCTTGCTTAATGAGAGCTCTGGTGGATGTGAGAGAGGGCTGAGAGAATGTGGACAACAGCTGATGTTTGCTACAGTAAATTGGAGAAGGGCATGCTGGGAGGGGTAGCTTTAAACAGAATTAACTTCGTCAATGAAACAGAAGATACATGTTTTCTATATATGCTGTACTTATAAAAAGCCAAAAGGAGCTGGGCATACAGCTTGGTTGAGTGCTTCCCTGGCACGTATAAGATGCTCCTGGTTGGATCACCAACACTTCGTAAACCATAAGTGGTGGCATATGTGTATGATCCCAGCACTGCGGAGGCAGAGGCAGGAGGGTCAGAAAGCTAGCATCTTCTTTAGCTATATAGTAAGTATAGTGAGTTTAGGGCCAACCTGGGTTACATAAAACCCTGGTGAAAGAAAGAAAGAAAGAAAGAAAGAAAGAAAGAAAGAAAGAAAGAAAGAAAGAAAGAAAGAAAGAAAGAAAGAAAGAAGGGAGGGAGGGAGGGAGGGAGGGAGGGAGGGAGGGAGGAAGGAAGGAAGGAAGGAAGGAAGGAAGGAAGGAAGGAAGGAAGGAAGGAAGGAGAGAAGAGAAGGAGGGAGAGAGGGAGGGAGGAAGAAAGGAAAGAAGGAAGGAAGGAAGGAAGGAAGGAAGGAAGGAAGGAAGGAAGGAAGGAAGGAAGGAAGGAAGGGAAGAAAAAAGAAAGCCGGGCAGGCAGACAGTTAGACAGGCAATGGTATCACCATTCATCCCAGCACTCAGGGGCCGAAGCAGATGAATCTCTGAGTTGATGGCCAACATGGTTTACAGAGTGAACAGCCAGAGTTACACATAGAAACCCTGCCTCAAAAACAACAACAGTGACAATGACAACGACAACAAACCATACAAGTCTTGGAGGAAAAAGAGTGAGTATAGTTTTCAACTTTATTACAAATATCAAAATGAAAATGTTTGGGAAAGAGGGAGTTGAGATGAGAACAAGGCTCATATCTCTAAGCCCAGCCCTCAGGAGGGAAAGGGAGGAAGATTGCTTGTGAATCTCAGGCCTGCCTGGTCAATACAGAGATTTTCAGGCTAATCAGGACAGTGTAGCAATACTCTTGCCCAATTCTCCTCAAAAGATAGGAGTCGGTCTGACAGTTTTGTTGATTCAGTGGCTGGTGGTTCAGGAGTCACATGACTTGAATGATGTGCCTCAGGTCTCTTCCACGGAACCTTTTGAACTTATCTGGCAGTAGAAGGGGCACAGCAGGAGAAGTGCAGAAGTTCAAGCATTGAGAGTGTGCTTTAGAGTCTCTAATATGCAGCCAAGGTTAAGAAACACTGTGCTCGCTGGGCAGTGGTGGCGCATGCCTTTAATCCCAGCACTTGGGAGGCAGAGGTAAGTAGATTTCTGAGTTTGAGGCCAGCCTGGTCTACAGAGTGAGTTCCAGGACAGCCAGGGCTACACCGAGAAACCCTGTCTGGAACCCCCCCCCCCCAAAAAAAAAACCAACAACAAAAAACCCAAAACACTATGCTCAAAGTGCATGATTATTTCCCTATTTCCTCCTGTTCCTGCAGGCAATAGCTGCTTACTTCTCATCAGAATGGTTCGTTTACATGCTATCCAGTCATCCAAAAATCACAAATCCCACCTGCAGAAATACAGGGAACTCTATTTCAATGGAATGGAGAGGCAGAACAGACTATTACTCCTTCGTGAACCTTTATGAGTTCCTGCCACCAACACACAACCCAGTGTGTAACAGGAATGCTGTGTCGGAGAGTGAGCATGGGACAAAGAGAAGCATCATGACTGATAGCAGCTGCTCAACAAATGTTAAGGTCAGAGCTGTCCAGTATTCAATCCTACATTTTCGTATTGTCATGATAGAAAATATTCTGTCTCCGTCCTCACAAAAATCCACTTCATACATGTGTGCCTAGCATAAATGTGTAACATGGATGACATGGGCTGAATGGAAAAATGGAGAGGTCCCAACCCCACCCTTCCCCAACCCTTCCAATCTTTTCCTTTGTCTTAAAAAACTTTTCATTGATTCGTTGTGAATTTCACATCACGCACCCCAATCCTACTCATCTCCCTGACCCTTCACATCAGCCCTCGGCCCTTGCAACCTCTCTCACCTGAAAAGAAAAGAAAAAATCTCACTGTGGGAGCTGCAGTGTGTCAAGGTGTGTCATACAGTATAGCCTTTCCCCACACATTACTTACAAACGTTCACTGCAATGAGTCACTGGTCTGCTTTGAGACCTGTAGCTTCTGCTACTAGATCCTCACCACGACTACCCTTGGATATCCTGTTGTTGCCCTGACTCATGGAGAGCCTGCATAGCCCTTCCACTCTTGTTACCTAGAGACAAACACTACATTTAGTACCCTTATATATGTAAGAAGTATGCTTATGATGTGTTCCAGGCTGACCTTGAACCAACACTGAGCCCCAGATATGGCACCATTCCTCGAGGTGACCAGCCAGTAACCTGGTGGCAAGTTGACTACATTGGACCACTTCCTCCGTGGAAAGGGCAACGTTTTGTTCTTACTGGGGTAGATACTTATTCTGGTTATTGATTTGCCTTTCCTGCATGTAATGCTTCTGCCAAAACCACCATCACAGAATGCCTTATCCATCATCATGGTATTCCACACAGCATTGCTTTTGACCAAGGAACTCACTTCACAGCCAGACAAGTATGACAGTGGGCCCACGATCATGGAATCCACTGGTCTTACCATGTTCCCCATCATCCTGAAGCAGCTGGTCTGATAGAAAGATGGAATGGCCTTTCGAAGATGCAGTTACAATGCCAATTAGGTGGCTGCAGCATGGAGGACTGGGACAGAGTTCTTCAGAAGGCAGTATATGCTTTGAATCAGTGTCCAATATATGGTACATTTTCTCCCATAGCCAGGATCCGTAGGTCCAGGAATCAAGGGGTGGAAAAGGGAATAGTTCCACTCACTATCACTCTAGTGACCCTCTAGGAAAATTTTTGCTTCCTGTCCACACAACTCTAGCTTCTGCTGGCCTAGAAGTTTTGGTTCCAGAGGGGGGAGTGCTTCTACCAGGAGCTACAACAAACATTCCATTGAATTGGAAGTTCAGACTCCCCCCTAGTCATTTTGGGCTTCTCATGCCCTTAAACCAACAAGCTAAGAAAGGAAAAACAGTGTTAGGAGGGGTGATAGACCCAGATTACCATGGGGAAATTGGATTGTCTCTCCACAATGGAGGTAAGAAGGATTATGTCTGGAGTGCAGGAGATCCCTTAGGGCATCTCTTAGTACTACCATGTCCTGTGATTAAAGTCAATGGGAAACTATAATAGCCTAATCCAAGCAGGATGACAAAGGACGCAGACCCATCTGGAATGAAGGTATGGGTCATTCCTCCAGGAAAAGAGCCAAGACCTGCTGAGGTGCTTGCAGAGGGTGGAGGAAATACAGAATGGGTAGTAAAGGAAGGTAGTTATAAATACCAGCTAAGGCCAGGTAACCAGTTGCAGAAACGAGGATTATAAAGTAATATGAATGCTTCTGTTGTATTTTGTTAAAAACATATTTGTCTTTCTTCCAATTTAACAACATTGGTATTTAAGTTGAGATACTAAACGCATGTTCCCAAGGGACATTGCCCCATTGTAAATTTACAAATCCGTTTGCGATTGTATAAGGAATAGTTATATCACGTTAGGCATATTCATGACCTTGTTATTGTTTCATATGGACATGAGATATTATTTGTGTCAAGTTGACAATGGATGGATTGTAGTGGTTTTTTCCTGATTGTCAACTTGACTATATCTGGAGTGAACTACAATCCAGAATTAGAAGGCTCACCCGTGATCCATATCTTGAGGCTGGAAGACACAAGTTTCTGACCTGGATCTTGGCATGGAGATCTTGAGGCATAGTGGCCATGAAAAGCTTCGGCCCAGGCAAAGTAGTATGCAACTTTAATCCCAGGAGACTGAGGCAAGGAAATCTCTGAGTTCAAGGTCAGCCTGGGACAAAGCAAGTCCCAGATCCAGGTGTGGTGGTACACACCTTTAATATGGCCACCACACCTTCTGCTGGAGACCTGTTGTATTAACAAAAACTTTAAAAAGGTTTATTTAAGAGCGAAGCCTCTTTGTTAGATTTCTGTCCCTTGAACAAATTTTATCTGTAGTCTTCAATACAGCTTCTATCCTTAGTTTTGTATGTAATTATTGAAGTATTCTGAGTACTTCCTGTCTAGGACAAAACCCTGAACTGATGAGAATTCCAGCTTCATCAGAGATAGGCACAGTTGCTCATGGTACCAAAAGGATCTTGGTCTTGATGATTAACATATCTGAAAGGGTCTCTAGCTTCAAATTAATAAAATAATACCATTTTTAGACTCTTCCCTGGAACGTTCTGAGTATTATATGACCAAATTATTGGCTCTTACAATATGGCCCATTACCAGGTTTGCCCAGATGATATAAAATGCAACTGTTTGTTTTGAATGATTAAAAATCTTATTTGTAGAAAATGCAAAAACACAGTATCTTGGCTCATGCTGCCGAACTGTAACACTACAGATCAAAAGGCTTCAACACTAGGAATTTGTTTTCTCACAGCTCTGACACACTCAGAGCATTAGGGGCTGGAGAGAGAGCTCAATTATTTAGAACGTAATTGCTTTCCAGAAGACCAGAGTTGGGTTCCCGGAACAGAGATTAGGCAGCTCCCAACTGCCTCTAACTTCTGCTCCAGAGTTCTTCCCTCTTGTGGTTTCTGTATGAATCCCATGTACTCATCCCTGTCCCACACACCCTGTACACAAGTAATCAAAAGTATTTGTTAAAAACACACTAAATACAAACCAATGTAAACTTGAAATCTGACATTTTTATTTGTTCTTCCACCATTGAAAAACAATATAAACAAACAAACCAAAAAAAAAAAAAAAAAAAAAAAACCACCCCTACAAATTAAAACAAAAATCTAATAGGAAAAAAACGTATAAAAGGATAGTAGTATGAATATTAAAAAAGCATAGTCTTATATGTCACATTGCAAAAAACCACAGCTTTCCTCTGTTTTTCTTTTCTTTTCTTTTCTTTTTTTTTTTGGTTTTTCGATCTTTGCATAGCCCTGGCTGTCCTGGAACTCACTCTGTAGACCAGGCTGGCCCACAGCTTTCCTCTTAAACAGAGTAAGTAGAAATTATTCTGGAGCCATTTTGAGTGACTAAAGCGCAGATTTATACTACCCCAAATTTATAACAAAGACTTAAACTACCCCAAATCCCATGTTCCAACTGGAAGCAGTTTTGTGAAGTTTCACAGAACAAAGAAATGAAGGCAAGTGTAAAATACGTTGTTGTACTTTATTAAAGTACGCCAGAGAGTCAGGCACAGCAAGATGAGGGAAGCTTTACCATAGTCTCAGGATGCCATCCCATTGCATTGCATTCTTAGCTTTTGGTTGGTGGAAGCTAGTGGTCTGTTAAGTCAATACATTCCGAAAGGTTTTTATCGACTAGCCACAAGACATTAGTTCATACACAGAGTTGGGCGAGTAACTGTGGTTCTGCAGTGCTAGATCTAGCCCAGATAAGGTAATTAGCCTCTGGACCTGAAGCATTCGAAGCTTTCCACCATAACGCGGTTCTAGTCAACGTCTCTGCAGACGCAGCTTCTTTCCTTTCTCCTTCACAACTGTTAACACGTTAAGAATAAAATGAACTGTTACACTGCTATCATTTCAAAGAGGAGAAAAACCATTTTTAAAAGCCGGTAAGTACACCTTTAGATATGGAATCCTGAAGGCAGGCTGAGTTCTTTTTGAGACAGGGTCTCTCTATAAAGCCCTGGCTGTCCTATATAGATCAGGCTGGACTTGAACTCATGGAGATCCACCTGCTTCTACCTCCCCAGTGCTGAAATTAAGGCATGGACCACAATGTTCTGCCAGGATGACTTCTCTTAAAAAAAAAAAAAAAAAAAAAAAATGCGAAGACTCCAACAAACATTCTTAAAGAGAACTTCTTTCAAAGACATAAACATACACGTGCTTTAACTACCCCTCAATAATCATGGTTTAATGGGGGCGTGGTCTGAGTAGAACAGCAAGTGATCAATCGCTCCTTCGATCCTCCCTCACCTTTTAACTTTGGACAAATACCGAATAGGATGCACTCCCTAGTCTGAATTTTCCCGACTGCCAATGGAATCACAGACACCTGGAGAGACTCAAAACATCTTCTGGCCCTGCCCCTTTCCCTACACGTCTCTGCAGAGCGGAGGCCTTGCCCACTCTGGGGAATGTTGGAGTCGCGCTCTTTAAGAAGGGAGGCTGAACCCGGCCGGGGGAAGCGCCAGGCGTGCGGCCGGAGCACCTATGGTTTGCGGGATTCTCTGGGTGACCGCGATGCGGGGGCCGGGACCAGACGCACCCGAGACAGTGCGAGGACGTGAGCTCAGGTAGGTTCTCGTGGCCAGACTTCCCTGAGCCCCGCAGGTCAGAGGTAGAAGCCCCTTCTCTTCTGCTTCGCAACCCCAAGAGCGAACACCGAGCACCCACCCCAGACCCCGGGTGTAGGCCTCGTGAGGACCTGGACCGCAGCGCGGCGGCCGTGCGCCCCTCCCTCCGTGGGCCCGCCCCTCGCCGCGACTCCACCAATCGGCGGTCTCGTCCACGCGCCGCACCTGGTGGGCGGAGCCGCGCGTCGCCGTCGCAGCGCCCGGTCCCGCCCCCAGCGCGGCGCTCATCACTCGCTGCGCCGCCCTGCCGCCGGCGGGGAGGAGCGGAAGCTGCTGTCCGGGGACAGACTCCCGCGCCAGTGAGCCTCGGTGCAGGCAGGGCGCGTGCCGGGACGAGCCCGCGGTCGGCCCTCCGGGAGGACGGCAGCCGCTCTCCATGCCTGTGTGGTGCTGCCGCTGTTCCCTGGCCAGTCATTTCAGGTGACTTCCCCCCCCCTCCGGGATGGGTCGGAGCTGGCTCTGCAGCGTGTGCTCCTCGGCCGCCGCCCGCTGGGCCGGCGCTGCTTGGAGCTCCGGGGACCCGCTCTTTTCTTGTCCCTTCTTGTTCCTGGACCGCGCGGGTCACAGGACGGCGAGAGTGGCTAGGCCGGCGGTGAGTCGGTTACATGTAAATTGTAAATTTGAAAATCCGTGAAGAGCCTCCTTTGAATTTTTGATCTTTTAAAAATCTAGGAACATAAGTTACTGGCTTGAAGGGAAGTGGAGAACTATGTGTCGTGTAGTAAGAGTGGATTGTGCTTACTAAGGTATTGATGATTTTAAGCCATGTTAGGATGGAGCAATTTGGAAAGTGGCAGTTTTATACTCAAATTATGATAAAAGTTTCTCAAGGTGAGAAAAAGAATAGTTTTAAATATGTATGTTCTAGATCCAGTGCAATTGACCAATACTTCGGAGAATTACAGAAAAGATCAAAAGTACTAAAAACTGGGTGGGGTGAAATGTTACATTTAGTAACATATAGAACCCGACTTTCCATGTATGAATGTTACAGAATAAACCAATAAAGAGTTGTTTAATAGAGGCTCATAGAATGTAGATGGGTGGAAAGGACATTAATATCACTTCTAAAAATACTAACATTTCTTTCATTACTAATGTGAGCCACACCTCACAGTATTTGTGACTGTCATCAACACAAATCACAGAGCTTATTTAATATAGATAAGTATTGTGTGTATTTAATAACCTTCACAGAAGAGGTTGGAAAGGGACTCAGGTGCAGAGAAAGCACTCTTGTCTTAAATTGACTATTCATCAAGTTGGAAACCCAAGTACAATTGAATATTGTTCATAGTCCTGAACTATATAGCACAAATATACTATAAAAACATAGCAACAACTTCCTAATTTAGGTGCTGCATAGTTATTAATGCACTTATATGCCAGTTAACCAGAGTTTGGGTAAGGTATTGATTGCTATGGTTTGCCACACTGAAAGATATGCTGGAAAATGGCGTCTAGTCTGATGGCCATATGCCAAGTGACATGATCATTGGGGGAAGAGATGACTCTTTAAATACCTCCTTCAGTGAGACAGGTACTAGCAAGCATGTGCTTTGGGCAGTGGTCATAGACCTGGAACTCAGGGCTATTGATGAATTGTGCACTGGTACCTACTGCTAGCTTTTCTACTGAGCAGCTCAGCTCATCGCAGGCAAGGAAGATGCTGCCTATAACTGTGCCCCTGGCAACCACACCATTGGCAAGGAGATCATTGACCTTGTCTTGGAAAGAACCCTCAAACTGGTGACCGGTGCACAGATCTTCAGGGCTTCTTGGTTTTCCATGGCTTTGGTGGTTTTTTTCTGGCTCTGAATTCATCTCCCTGCTGATGGAGTGGCTCTCTGTTGGTTATGGAAAGAAGTTGAAGCTGGAGTTCTCCATCTAGTCAACATCCCCAGGTTTCTACTGCCGTGGTTGAGCCCTACAATTCCATCCTCACCACCTACACCACCCTGGAACACTCTGATTGTGCCTTCATGGTAGATAATGGGGCCATCTATGACATCTGTTATAGACGTCTTCACATTGAACACTCAACTTACACTAACCTAAATAGGATGATAGGTTAAACTTTGTGTTCTGTTACTGCTTCCCTCAGATTTGGTGCCCTGTCCTTGAATCCACTTCCCTCTGGTCACTGTGCTCCTGTGATCTCTGCTCAGAAAGCTTACCATAAGCAGCTTTCTGTAGCAGAGATGACCAGTTCTGCTTTTAGCCAGCCAACCAGGTAGTGATTTGTGACCATTGGCATGGTTAAATACATGGCTTGCTGCCTACTGTACAGCAGAGATGTGGTTCCCAAAGATGTCAGTGCTGTCATTACCAGCATCAAAACCAAGTGTACCATCCAGTTTGTGGACTGGTGCCCCACTTGCTTTAAGATTGACACTAGTTACCAGCCTCCCTCTGTATATCTGGTGGAGACCTGGCCCAGAGAGCTGTGTGCATGCTAAGCAACACCATAGCCACTGCTGAGGCCTGGGTTCATCTGGATCACAAGTTCGATCTTATGTCTGTATGTCAAACATGCCTTCATGTACTGGTATATGGGTGAGGGCATAAAGGAGGGGGAATTCTCTGAGACCTATGAGGACATGGCTGCCCTAGATAAGGATTATGAGGAAATTGGTGTGGATTCTGTTGAGGAGAGGGGGTGAAGAGGAAGCTGAATACTAAACTAAATTTCACAAAGATGCAACTTTTACAAGGAAATTTATTCTGTTTCAACACAGAAAGTTGTTGTCTGGTCAGTTAATTTGTATGACAGTGCATGCTTTCATACCGTTACTGACTTAGGCTTTAACCAGGAATAATTTGTCACAAACCCAAGCAGTCCATTTCACTGATGGGTTTTAAATAAAATATTCCCTGTCTTAAAAACAAAGCAAATAAAACAAATAGAAATCTAATAATACTGGTCTCCATTAAGGATAGATTTTTTTTTTTTTAAGATCCAGGAAAGGTTAGTACAACTTTGTACTATTCTTTGGTAGTGTACTGTATACTTAATGTAACTTTGTACTATTCTGGGGTCGAGTATAAGATAGTTAGTGTAACTTTGTACTATCCTGGGATAGTGTATTGGATACTTAGTGTAACTTTGTACTACCTTGGGTGCTGTATTAAGTTCTCTAAATGAACAGAACTGATGGAATGGTTATTAAGGAAATTTAGTAGATTGGCTTACATGGTCCAGGTAGTCCAACAATGGCTGCTTCAGGCTGGATAAGTGGAGAATCTAATAGTTGCTCAGTCCATGAAGCTGGATGTCTCAGCAGTCCCAGGCTGGGTGAAGTCCTGGAAGACTCCTGGAGAGCTGCTGCTCTTTAATCTGTGGTGGAACCCTGAAGAAGCTGGTTCTAAGATCAGTGAAGGCAAACAGGCTGGAAAGCAAATTTCCTTCTGTGCTCCTCCTAGTAGAAGGTGTGGCCCACATTTATGGTGTGTTTTCAGGCTTCAAATAATCTGATCTAGAAAATTCCTCAGACTCAGTCAAGTTGACAATAGAGATTAGCCATCCAAGGCAGGATGGAGCCTCTCAAGGTTCCATTTATCAACCCTCTGGGGTTAACAATTTCACCTTAGTCCTGTGAAATAACATCTGTCATTTAGAAAGTCCTAATAAACACAGCTAATATGTACTGCACTAACCCTTCTGGACATTGACATTGTTGACAAGAGATGAAAAGTAATTTGAGAATTCTGTTTTGAAGTAATCTAAAAATAACAGCATTAATTGAGTGGAGGGGACGATACAGTTACTGACAATGCCAGAATACTGAAACTAGTTTCTAGGGAGGCAGTTGGTAAATAAGGATTTGAAGTCAACATTAAGGTCTTATTTCTTTTACCCAAAAGACCCAGTGTTTGTACTCTCCCTTTCCTTAAAATATCTGAAAATATCTGTGACTAGTGACTAGATCTGTGTAAATGCTGTTTTATTTTTTTGAACAGGGTTTCTCTGTGTAGCCTTGGTTGTCCCGGAACTCACTCTGTAGTAGATGAGGCTGTTCTAAAACTCAGAGATCCACCTGTCTCTGCCTCCTGACTGCTAGGATTAAAGGAGTGTACCATCAGCACATGCTGAGGATTAAAAAAAAAGTAGAGAGGAAACCAGCTCTTCCTACGCATCCCAAAAGAATTAAGCAATCTCAACTGTAATTGTCTTTGGTTGATAGAAGAAACTGGGTTTGTGTGTGTGTGTGCCTGTGTGTGCGTGCACGCGCATTCACGTGCGCCTTAGAAATATCCACCTATATTTTCTAGATGGAATCATTCATTGACCTGGAGCTTGTTAAGTAGACTGGACTGGCTGGCCATTGAGCCCCAGGGAGCTGACACAGTGATCAGCCTTTTTGTGGGGTTTCTGGTGACTGAACTCAGGTCCTGATGCAGGCAGGTACTCTACCAGCTGAGCTACTTCCCTAGCCTGGAAAAAAGCTTACTCAGTAGTTACCGTGTTTAAGATACTCATATGAGATAAATGGCTACTCCAGACTTGTAGACTTACATGATCTACCTGCCACTGAAAGCATTATGCAACCCGTGGATATTTTATTGCCTAAAACAATATGAGAAAGAATTGGGTTTTGTAAAACCTATATTAACTATACTTTTACTTTTTGTTTTTTTAAAGAAACTATAGTGACACTGAAACTGAAGGAGAGATTTTTAATTTAGTGCAATATTTTGGTGACAATTTGGGGCCAAAAGCTAAAGGGATGCCATTAGTTGAAGAAACTTCTTTACTTGAAGATTCATCATTGACGTTGCCTATGGTAATTATTGGTAAGTTATTATATTTTGTTTCTTAAAGCTAGTTACTGCTTTTACTTCTTTTGTAATTCTAAGCTATGTATGTTCTTCCATTGTATTGAAAAGGCCCCACTTATTAAAACATTAGCAGTTTGAATGTTCCCAGCTCAAATAATTGGTATGTATCTATAGCGATGTATATGCTACCTTGACCTGATCATTATTGTGTATATGCATTAAAATGTCACACTTTGCCTCACAAATATGTACAACTCCCATGTGGTAATTAATAAGTATCTTAAAAGGACACAAATTAAAGGAGATACTTCTCCGAATGGAGGCAGGTAATAAAGGACAGAATTATAATGAAGTATTAAGTTGTTGGATATGTTAAAATAACCATTGCCAAGTCTTTGGAGATTGGCTTATATGATTACAGAGTCAGTTTGGGATGCAGTAGCTTTTCACTGAATTGCTGATGATAGCCGTTAATGATGACCGTATTAGAGTTCTGTGCGGGTCATTCTGTATATTATTATTGTATTTCAACCCTACAGCTCTGTCGTATTGCACCTGTACAGACTTATAAAGTGAATGACAACTGTAAGTCAGTAATTGGTGCCATTTGACATAGTGCTCTGCAGTAATATTTATAATTACCTAAATCATAATAACCATTTGTATCCTCTGTGTCACCTCAACAGATAGGATGTACAGCTATTAAAATTCAAAAATTGAGATTTTAAAGACTTTTTATAATTATATTTATTTAGCTAGCTGCTACTTAGATTTCCATCTAATACTCAAGCTTGAGAAAGTCAGACAAGACCTGTCTCAAGACAGCATTGTGGTGGCTATTTGCCTTTCTAATTGCCTTTCTTGAATTGTTTATTGGAGTTGCATTAAGTCCACAGGTCGGGTTAAGAACAACTAACAATAATTGTGAGTCTTCTTCTTTATGGAGTATCTTCCCACGTATGTGGGCCTTTTAAAATCTATTTCTTTAGTCAGAGTTGGTCTTCTTTATGTAACTCATACACATTTTGATAGAATTATGCTAAACTGTTTCTTTGACGTAAGTGTAAATGATAGTGTGGTTTTATTTGAGATCTCCACTCTTTCACTGCTGCCAGAAGAATGTGGTTGGCTTTGTGTATTGACCCGTACCTGACAGTCTTGCCATAACTGCTGGCTCCGGGATCTCGAGGGATCAGTTCTTGGGATTTACTATATAGATAATCATGTCACTGGCAAGCAGTGTTCCCCTCCTTCCTCAAATGGTGCATTTTTTATTTCATTCCTTCAGGCCGTCCATCATGGTGATAAGTAGGACTGGTTTTGGGGTTTTTGTTGTCGTTGTTGTTGTTTTTTGACACGTTCTTCCTCGTGTTGAAGAAGTTTTCCTGCTTCGAGTTCTGCATGTTTTTAAATCCTGGATGGATGCTGGCTTTTGTCAAATGGGTTTCCTTGCATTTGTAGATATAACCATATGAAGTGGTTTTAAAATATCTTGTTAAGGTTCCTTTTACACATTTATTTTGTTTGTTTATTCATTTAACGTGTGTGCATATGTATGTGTACGCCACAGCACACGTGTAGAGGTCAGAGGGCAACTTACAAAAATTGGTTCTCCTTCTGTGTGAGTTCCAGAGATTTCACTCAGATTGCTGGGAAGGGTAAAAAGTGCATTTACCTGCTGAGCCATCTCTTCTGCTATTGGCTAATTTGTTTTTGATTCCACATCAATTGTAATAAAGAAGTAGCTTATGAAACTGTGTATTACTCAAGAACAGGTCATCCTAGACAGCTAATTCTGGCAGTGTAGAGTTGAATGAAGCCTTAAGTAGATGAGATTCTGAAACACTGAGGTCAGAGGTCAACTCTTAGTGCCAGGCTTTAGTTGACTGGAGGAAGAACAGGGGGAGGGAACCCAGCCAATAGGAGGACCAACTTATATCACTTTGCTTTTCCAACAAAATAGGAAATGGGCCTTCGGGAATATGCCTTTCGTACATGCTGTCAGGCTACAGGCCGTATTTAGCATCTGAAGCAGTGCATCCAAATCCAATCTTACATAGTAAACTGGAAGACGCAAGGCATCTCTCCATTGTGGATCAGGTATTATTTGTTGCATGCCTTATAAAACATTTTGATGCTGAGATGATTAGCTTTATTTATGTATTCCTTTGTTGTAAATCCTTCATTCTAAATAATGCTTTGTTTGTATTTACTTTAGTTTTATAAATACATTCTGATGTCATTTTAAACTATATTGAATTTTTTGAGCAGAACTTTCTAATCTCCTAGTGGAGCTCTAAACATTTTTATATGGTTTTGGTGCGTGCGTGTACATATGCGAGCACGAGTGTGGGCATAGCATGTAGGCTGCACGTTGACCTTGGGTGTTGTTTCTCAGGGACTGTCCAGAATGGTTTTGGACATGAGGTTTCCCATAGGCCTTAATCTCACCTAGGCTAGGCTGCCTAGCCAGTGAACTGGAGAAGTCCTCCCATCTCCAACTGCACACTGCTGTGACTGTATGCATGGCCACCATGCCTGGCTTTTCAAATGTGGGTTCTAGTGATCAGACTCAGATCCTCGTGCTTGTGAGGAAAACATGTTCCTGACTGAGCCATCTTTGCAGCCCTACTGGTGAGGGTTTAATATATTCTCCATGCTGAAATCCATTGGGAAGTGCTACCTTTTACATCCCAGCTGACCTTTGTATGCCAAAGGCATCTTCAACTCTTATAATGATTTTTAATAAAAAAAAAACAAAAACAAAACAAAACAAACCCCTTTGTTTTAAATCTAAACGTTGCCTGCATTTATTTTGCTGAGGAATTTGTATGAATGATCTCAAGGAAAATACATGTCTTTAACTCCCTCTTAGAGCTACTGAGTTGGCAAGTCCTTCATCAACATAGTTGTCTTATTTTATTTTAAGCTCACATATTTTTTTTTTTCCCCTTTGGTTCAGGACTTAGAATACCTGTCTGAGGGTCTTGAGGGACGGTCATCCAATCCAGTGGCGGTCCTTTTCGACAGCCTTCTTCACCCAGATGCTGACTTTGGGTATGATTCCCCGTCCACGCTGCACTGGAAGTTGGAACAGCATCATTATATCCCTCACTTAGTCCTTGGTAAGGGCCCGCCTGGTGGGGCGTGGCACGTAAGTATGCTGCTCACATCCTAGTGCATATCCAGCGATTCATTATATATTGCCTGAAGAAAACCAGGAGTTTGTTTTTTGTTTTAGTTTTGTTTTGTTTTTGTTTATCAAGGCAGGGCTTCTCTGTATAGCTCTTGCTGTCCTGGAACTCACTTTATAGACCAGGCTGGCCTCAAACTCAGAATTCACCTGTCTCTGCTCCTAAGTGCTGAGATTAAAAGCCTGTGCCACCATGTTGGCTTCCAACTTGATTCTGCTTTTTGGGGGGATGGGGGGCTGTTTTGTTTGTTTGTTTTTCAAGACAGTGCTTCTCTGTGTATCTCTGACTGTCCTAGAAAATAGTTTCCCGTCCTGATGACACACTCCTCAAAACCCACTTGGACCATGTCACGTACACATGGACAATACTTGTGTCACATATGCCCCTTTCTGAACACTGCTATCCCAGTGACAGTGGGTATTCATGCTTTATGTATTACGCATGAAGGTCAGGAGAGACTGGCATATATGAGACCATGTGTTTAAAAAATTACATAAGTAAACATACTCATCTCTTACTCAGATGCCTGAGACCCTGTCTCAAAAATTATGTCAGTGAATGAAGAATAAAAGTTATTATAATATGCCCATTCTCAGTGCTGGGCTGTGTAAAAAGAAACAGGGTGAGTTGTGAGAACAGAGTCATTGTCTACACAGCTGAATGAGATTGTTGGTGATTAGGTAGGCCCCTTGGCTCTTAGCTTTTTGCTTTGTTTTGAGGGAAGCAGAAGTAGCTTGAGAAAGCTTGAGAGGCTTATTTCTTTGATGGTAACATTAACCCCAATGCTGAGTCTGTTTCTCGGGCAACCACTGCTTATTTTTCTATTTTTAGAAAGTGATTATGTTGTATCTAGCCTAGTCCAGATTTCAGAATTATAATTGATAGAGAAAAGCTGTTTTCCAATTTTTAAAAAAAATCTGTAAAAAAAAAAAAAAAAAAAACTACCAAAGTGAAGAAAAACAAAATTTTGGAAATTAGTGAACATTTTTCTTTTCTTTAAGAAATAAAAATGCTGATGTGTTCATTAGCATGTGTATCTTAATTATAGATGACAGGCCAAAACTAGTGCTGTGATTTGTCTCAAAATGTATGACTCTAGGTCATTCCAAAGGGTCAAATACAAGAAAGTTTTAATAGAGTGGGATTTCAGAGGAAATCTGCTACAAATGAGAAGGTGTAAGATGCCTGTGTTTCTGACACTGGGGTGATTAACTTAGTAGGACTGCCTCTGGGTGCATCCGTTTCCTGTTGTGGGATTGTTGTTCTTCATGCCCGAAACCAAAATCCATAGTGTTTATATACCACTGCTTCTTTTGGGCTCTTGTGAACGTGTTTTGTATTATTTAACTCTGTATATGAATAAGATGTGCTTGCTTTCAAAAGGTAATACTGCTTCATTGCATTTTTTTTTTTCAACTATTTTAAACTAGAATATGGACGGCTCTATGTTGACAATCAGCTTTGGAAATTGGATGGAGCTACCTGGCCTTAAATTTAAAGACTGGATATCTAGCAAACGAAGGTAAAGATCTAACTATATTAAAAGTATTTGATGTATGAAGAAAGGGACTGATGAGAAATGCTCAGTCTCTGTGAACCCTGTATTCCATGAATAGAAATACACTTGCTAAGTAAAACTCTTGTGAAGCAATGATTATGAGCTAGTTTCCATTTAGAATGCTATAAAGCTGTGTGCACATAAGGGACTGTTTACAGGGGCCTCCCTGTTTATATTAACCTTGTTAAGCAGGATTTATCTTTCATATTAAATCAGTTTCTTTCTCATCTACCTATGCATTATTTCCTAAATGTGTCAGGTTTTCAATGAGTATGTGACTTTATTTACTTAAATTATGTATACTAAGTGTATACCTGCCTATAGTGGTTTTTTATTTTTTTGGTTGGTTTGGTTTGGTTTTGGATTTTTTTTTTTTTTTTTTTGACAGAGACTCTGTACATAGCCTTGGCAGTTCTAGAACTCATTATGATGATCAGGCTGACCTAGAACTCACAGAGATCTGTCTGTCTCTGCCAGGATTATTAAATCTGCTGGAATTAAAGTATACACCACCACACCCAGCACAGTGTTGTTTTTGAAGGGTAAAGATTTTCTGTTTTGGTTTTTCAAGACAGGGTTTCTCTGTATAGCCCTGGCTGTCCTGGAACTCACTCTGTAGACCAGGCTGGCCTCGAACTCAGAAATCCACCTGCCTCTGCCTCCCGAGTGCTAGGATTAAAGGCAGGCGTCACCACTGCCTGGCATATTGAAGGTAATAATACACTTATGATTTGTCATTTAGAATGATAAACTAAAACATGGGTTGGCTACCTTGGACATGAAAGTATTTAATTATGAGCACTTTAAGTAGAATTAACTGAGAAATTTCTTCTTGGAAGAATACAGATCTTACTCATTTTGGGGGAAAGAATATAAAATTCAAAAGGAGAAATGTAAAAATCTCTATCATTTTTAGGTATATTTACAAACCATATTTGAATTACTAATACAGAGAATCTAATTTTACTACTAATGGAAGTAAGAGCAGGAACTTAATCTTTGTTAGAATAGAGATGTAAAGTGAGTAACTGACATCCTGCTAGGTAGCAACCATGTTTAATCCATAGAGATTTTCCTTAATTTTAAAAGATTTAAGAACATCAGTCTGAGATTTAGATCATCACGGTGGTGCACAATTAATTCCAGCATTTGGGAGATAGAGGCAGGTGGATCTCTGAGTTCAAGGCTTTTAATGAATCATTTGTTTTTATTTTATGTGCATTGGTGTTTTACCTGCATATATGTCTGTGGGGAGGTGTCAACCTGGAACTGGATTATAGACAGTTGTGAGCTGCCATGTGGGTACAGAGTCCTCTGGAAGAGCAGTCAGTACTCAACTGCTAAGCCATCTCTTCAGCTCAAATCTTCCTTCCATCTGTCTTTTTGTCTGATTTTTTCTTCCTTCCTTCCTTCCTTCCTTCCTTCCTTCCTTCCTTCCTTCCTTCCTTCCTTCCTTCCTTCCTTCCTTCCTTCCTTCCATGTATTTTGTTTTGTTCGTTTATTTGTTTTTTGAGACAGGGTTTCTCAGTGTAGTCCTAGCTGACCTGGAACTTACTCTGTAGACCAGGCTGGCCTTGAACTCAGAGAGATCTACCTGCCTCTCCTTCCTGAGTGCTGGGATTAAAGGCATGCACTACCACATACTTGGACTTGATGCTTTTACAGAGGACCCAGGTTCAGTTCCCAACACATGGTAGCTCACAACCATCCATTACTCCAGTAACAGGGATCCAAAATCCTTCTCTGACGCTCATGTGTATCAGACGTGTATGGGCTACACATGATACACCCAAGGGGAACACTCATATATGTACGATAAGTAAATGGAACAAAAAGTTAAATCTTGAAACATTAACTTTAGACATTTTAAGTTGGAGATAAGTAGTGGTTGAAAATTAAAGTTGCAAAATCAGTCAAGTTGTTTGAATTCATTTGGTAAGCAAGCAAAATGGCTCAGCATATTCTTAGATTGGTTAAAATGAGTATCAAAAAGGAAAAGTTTCGCTTGTTTTTACTAACCAGGAGCATTTATCTTTCTAAATTAACCAGAGGATTAAGTACCTTAACCTAGGCACTGCTGATTGTTGAGTCATCTGTCTAGCCCCCTGAATAGTAATTTGTCATTTAAGTAATTACAGTTGTAAGATAAAATAGTCTGATTTTCAAATATCTACATTTTAATCCATTTATTAATTTAAAGTTTATTAGGCAGCCCCCTTCTCACTTGCTTTTTTTGGTTCCCTGAAGAGGTTTATTTCTGTTTCTTGTCATTTATACATACATACATGATTTTATGTACTTATGTAAAATCTAGCAGCTATAAATGAGAGAAAACATTTGTCCTTTTCAGATTGGTCAGATTCACTTAATATGGTTATCTCTGGCACATCCATTTTCCTGTCCCATGACTTTACTCATGTCCGGGGAGGGGGAGCCAGTGTTTTTCTATGCTATGTTTTCGTCACCTGTTTTCTGTGCTAGACACTTAGCTTGGTTCCATAGCTTAGCTGTTGTGATGAGTGCTGTAGTAAATATTGATGTGCCAGTATCTGAGTTATGCTGACTTGAAACCCTTTGGGTAAATACCCGTGTGTGGTAAAACGGTATCATAAAAGATCTGGAGTTCAGTTTTTGAGAACCCTCCGCCCAGATCTTCGATGTGACTAGACTGGTTTGATTATCAGCCATGCTCCCCTTTACCCACATCCTTACTAGCATCTGTTGTTATGTGCTTTGCTAATGACTGCCAGTCTGACTACGATAAGAAAACATGAGAATAATTTTTATAAAAATGAGGATAAATTTTAACTAACACCATTGTGGAAAAAACTATAAAAGCTTGCTAGATAGAAAAGTAATCAAGTTCTCACCTCATAGGGTATTTTTCCTTTTCTTCTTACAGGAACTTAAAGGGGGACCGTGTTATGCCAGAGGAAATAGCTCGATACTACAAGCACTATGTAAAGGTCATGGGTCTTCAGAAGAATTTCCGAGAGAATACTTACATAACCTCTGTGTCAAAACTCTATAGAGATCAAGGTGATAATGGTAGTCAAGACAGAGATATTTCAACAAAGCATTTACAGAACCAGAAGTCAAAATTTATCAAGAGGAACTGGGAAATAAGAGGCTATCAGCGAATAGCAGGTGGTTCTCATGTTCCCTTTTGCCTCTTTGCTGAGAATGTAGCTCTTGCAACTGGAACATTGGATTCTCCCGCACATCTGGAAGTCGAAGGGGAAGAGTTTCCTTTTGTATTTCATTCAATGCCGGAGTTTGGAGCTGCTATAAACAAAGGAAAGCTGTGTGGCAGAGTGGATCCAGTGCTGATTGTAGGTTCCGGCCTTACTGCAGCTGATGCAGTGCTCTGTGCTTATAACAATAATATCCCTGTGATCCACGTGTTTCGCAGACGAGTAACTGATCCAAGCTTAATTTTCAAACAGCTTCCCCAAAAGCTGTATCCTGAGTATCACAAAGTCTATCATATGATGTGTACTCAGTCATACTCTGCAGACTCAGATCCTTTATCTGATTATACCAGTTTTCCTGAGCACCGTGTGCTTTCCTTTAAGCCAGACATGAAATGCATTCTTCAAAGTGTCTCTGGATTGAAGAAAATATTTAAGCTGTCTGCAGCTGTAATCTTGATAGGTTCTCATCCTAACCTATCCTTTCTGAAGGAACAAGGGTGTTACCTAGGTCGTAACTCAAGCCAGCCAATAACATGCAAGGGTAACCCTGTGGAGGTCGATGCATACACCTATGAATGTGTTAAAGAAGCCAATCTTTTTGCATTGGGCCCTTTGGTTGGAGATAATTTCGTTCGATTTTTAAAGGGAGGGGCATTGGGTGTTACTCGCTGTCTGGCTACAAGACAGAAGAAAAAGCAGCATTTGTTTGTTCAAAGAGGAGGAGGAGACGGGGTGGCTTAAAGTTCACAAGGAATTTAAATGGACACTTAACCATTAAAGATTTTTTTAACAGTGGTTTGCAGTGTATTGGCTTGAATTAATTGGGAGAGCCTTCAGCTGTCACTCTTAGTTAATCAAGTGTGGTATCCCAAGTTGTATTCAGGTGTGTCAAAGGTGTCACTCTCAGACAAACCCAAACACTGCAACTTGGTATACTTCATGCTTTCATTTACCTAGAACATTCTTTTCTAACTTGGCATTTATAAAGCCAGTCATTCAGACAGAAATCATACTTAATTCATATTGGGTCACCTTACTGCTCAAGAGATGGTCCAAGGGACAGCAGCATCAGCTTCCTCTGTAGCGCATTAGGCATTTAGACTTACTAAACTTACACAAAACCTCCAAGGGTTATAAGTGTATTCATTGATATTTGAAGTACACTGGTCTAAACGAAAATGGGCTATAAATATGTGTGCTAAGGTAGAATAGGAGGAAGCATTTGCAACTCAGGTTTTATTTATTTTGAATTATCAGTTATATAAACCTAACTTATCAAATATGATGGTCTTTAAAAATATTTTTACAAGTTGAAATTTTGACAGAAACTTGATATCTTAACTTCTCATAATTTAATATTACAATAATGCTGACATCCAAGAGCCCACTAAGATACTTTTTAGAGATTTATTCTGTTTAGCCATCATAACATCTAATGAATCTGATTTGTTATTCAATAAATTGTGGATGGAACTACTTACCCTTGTGTGAACACTTGAGTTAATTTCTACTAATGAAACATGATTTTGGGCACAGTAAGTTCTAAAATTAGAGTATTGTTTGGGTATTGGTAAAATTATTAAAGGTTAATGTGGAAAATCAGATTGTGCCCTTTTCCATTCTCAAAGTGATTACTTTGAGATCTCTAACAGTGTTCATTCATAGGAAATGATACCGCAGCCCACAGTGGTTTAGATTTATCTCCTCTAATAGTCTTAATTGCATTTTCACATAAATTGTGAGATGTGTTACTGCTAAACAAAATCTTTCAGAGTTCTTGGGAAATTGAATTTTTCAACACCCCCCCCCCCCCTTTTGGAGGTATTTTACCTAGAATGTGCTCACTGAATTTCTGTTTCCAGTTTCTGAAATGGATGACCTACCATTGAATGCCCTATTAAATTCAATGCTGAGTGCTTATGACTCACCATCAGTGTTGTTTAGTCTGCTTCTAACAGCTGCATCCAGTAGCTAGGACACCTCCTGATAACCATTAACTGTTTTATAACTGTCAGGTCTACTTCTACAGAGCAATGTCACACCCTTTTAAAATGATACACCTCTGACCATACTTCAGCAGTCTCTTCCTTGCCTGTACTTGAGCTCTGGGTTGGATTGGATGTTTTTCTTTAATGTCTCTTGTAAATTGAAAATAACAGTATTATTAATGTAATTTCTGGGGTAAAATAAGACTGATTGGCATTCCTTTCTGTTTTAGGAGATTGTTTTATACTTAATTGCAGTTGTTGGGAAGGGGATGAACTTACACATTTTAAGAATAAGATGCCATAGAAATTCATTAAGTCCTTACATAAACCTGGTATATGAGCCCCTCTCAAGTAAACTCTAGCTTCCCACAACCCCTTCAGTACTGGCTGTCAGTACAGAGTATCACATTAAGCATTAGCTCTCATGTACTGTCCTCCTCTCTTGTCAATTAATTCTGTGCCAAAATTCCATTTACCTTTTAGTATTAGACTTATTTTTAATGAACTAAGTACCTAACCTCTAGCATGTGAGCACCTCCTTATATCGTGTGAGAAAAGACCATACTTAAAATTGTTGGAAGAATGCTCAAAGTATCTGATGGGGATTAAAAACAAACAATAGAATAAACACACAAGGTCACCAAAGCCAGGAAAAATGCCTGAAACCCCTAAGATGCACTCAGGGAGTACTTTAATTTGAATAAACATGAGGACATTAGTATTGTGAAAAAGATTTTAAGACATGTCTTAATTACATTATTATTGCTGTGAGAAAACATTGTGTCCAAGGAAACTTACAGCAGAGAAGCAAGAATGTATTTGGGTTACAGTTCAGCGGGATTAGTCCATTATCACCTCATGGGGGTGGAGGGGCGACATGACAGCAGGCATGGCACTGGTACAGCAGCTGAGGGTGTCCATCTTGATCCACAAACAAGAAGCAGAGAGAACTGTCTAAAGTGATGCAGACTCTTAAAACATCAGTCGTATGATAGAGCCACATCTAATTCTCCCAAACAGTCTCCAACTGGGGGCCAAGTATTAAATATCCAACACTTGGGTGCGGTGGGGAAGAATCTCATTCAAACCACCACGATGGAGTAATTAATAGGAAGTGATGGAATCTTCTAAATTTACTTTCAAAACGGAAGTTCTGGTAAATCCTTGTTGTAAAATAGACTCAGACTGAAAAAAAAAATTGGCTGCATTTAAACTTCACGTTGAAGGAGCATAAACCTAACGAGATGCGTTTCTATGAAAAGGAAGGTTGACAGAATTGGGGAAGCCTTCCAAAAAGAATTTAAAATCTGACTGCTAAGAGGAAAACACTTAAAATATGAACTAAAGCACAAATACAGGAAGAGAGTTGGTATACTTCTATAAGGCACTGCAGTATACATTAAATGTTGCTACTAGTTTAAAGTGGACTGTTAACATATTCTAACGTTAGCTAAAAACCAATAAAGCTACAAAACCAATTCAGGAGCTAAAATAAAAGCCTGAAAAGCAAAGGAAAAACTGAATACTGGAACACAGCTGTCACATGTCACAGCAATGCAGGCTGACAGGTTCGGGTACTAACATTAAAACATGGTCTTAAATGACCTACAGGGGGTAGAGCAAAGTAATCCCTGAGTATAAAAAAGGGAAGAGTGAAAAACAAAATGACTTTCAAAATCTTGTTAATAGACTTGACATGTGCCCAGCCAGCCAGACGAGGAACAAAGCTCTAGTAATGAGAATGGAAAAGGAGACACCAGTATAACAGAAATGGAGAACTTAGTATGAAGTATAAGAGGTGGATAAAGTCCTTGAACGAGATGAACTAACAAAACCGCTACAAGAAATGAAAAGTCTGAATAGCTATGTTCAGCCATAACATGCTGGGGGTTCAGGAGTTGCCCCACAAGCCACACGAACACCCCAAGATTGATCAATTAGGGACATAGCTTGGGCTTTGGAAGTTGAAGCTACAACCCTGAACGTTTCTCAGGCCCAGCTTATAAAGGCTAAACTCATTAAAACCACAACAAGCACATATGAAGGTGCTGGAATTGCTGTCGGGTGGTCAGCTCTGACTCAAGCTATCTTAGACACACAGTTCCTATTGACCTTGAATTGGATGGGTCCTAAGTGATGCTTATGGTTGTGGAATTTCTGAAGACTAATAAACCTCATACAGAACAGAACAGAACAGGGTATGCAGTCAGCATGACCTTGCTCTGAGTCCTTAATATAACACTCAACATTATTTTAATGGTCAATCAATTTAATAAGGTGAGAGAAAAGGCAAGCCAACTGGAAAGTAAAATTTATTCACAAATGGTGTGTGTGTAAAAACCCGAAAAAGTCTATCAAAAAAACCCTAGAATTTATATTAAGGTGAATTTAGCTTAGTGTTCCACATTCATTATACAAAATATTCCATATACAAGCAATAAATCATTGTAAGATGAACTTTTTGAAAGGCCACTTACAATGTCAAAATACTAAGTGTAGTAGGGTTCTATTTAGACATGCAAGCCTCACAATGAAAGTACAAAAATGTTCAAAGAAATGGGAGATTTAATTGACAGAATATATAGATTGGATATTTTATTTTTAAGATTTATTTATTTCACTTATATGAGTACACTGTGGCTGTCTTCAGACACACTGGAGGAGGACATCGGATCCCATTACAGATGGCTGTGAGCCACCATGTGGTTGCTGGAAACTGATTTGTAATTTCTATGTACTACACATTCACGTATCCCAGTTGGTCTGAAGTAGAAATGTGTTTCTATGGCTTCCTTTATAAGGTTCAATTATCTTCTTTTTACATTAGGATTATATCTGCAAAGAAAAAAAAAATCATTAAAGGACATTTCAGTAGGGATCCCATTAACGCACTGCCAACCTGCATTCTTCACTTCAGCAGACCGCATTAAAACTGAAACAACAGCATAGAAACTTAGTGTGGGTTTGAATACAACCTATATCAACATTTCCCCAAAATAAAGCATATTGTTTGTACAAAAAGCTTAGTGGCTCTAAAATATAATTACTGCTTTATAAATAAGATTTTCTCCTATAGAAATTCGGCAACCAGATGTCTCACTGATTTTTCTTGTACTCATGAAAAATCAGTACTGTCACCATTCTTACCAGTGACTTAATACTGTCAACTATCAAGTCAATAAAATTGTAAAACTGGTTGCAAATAGATTGGGGGGTGGGGGGTGGCAAGATGGCTCAGCAGGTAAAAGTCGTCGCTACTGAGCCTGATGGCCTGAGGTCAGTCCCCATGACCCACATGGCAGGGGAAAACCGACTCCTCACAGTTGTCCTCTTAACTCCACACACTCACTATGGCATGCATGCTTTAACACGCATACGCACAAATGCAGCTATGCATAAATGTGTGCACATACACAGTAAATGTGTTTTGAAAAAAGATTAAGGCATCCTGTATTTTAGGTTGAGAAAGAATGTTACTCTGTCTCAGCCAGTGTCTACCTGATATGGTAGTTCATTAGTATTTGAGAGGTAACCATTCCAAAGTTTATTGGGTTTCCAGAAATCTCAAAATATATTAAATTATAAATTCTTAACAACTCTCTAGAACCTGCCATAAATCAAACAAAACCAGTTTCAGATCTCTCATCCAATCTTCCATCTTTATCCACTTGTCAAAGTAAAACTAGACAACTGGTCTGGACTCTTAATTGTCCGATTTCAAGATCTGTTCCTTTAATTCTACTATAACAAAAACCTCACAGACTGATAATCGAAATACTTTTGGAACCTTCCTTTGCCTGAAGGATACCATGCAAAATTTAAACATCTCATGATAAAACTGAATCAACCTTAAATCTATAGCTAGGAAATTTAATTAATGTGTTCAAGTAATAAAAACACGTGAGTTAAAAGTCAAACATTATGTGAGGGTTCTGCATGTCTCTTACATGGACAGACGAAACAAATATTTGATTGTCATGAACATAACTGAATTATATCTATATTTCACAAAAGGTCTTGGGAGAAAAGTAAAATCTTACCTAAACAGATCGTCAGCAAGAGATTCTTCTTTCGCTTGTTGTTTCTGTACCTGTCGCAGTGAACAAAATGTGAATCATTTATCAGCAGCAAATACCTGTTAACCCTGAATTACCAGTCATCTTCCAGACTTCCACATCCAGGCTGGCACTCATCAGAACGTTTTTTCTAGTCTTTCCCACTCAGCCGACTCTATTTTCACTTCATGCTAAGATTACTGCAAGACTGTAGTTAGGTAACTGTCTAGTCCATTTCAAAGACAATTAACACAGAGAGCTAGTTTACTGAGTTTGTACAGTCTTTCTGGCAGAAAGTTCACTGCTCTGGGCTCAAGAAAGATGATGGTACGTGGGCTTCACTGAAACTGGGGATTTAGGGACGGTTCAGTGAGTGAGGCTGCATGCTGCCAAGCCTGAAGATCAGAGTTCAATACCCAGGTCTACATGATAAAGGGAGAGAACAGACTCCAAAAGGTTGGCCTCTGGTCTCCATGCACATACAATAGTATGAAAGTGCATGCACACACATAGAACCACAAAATAAAACTTTAAGGACTTAAAGGGAGAGTTGCCTGTCTAATTTGCTGAGTCACACTCATTGCCCAACATTCCAGTGACCATGAGCTGGAAAGCGCAATAGTCACGTTGTCTTCGATCAAAGCAGCATGACAGACAAAAGATCTCCCTTCCTCTTGCTTCTAAATCAGGACAGAGAAGTTTTTGGCCACAATAATTTTCAATAGACTCCAGCTCCTAAAACACCACAGAGTTAGGGTCAGAGAAAAGCCTCTGCCGAAAGTTCCTCTCTCAAGTCCAGTATGATCCTAGCACCTGCCTTTCGGTAGTCCTCCATAACGTCTAGCTACCAAAGAGAAAAGGACTCCCGAGGCTGACCCTTAAAATGTATAAAATAAGCCTTCTTAAATCTGGCTCTTAAGTATGCTGTCCTCCTAACCCCCCCCCCCCCCCCGGTGCCTCCTCATGGACCCTGTGTGCTTGTTTTGTCAGGCAGAACAGAACCACCAACAGACTCATCTCCTAAATATGAACTCTTTTTGGTTTTGTTCATATTTCTGCCCA
>CM052702.1:13874386-13910123 GCA_028551405.1 Uromys caudimaculatus
TGATGTAATACAGTGCACACATCAGGTCTGACAGTGACAGAGCAAACAGTTCCACCTATACTATCCCAACCATGAAATGCCTATAATTTCACTACTGAATTTCAGCATTTACTTTAAGTCTCATATCTTCATAAAGTCCTGAGGTGAAGAACGCTTTCAGGTGGTCACAGATCAACATTAGCACCAGGACAACCCTGTCCTTAGAGACAAAGCCTACTTGATTCTTAAGTTGGGGAAACAGCAACTTTAGAACTAAGTAATCATTAAGTATATTTCTTTCTAAATGTCCAAGGCTTATTAATAGTTTGTGTTGTCTTTTATTAATTTTTTCCTTAACTATTTGGAACAGAAGAAATAGAATAGGTTTTCAAAATATTGCTTTTAGAGGCCGGCCAGGTGGTTCATTAGATAAAGGCACTTGCTGTCAGTCAATCTTGACAATCAAGACTTCATACCGTAGAATGTACACTGTGGAAGGAAAGAACTGACTCCTGCAAGCTGTCTTCTAACCTCCACATAACACACAACAAAAAACAAATTAACTTAAAATGCAAAACAAAAAACAAAAAAATACCATTAACTACTCCTTTTATTTGTACTTAGTGCCAGTGTTGTATTTCTAACAACAATCCAAACACTGCCCTCTGGAGGCAGAGTTAATAACGACACTTACCTTCTTGAATTTCTTGAAATTCTTCAGTGGCTCACAGTTATTTCTTACGCACAGATTTCTGGAAGTGTGGTTACTGACGACCAGTGACCTAAATTCAGTCAGCAGCAGTTTTCTTGGGAGAGCCTCACTGCTATCCAGAAGTTCATCACTACTCTTAAGTGGAGATTAAGTGGTAGATAAGATCAGAGAGGAAGGGAAATGTACTTGTCATTTAGAGATCTACAGAAAAAAGTCCAAATACCCAAGGGAAACTGTTGTTTCTGGCACCTGAACTTTGTGTTTGGGATCAATCATATCTATTGCAAAACCAGAAAGTGACTCAGGGGCGCTAGAGCACTGAACACATCTCTAGCATGTCCACCTAGAAGACTGTAATTTGTACAGTGGTTTTCACCTAGAGGCTTGTAGTACCTCAGCAAGCTTCCTCCTTCTTATAGATAGTCTCCTGACTTAGGTCAGCACGGTCTGCTTCTTTCCCATTAAACTGTGTGCCACAACTATTAAAAATTCCATTCTATAGGTCCCCACCTACTATTATTTATATTTTTAACATATCTAGAAACCAATTCTGAACACACTTGGTCATTAACTGACAGTCAATGGGGTTCTGTGCTTATGTAATTTACTACTATTACATTGGTAGTAAGTGCAGTTTTACACTGTTAAAATCTGCTGTATGATACTGAAATACATTCTTAACAAAGGTGGTTACAGAATACAGAATTGTAATGCACATTTTCTGCTTTATATTTTTTATAAAGACTTTCTATTTTCTGCTTATTTTAGACTCATTTTATATTATAAAAAATGACATCAGACAAAAAGCAAATCTGAGTGGTTTGTTGAGTTCAAAATGGCTCATAAAGCAGCAGAAATTTCATGCAACACACTTGACCCAGGAACATATGAACACATAAGGAACATAGAACGCAGTGATGGTTCAAGAGGTTTAGCAAAAGGGGCGGAGCTTTGAAAAGGAGGAGTGTGGTAGCAGCCATCAGAAAGCACAGTCGGGAGAAGATCTTACATCTTCAAGATAAGTTACTGAACGGGGACCATGAGGACCATTCAACCATTGTTCAGCATCTGGAGCAAAGCGCAAAGTGAAAAGGGGTGTAATGATGACAATGACAATAAGTAAACAGCACATCAGCCTGACGATCTTCCTCTTTTACTCTATACCACAAGCCATTTCTCAATCAGACTCTGATATGCAACCCAATGCCTACTGCACGTGATGGTCGGTGATGATTAGTTCGCAGGACGGACTGAGAAGCTCCAGAGCAGATCATTCACCCAAGCCAAACGCGCACCCAGAAACCATGTCACTGGCTGGATGCTGCTGGCCTGACCCAGTACAGCTTTGCAATTAATTCCTAGTAAACCCACTCTGTAAGAAAAGTATGCACTGCAAACCAACGAGATGTGCTCAAAGTTACAATGGTTATGGCTGGCGCTGATTGACAGAAGGTCCCAATTTTCCTTGATAACAACTAATTGCTCACCACACAATCAACACTTCCAAAGGTGAAACGAATCGAGCTGGGAAGTTTTACTCCATCCACCATGTTCTTGCCAGCGGACTACCACTGCTTCAGGCAACTCACCGACCTTTTTACAAGGAAAATGCTTTCAAGAGTTCCTTGAATCTGAGTTTTCATGCTACAGGAAAAAACTCACTTCTCATTGGCAAAAATGTATTGATTACAACAGTTCCTATTCTGATTAACAAGGATGTGTTTGGGCTTAGTTATGACTCTAATGACTTAAAATTCACAGCCCGGATCTGCAGTTCTTCTTACTTCTAATCTTTATCTAATCTAATTCATCCTAATACTTACACATCAAGACTGACCATCCTAATTCTTTTTTTCTTTTCGGGAGAAAGGGTCTCACTATGTAATCGTGCCTAACTCGAAATTTGCTATGTAGACCAGGCTTCCTTAAAACTCATGGAGATCCACCCGCTTCTGCCTCACTAGGATTAAAGGCATAGGCCACACCCAGCTATTAATTTATAATAGATGAGCTCTATAATTTATATGTAAGATAAGTTCAGATAGAAAGAACAAAAAAGAAAAGCCCCATAGAAGCCCATCTGATGATAATGGAACGTAATCAGAACCTCACTTAGGTAAAACTGGCCTAACCCTTTCGGAACTTACATCTGCCACACATCCATTACTGTATTTGACATAAACAACAGCCCTGCTGGACGAGCTTCAATCGTTTTATAAACAACTTTCCTTAGAAAATCATTTGCTCAAGACTGTACCCAGGCAGTGCAGAGGAAGGGTCAAGCCTAAGATTCTCTAGACTCCTTAATGGCTATCGCAGAATCTATTCCCAGAAGAGGCAAACCCCAAATGGACCAGAATTACAAAAGTAAAATGTAAACTGACAGAAATGTGTGTGATGATGATCATTTTAAGTCAAATGTGTGTAAGAATAAAGTAAGAATTTCCTTACAGCTATTTCATGTTTTGTAGACCATGATTCTGTCTGAAGCTCATCTTTCTTTTCTGTTTCATCTTCTTGCTAAAAAATAAAAAACACTGTTCATAGGAGTTATAAATAATCTCTTTAAAAACCTCAAAAACAATCATGCTGCAACCCTGGAAATAAAAGTAAATTATACCTGACAAAATAGAAACATAGCATAAAGTTATAAAATCATAGCCAGAACATTACATTAACAGTAAATCTATTTTATAAAAAAAATTATAAAGAAGATGCTATATCTGGCTGGGATGGTAGACTATCACTAAACTTCTGCTTAACCTTCATTTATAAGCATTTACAAACAGAAATCCTCAAAATGGTTGAAGAAAATCAAATGAAGAATAATCTTACACCGAGTAAGGTCGCTTAACTATACCATTCCTATATGTGATGCTATAGTGTTTCATGCTGTCCAAGTAACTAGGAAAACCAATTAAAGGGGCTCACGGATCTTCTATATCATTCTTTCACATACAAGAGATTCAGCAATTACCTTAAAATTACAAGGTGAGCTTTTTTTGGTTTTTTGGGGATTTTTTGTTTTGTTTTTTGTTTGTTTTTTGATACAGGGTCTTACTGAGCAGGCCTGCCTGGCTGGGAACGTACTAAGTAGACCAGGCTGATCTCAGATTCACAAAATATGCTTGCCTCTGCCTCCTGAGTGCCAGAAAAATAAAATGTTCTTAATACTTTACAATAAAAACAAAAACCTTTTTTGAAAAGATTTTTACTAAAAACAAGTTAGTGCTAGAATATAGTGATCTATTTTTTTTTTTAAAGATTTATTTATTTTATGTATGAGTTACACTGTCATTGTCTTCAGAAGAGGACACTGGATCCCATTACAGATGGTTGTGAGCCACCATGTGGTTGCTGGGAATTGAACTCGGGTCCTCTGGAAGAGCAGCCAGTGCTCTTAACTGCTGAGCCATCTCTCCAGCCCCGTGACCTATTTTTTAATAGATCCTAACTTGTTTATTCTCTCTTAACTCCTACACTTTATTTTTCATTTATAATGTCATTGTTAGATCCAAAGGGAACCCAATACTACCCCTTCCCCCAACCAAAGCGTGATGTCTTAAGAAGAGAATGTGGGCACAGCTCAGGCTGGACTATAGTATCACTGGTGGACAGATAAAGGCAGAGTTCCCCAGGAGCTTGTGAAACAGATTTCTGTCTGCCCAAACCAGAGCCACTTACTTATCTGTTCCTACCGGAGACCAGCAAATGGGGCATCTAGTTCCACACCAAGGCGCCATGTTCACCTTCAGGCTCCTCTGGCCCCTATTAACTCATACCTGTTATGTGTACCAAAGCCCCCTAAACTCCCACGCTGCTCCAGGTTACAGGACCTGACCCCACAGCTACCTGTTCTTTATACTGAGCGAGTGCCCCTCCCCAATTTCTCTGTGCACCAGAGAGATATTTCTGTTTGCTAGGTTCCTCTCTGCCTCAGAGAAGTAGCCATGCTGCTTTGGTCTCCCCAAAATGCCTGTGGTTATTCTGTCATATCTACAATAAGAACCATTCCCAACATACAGAGTGCTCAGGCCGGTGGTTTGCTGTATACACTCTTGCTTACATTAGTTTAAGTTTCAAAATAGTAAAATACGAATAAAAGAATTATACAACGAGACCATATACCACAGTGTCATGGTTTGAATATGGTTGGCCCAGGGAGTGGCACTATTTGGAGGTGTGGCCTTGTTGGCATAGGTGTGTCACTGTGGGCTTGGGCTTTAAAATCCTCATCCTAGCTGCCTGGAAGTCAGTCTTCTCCTAGCTGCCTTCAGATGAAGATGTAGAACCCTCAGCTCTGCCTGCATCATGCCTGCCTAGACTCTGCCGTGTTCCCACCTTGACGAGAAGCCTGCCCCAATTAAATGGTGTCCTTTTAAGAGTTGCCTTGGTCATGGTGTCTGTTCACAGCAGTAAAACTGTAACTAAGACAGTAACATAATTCTATTGTCTGATCACATTATCACAAACCCTTAAATATTAAATGAAAAGCTTTTGCTGCTTCCCAGAATACCATGTTAGTGGTGTCCCTGGGTACATGGTACTCAACTGTCTCTTCCTGAATTCTAACTGTGAGGGAGAGCCAGGACAAGGGCTTCTGTGACTCAGACTACAACCCCTCTTCTGCAGGTCTGTGCTTAGTGTGTGCAGTGGATCACCTGGGATAGACTTTAAGGAAAAGAAGCCAAAGCCATGTAGAGATCTTAACTGCATTCGAAGCACTCAGGACACGAAGGCAGAGGGATCGTTAGTTTAAGACCATCCTTCCCTATGCATCTCATCTGAGACCAGCCTTGAGTACACGAGAGCTTGTCTCATAAAATAAAACATACTGTTACTTACAAGTACACTGCTGCTTTTTGGCGTTGGTCCACCATTCAGGTGCCGGTCCCTCTCGGCATCCGTCCTTGGCTTTTTTCTGATGTTGACATCGGCCTCCTGCTTTTCAACCTTCACTTGAGCTGCCAGCTCTGGCTCTGTACTCCTGAGTAACTCTTCCAATACTTCCTCTTCTGTGGCTAAATCAACTTCTTTTCTTTTTTTTGGTCTAAGATTTTCTGTGAGAAATGATTTCCTGTCAGGACTCTTCCCATTGGGTTTTATGTCTATTCCACCCACACAGGAGGCGTCGGCTTCCCTGTCTGGAGTCTCCCTCTGAGACTGATGCCCCTTGCTTTTCCACAGTGAGGGTCCGGCAGGTTGCGTTGGCTCTAAAAGAGAGCAGGACAGTTCCACTCTGGACGACTTGCACGAGGCCAGTTCTGGACTTTCTTCATCCCTTTCCCTTAGGTTTAAAAAGGAAAGCAAAGTCGGAGTGAGGAGTTTTGTTTGATCTGTCATTATTTCATACTCAGTCCATGTAACTCAAAACCTTCTCCTGACTTTATTAACATTCCTGGAAGTCAGCCTTCCCAGTAGTATGTGCTTCATATTCTTTCTACTGTGTTGACAAAACTGATATGCCCTGTGCTGAAAGCATGTGAAGAGCCCTGTCCTCTCAGCTAATGTAGAATCGTCTAATAAATCGATGTGAGGGAAATGATAAATATACAAGAATACACAGGGCACTGGCAGAAGGCAGCACCTTATTCAGCAGAGCAGGGAATTCATGGACAATTAAAACCTTTATACCTGGGATTGTAACCTGATGCGTTAACGAGAGCTGGAGTCCAGAAATCAAGCCAAAGAGACTGAATTTAGAACATCAACTGAATGCTGAAAATGCTTCTAACAGGAAGCTGTACCTGGACGTGCAAGCCAAACAAACCCTTTCCTCCTCAACTTGCTTGCGTGGTCATGGCGTTTCGTTGAAGTGCTCGAAATCCTTACTAAAATACTGACGGTCTGCAGTGGGTCCAAGGACCCACATGGTGAAAAGAGAGACCTGACACCTACAAGTTATCTTCTGACCTCCAAAAAACAGTCTATTCGCACGCGTGCGCGCACACACTCACACACACACACACACACACACACACACACACACACACACACATACACACAGAGATAGGAGGAAGAGGGAGAATAATTTCTAAAATCATAAATAAATCTTTCTATAGATACATCCTGTCTCTTTTTCAGCAGAAGAGGCTAAAGAAAATACTGCTCTACACTTATCTATCTAGCCATTTTTTTTTCAGAAACGTGGTGGAGGAATTATTGACAACATACCTTTTTCTGGAACATGGCTGGAAGTAGTTTTTGATAGAGTTCTGCTGCTGAGAAGTCCAGTCTTTATTTTTACTTGCAGCAGGACATTTCATTGGTGAAAGCTGGTAGCTCGGGGTCTGTCTCCTAAGCAGCGTATCTGACGCTACGTTATTAGGTTTGGAGCTTGGTTTAGGGGCCTCCTTTATATTGCATGTTTCTTGTGAAGGCTTCCTAGAGTTTTGTTCCAGTCCAGGGATCTTTACTTCTTTTGGTATTTCACTCAAAGACATACTACCGGGGAAAGAGAGAGAGGCAAACAATTAGCACAACTTTTATTACAAATAAGCTCTCTAAATGCTCTGATAAATACGTGAGAAGAGTAGAAAATCATTCAGCTTAACATATTTTCCCATTCCAAGAGAGCAGCACCCCTGCTGTCAGTGCCTGAAGGATGACATCATGCTCTTGGCACACAGCCCAGCAGGTTCCCCACAGCACACAACTTCGGGCACTCTCCTAGAAACACTGCCAAGTACACTCAGGACCCTAACCTAGAATCCTACTGTATACTAAATGAGGTGGTAGGCCTGTGCAATTTTTATTTAAACATTTTTAAATTATCTTCGTGAAGTAAAGTGTTACAATAAAATATAGGAAATTAAGGAAACTACATTATTTTAGTGTCACACACAGATTGCTATGCGTGCATTTAAATCATCCTGGACAGACTGATGTCTGACTATCTAACCAGAGGGTAGTCTCTACTGTAGAACTCCAGACGACTAGAAAAATATTTTAAAGACATACATTGCTTTGTGCAATATGATTGGACCAAAAATCAAATAAAAACAAAGGTCTTTCAAGCAACTACTAAAAATTAACTGTTTCTTTTACAAGTTCTGCCCACAATAGTAAAAATTTATACACAATCTAACATAGTGTATTAAATATCTTAATAGGAACACATTTTTGTGTAATATTAAAAATAAGACATAAATGAAAACTGTCAGAGAATACAAAAACAGTAACCCTTTCTGTTAATCAACAAAAATGAAAAAGAAACAGATCCTCCATCCTATATTCTTACTGAGGCCATTTCAGGTTTAACTAGAGTTTGATCTCCTTGATGGAGAATCACATGGCAAATTACTTAGCTCTATTCTAGGACCCAAGGCCAAGATGCCCAGCTAATTTATTTTAGCCTCTGTTAAACTGTCTGTTTGTACAACACTCCCCGCCCATAGCTGCTGAGTAAGATAACAGGATATGGTTTTTGCCTTTAAAAGCCTCCTGGTCTAAATGCTTAGGGCTACACTTAGGTCCAAATACTTAAATGTAGTCCAGGGGCCAGGAAAAGAACCTTTCAATTGGCTATAAGCTGTGCCTGTGTGGTCATCTCTGGAGGGCTATCTGTAACAATTATACAAACTAACATATTTATAATAACATATCCAAATTCATGAAGAATAGAATATTCTAAGACCACCAGGCACTTGAAAACAATGATAGTGCTAAATTATATAAATACATATTTTTATGCATATATACCATTAATTTATAAAGTAGGCATAAATTAGAGGTTAAAAGGAGAAACTAAAAAGACATTAGCAATTAGCATGTATTAAAGTTACATGAATGTGGTGTCTCCCCAACTATCGTTCTGCACTATACCCACCCTTCTTATGATGAGGCATAAAATAATCACTACATGATTAAAGAAGTGAAAGGTGAGGTAGCATCAGGCCACTATGTAAAATTACATGAAAATAAGCACTAGTCAGCCACTCCAAATCACAACAGTACTGACCGACAGGTGGGTGGCACAGACAGCATGGGACCTGCTGCACAAAGAAATAATGTACACGCAGGCAAGATAACAAGACGGCGGTTCTCAGTCTGTGGGTCATGACCCCCTTTTGGGGTTCAATGACCCTTTTACTGGGGTTGCCCAAGACTATCGGAAAACACAGGTATTTACATTATGATTCGTAACAGTAGCAAAGTTACAGTTATGAAGTAGCAACAAAAACAGTGTTATGGTTGGGGTAGCCACAGTATAGGGAACTGTAGTAAAGGGTGGCAGCCTTAGGAAGGTGGAGAGCTGCTGTGCTACCGTATGTCGTCATGCTCTTCAGAAGTGCAAGGTAAAACGTAAACATTTCTAGTTTCAGCAATTTTCCATTCAATACTTTTAGGTAATGATATACTACGGGTAATTAAAAATACATACATACATATAAATATATATGGGTTACTATATTTCAAGTTTATTTCTTTAAAACACATTTGAAGGACTAATAACAATTCCCCTACAGCAGTAAAAGAACAGCTTGCAGCCTCACTCAGCTCTGCCCTACTCCCACCCCCACTTAGCCAGGTGCTGTCTCCAGCAGAGGTAAGTAACTATAACGACCGATCGAGTTGTAGGTATGCAGTTAGGAATACACATAGGTGCATGTACTGAGTGTGAGCGCATGTGTGTGTACACACACACACACACAGCATAGAAAAAAAAGAGGCTATGAGTTTGGAGGGGGTGTAGTACAGGGAATATTTGGAAAAAGGAAAGGGAGGAAGGAAATGATGTAATTATCTCAAAAAAAAAAAAAAAAAAAAAAAAACAGAAAAAGAAAAAAAAATTTGCTGATCCCTATGAGATATCATTTCCCCTGGCATCCCCTTCTTCCATGCTTTGTCTTGATAAAGACAGCAACTTTTTCTTGAATATGTTCTTCATTGATAAAAATAATTAAAACAGCATACTAAGAGGTGCTTTACCATGTATCTGCTGGCTCTGATTCTGTGTCAGCTACGTATGTGGCCATATTCACTGGAGCGCTTGGGATTATTTTTCCATTGGCTGACAGGCCTTGGGAAAGGCTTGGTCCTGGAGTTGTTGTCTTTAATTCTGTATATCATGTAAGAAAAACAAAACAAAACACAACTATTACACATAAAATGGAAACAATTATAAAAACCTCAAAGTGTTGTGGGGGCAGCATAAACAGATATGTGGACCACAGTAGGAAAGTAGTGAGAAGCCAGTGGGACTATGTCACTGTCAGCTGTCACCCTGAACATCAAAGCCAGTGGCTCTTGAAGGCCGTGCAAAACACGCTCTTAAAACCAAATAACCAGCTGTCGTGGCCACTTCCCAGAATATTCTGAATTAAAGAAATCCAATTTAAAATAAAAACTGTTTCTGTGGTATATATATATAGTTGAGAATTAAATAGAAACAGAAGGCAGATGCCACAAACGGGGCTAGGATACAAGAAGCTACTGCTACAGGACCAGAGCTACTTTCATGTTTATTGTTTATGCCTTAAATGACTGATTGGCCCCCACCCCCATAATAACCACAAAACAAATAGCACATGCTACTTCTAAAAAGTCAGAAAGACCGGAAGGGATGGCCTCTCCAAGAATGTGGTGATATGTAGGTAGCTATGTTAGTTTTCTTGTTAGAGGTTGAAGACTCATCTTTAGCTTCTAATCTAAGGATAAACTCTGGGAATTTTATTCATGAACTTTAGGAAAATATTAATCATAACACAACTCCAGCAAAAGAAGTTAGTGACATGTTTAAAATGTCCCAAGTACTTCAAACGCTTGTGGAACTTGGTCAGCAGAAGAAACAAATATGCTTCACTTAGCACATCAGACTACAAGCATGCAGCTGAACGTCACAAGAGCTGGATGTAAGAAGTGGTTGAATGGATTATCTGGTTTGTAAACTCGGATGAATGTACTAACTTCTCTGTACATAGTTGCCTGGCCTATACAATGTATTAAACATCTTTTAAAAGATTTTTGTTTCAGGCTAAGTTGTAATGATGCATGTAAAATTCTTCCGATAGCTTCTGTACATGCAAAAGCAGCAGTGATTCTTACTAATCAGTACCACTCATAGTCTCTCTACACCTAGTCATTAAGCCATTAGTGGCTCACTCCTTCCAAACTCTAATTTCAAATATTCCCTATCCATTTAAACCAAGGTTGCAGAACACACTAAATTATAGTGCCCAATGTCACAGGTACTGTTCAGTACACTAGAGCAACCCCAAGTGTAAGTGGGGTGCATGTCTACCTTGTCAATTAGCTGAAGTCCAGGAGAAATAAACATAAAACTCTCTAATGTACCCTGACCTGAGGTACAGAACAACTCCCATACCTAAGGTCAAGGGATACTGCAGAAGAGGAGGCAGAGCCACTGCAAAGGCCAGAGCATCAGGGGTTTGCAAAGAGATGCATTTCCTAGTAATGTCAGAAAAACGCCCACAGTCTCACCAACACGACTGCTAAAACATGAGCTAAATAAGGTCAACAACAATAGACACGCCAGAGTGGTCAGGAGAAAGCCCAGGAGGCCTCAACAACATAAAGAACTGCAGGCAACTGAGGAGTACTCAGAGTGGGAGAGATTGTCTTTTCTTGAGACGAGCACACCAATTGGTTATCTAGTACCAAGTGATCATTCCTGAAAACATACAAGCAAATCTAGACTGAGCAGGTAGTATTTAGAAAGACACACACATACACACACACACACACACACACACACACACACACACACACACACACACACACAAGCATGCACACACAACAACAACTAATGAAAAAGGAGGCCATGAATCTGAAAGAGCACAAGGAGGGGTCTATGGGAGGGTTTGGAGGGAAGACAGAGAAGGAAGAATGATGTAATTATAGTCTCAAAAGTAAAAGAAAAAAACTCTTTAAAAATAGTAATTATAAATGATCAACTTATTTCCAAAACCAACCCCATATAGGAATCTACAGCAATCCTCCGGTGTTCAGGATTCTAAGACACTGTTCTCCCAGCAGGTACTAAAATACAAGGGGGGCTCAGGTCCCCTGTGTTAACATGGCACAGTATCTGTACAGCCGGTCTTGATTACTTACATTGTAAATGCTAAGTCAATTGTTGTCCTATTGGTTGGGGAATAATGTCAGAAAAAATAAGTTGATAAAAATTGATGCAAAACTTTTTTTCCAAAAACAAATGTTATTTTTATATTTTTAAAATGGGGTCTTGCTGTACAGTTAAGCTGGCCTGGAATTCATACCCCAAACTGGCCTTAGATTTATGATTCCCCTGCCTCCGTATTAAGTATCTTTGAGTAATTTTGACTGGATTGGTGACTTGCTGGAAACCATAGACACAGAGACTCAAAGGTAACAGAGAAATCTTTGTGGCCATCTCTGAGGAGCTCCACAGTAGTTTTCTACTTCAGTCTGTACACTTCCATTCTAGACCCTGAAGATCTATTTGCTACACCAGAGCCATGGGATCCTTCTGCCTGGAATTCTCTGTCAGACGCCACGCAGCTGCCTTGCCTAAGCAGTGCAAGTTGCAGGAGACTCAAGTGCCCCGTCCTCGGCCCAGTCTGAGCCTGCACACTTCCAGTTAGGGTCACAAGCCTTGTCAGCTTCCTCTTCATACTCAGCTCTCCTGAACTGAGGTGTGTGCTCTGCCTGTTCACCAGCCACACCCTGATCTTTAGAACAGAGAGTTCGAAAGAACAGGGGATCTGCTCACTCCACTCACTAATGAACCCTCAGCAACGAGAGCAGCACCCAGTATGGTGGCAGAGCTATGGACTGAATGAGTGAATGCATGGATGTATAAATAGATGGGTGTTAAAGAAGGTGAATATGGTCACACCTCTCAAGTATAATTGTAAAGTGTACACACACATATAAGTATTGTAACGATTTAACGAAATGTTTCATTTACCTGTACAAGACTGGCCCTGTGGATTACAGTAATTTTCTGTACTCATAAAAATAACAGCCAATCCAATCTCCGCTTCAGGAATAGGTCTGAGACCATGCCTATGAGAATAAAATAGCTTGAATATAGTAGTATATTCAAACTAACAACTTTCAGTAATATAATATCAAGCTTCATAAATCTATTTTTCTTCCCAAAGAGACACTAAAATTTTATGGTATAAACATAATAAGGTGATCCTTGCCTACATAGCACGTTTGAGATCAGCTCTGTCTCAAAAAGTAAAAAAATAAATAAATAATAAAAAAACCCCAAAAACAAAACAACCCTCCCCCTGAAAACAGCCTACATTTTCCTTATTTTCCCAAACTAGCATGTCTGTGTGCACACACACGTATATAAATATATATGTACATATATATGTATATAATTGTATACATTATATACATATAAAATATATAAGTACAAGTAGTTATGAAGAGCAAAGTTTTCAATTTTCTGTACTTTTAGAAAATATTTTATTTTTTGAGTTTTCATGCCAGCTACAATATATTGTACATAAAAACTACTAGTTCATCAAGTTTAAGAAGCAACTGGATGTGGTGTGCGTGCCTTTATTCCCAGCACTCAGATGAGGCAGAGGCAGGCAGACCCAGGCCAGTTTGATCTCCATAGTGAACCGCAGGACAGCCAGAGCTGCAACAAAATAAAACAACCACCAAAAGAAGCAATTTCTGTAAATTTTATTAAAGAAGCAAAAGGTGGAAAGTACCTAGATAAAATCATACAGATATTCTACTACCTAGTGGCCCAAATTACAATCGTGGCATGACGAGCCCTCGCATACTCTTTTGTGTTAACTGGGCTGATGTAAAATCTATTTGCATTTCTAATGAGTAGAGAATTACGTACCTTTGAAGTATATCCATTATCAAATGAATCCATTTCTTCTGGGAGTCGGTAATTATGAGCTGTGTATTTGTTACTCCTACGTCAACAACACAGGTTCCGGGAGCTGAAAAGAAGCTCTGCTCCTCTTCGTCGTCTTCTGCCACCAGCCTGGCTTCCCCACCTCCGAAAGCAACTGCCGAGCTCAGTTTCTTATGCTGTAAACCGGAAGAAGCACTTTAAAAAGTGAAGCGCCAGCTGCAGTGGGGGTTCTGAGCACAGTCTCATTGTCTACAAATTTAGCTTGGCAATGAAAACAGAAGCGCTCATCCTCCTTGCCAGTGGGGAACTTGAGCCGCCATTTTGAAAGCCCCTAGGTCAGCAGCCCATCTGTGACCCACACCACTGCACTGTTTTCTCAGCACACCCTGACAGAGCTCTCCAGGAGTGGGTCACCTCCATAGTTTTGCCACTACAACATAAACTTCTGAAATCCACATTTTGGAACACAAAAGATAAACACAAATGTTCTGTTAGCTAGACCAGTAAGGACTTAAATTATTTTCTGTCTTCCCCACTAAGATGCTCACATAAATGAAATAGGCTAATTAGCCAGTGTGAGGAACTACCATTACCAGATACACAATCACTGGGCAGGTTCTGGTGCATAGGTAGCTTTTTATCTTCCTTCACACGGGCACGAAAACCCCAAGTGAGAAGCCCTACCAGCTGTTAATAAGAGCACTAGTGTATTAGCAGGAAAGGTGCGTCAGGAATTAAGAGCGCTGGATGGTCTTCTGAGGACCTGGATTCACTTTCCGGTACCCACGGGGTAGTAACTCACAACCATCCATGACTCTAGTTCCAGGGGATCTGACACGCTCCACTGACCTCCAAGGGTACCAGGCATGCATGTGATGCACATGCAGACCAGACACACATACACGGCTTTTCACCACCTTGGCCCCTGTGGAGGCCTGCTGGGAACAGGACTTCTAAAAAGCAAGTATGTCTGGAAGGCTGTGGCGCAAGGCCATTGTTCCTGGCTACAGGCAAGGTTTCCAGAACCAAAGAGAACACAGGGCTCTTCCTAAAATTGAAGATATTTATGCCCGGGATGAAAGTGAGTTCTATTTAGACAAGAGAAATGCTTATGTATATAAAGCAAAAAACAATACAGTGACTTCTGGGGGCAAACCAAATAAAGCCAGAGTGATCTGGTGAAAAGTAACTCAGGCCCATGGAAACCGCGGCATGGTTTGTGCCAAATTCCGAAGCAACCTTCCTGCAAAGGCCATTGGTCACAGAATCTGTGTGATGCTGTACCCTTCTCTGGTTTAAACTAATAGAAAGTAAATAAATTAAAGTGGAAAACAAAACAAACAAAACATGCCCAAAACACAGATAGATAGATAGACAGACAAATAAAATAAAAAACATACTAATGTATGTTAGCTTTAAAATTACCTGTTTGGCATTTAAAAACACAAATGTTTTCCCTCTGAAGATCTGTTTTCTTTCATGTCGTCCTGACAGATCAACACTTTTATTTCCAATCGCTGGTTCATCAATGGGTGGGTAAAAACTGTAAAGATAATCAAAATATACTCTAATTACGTACTATGCTCTATGGTTATGATTAAATTTGCAAGTGAAGTGACTACCTAATACCAAAAAGGCTGAATTTCAGTATTACTTGAGCCAGGCACAATGATATAAGCCCGTATCCCCAGGAGGTAGAAGCAGAGAATCAGTGCCAGTTTGGGGCTAACCTGGCCTACATTATGGAATTAAGTAATTGAGAGAACATGGTACAGCATGAGCCAGGGCAACACAGTGACATCCTGTTATAAAAAACAAAACAAAACAAAACAAAAAAACAAAAAAAAGAAGGAGAAGCAAACAAAAGCTAGTACTTTGAGGGTTTTGTTTTGGACAAAGAGACTGGAACAAAATAACCAAAATGGCTTTTCCTAAAATATGATACCAGTTCCATATATGATAGTATAATGCCTATATTTTCTTAAAATGAATTCGCTAAGAAAGATGAATGCAACAAGACACGTATTAAGGAAAAGTAAAGGTGAAAGGTTGTTAGTGGCAGATCTCTTCTTAACCAAGTTCCTCAGTGTATGTACAGAAGGCCCAGTGATCGCCTGTGTTACAGGCTTACGAGCACTGCATTCACGAATCCCAACTCCCTGTCAGCAAGCATGCTCTTTACTTCTGAAGAGACACTATTTCAGCTCTCAAGATTTCTCACTACAAACATCATTCAGAAATGGCTGTGTAAAGGGCTGGCAGAACCTGTAATCTTCACAGAGCCGGCAAGCTACATACGAACGAGAGAGATCTGTGGAGACTCTCCCACCAGTGAGCGGCTTGCTTGAAATAACTGAGAGAACATGCTACAGCGTGAGAGTTCCGTACTACCTGAATGGGAACACCATCCTTACAGTCAGACGCACACAACGTAGACTTTGCTGTTAGAATATATGATACGATTAAACAGTCTTTTACAATGAGTCTTCTAAAGATGACTTCGTCTATCCCAGTACTGAGAACGGCTTACAGAAACAAGGAATCACAAATCAGCTCAGCAGTGTGCAGTGGTCACTGTCTTACTGTTTTTCCTTACTGTCTGCAGAATGCAGACATAACTGTACTAAACGGGACAGCACTTGCTGTATAGTAACACCACATCATGTCCTTGATTTAAACTCAGAGCTAGGCAACACTTTTTCAGAACTTAAAGTGTAGTGATTTTAAGAGTTACTATAATTTATTTGTATACCTTTTATATTCATTTCTATTAATATTGTTTTCAATTTTATGAGTATTTGCCTGCATATATGTTGGTGTACCATGTCTAGGCCTCAACTAGAGTTACAGACAATTGTGAGTTTACCATCTAAGGGCTGGGAAAGAAACCTATGGTCCTCTCAAAGAGTAGCTAGCCTACACAATGAGATCCTGTTTCAAAAAAGAAAAAGAAAAAAAAAGTACTTGGTCTTAAATGAATGCAGATATAAGGATCTACTACTGGGTGAAGGACTACACACTTTTTATTTTTGTTTGGTGTTTTTCTGACACAGTGTCTTGCTATAGAGCATAGGCTAGCCTCATCTTTCTATATTGAATGCTAGGATTACAGAGTGTACCACCATGCCAGCTCTTAATATGAAACATTTGACTATCAACTGCCAATAGAAACACTGACTACTACAGTAGGCAGTGAGTTTGGAGTTATTCCACGTTCCCTTAGAGTAAAGTGATTCCACCACGGTCCTATGTGTAAATTTTGGATTGAAATCTGAATAGAAGGATGATTCACTGGCTAATTCTAAGAGCCCCAACAACAGGACATACACCCAGTGGTAAGCAATTGCCAGGCTCTCCATCCTAAAGCAGCCTGAAATCAACCATGGCTTATGATTTATAGACCGTAAATCATAAGCCGTTGTTATGTACAGGAGATAATGGACTCCCCAGAGTCAGGCTTCTGAAGGACAGTATGATTTTGTTTAAAGACCAGCCAAACTTGGAATGTGTAAGGGATGCTTCCTGAAGCTGTTTTCACAAAACTCAAGGTTAAGAATCACCTACTCCTGATCAGAATCCAAAACACTGCCTTATCTAATAACCAGATTATAAAACAAACCTCCTAAATAAAAATTATGTGGCCGGGCAGTGGTGGAGCACGCCTTTAATCCCAGCACTCGGGAGGCAGAGACAGGTGGATTTCTGAGTTCGAGGCCAGCCTGGTCTACAGAGTGAGTTCTAGAACAGCTAGGGCTACACAGAGAAACCCTGTCTTGAAAAGACCAAAAATAAATAAATAAATAAATAAATAAATAAATAAATAAATAAATAAATAAATAAATAAATAAATAAAAATAAAAATTATGTACATATAAAACCCAAATCAACCATGCAACCAAACAAACAAACAAAATAGTAGAAGAATCTAAATTTTGGCTAAGTTAATCAGAGACCTATGATCAACAGGGAGATAAACGGTCCCTAAAACAAGTGCAATAAAGCCAGCAGTACATGCCTTTAATTCCAACACTCAGGAAGCAAAGGCAGGAGCATCTCTGTGAGTTCAAGGCTAGCCTGGTCTACATATTGAGTTCCAGGCCAGCCAGGGTTATTTAAAAAAAAAAAAAAAAATCTGGATTAGAAAAAATTACTTGAATTAGGTAGTTGAAAATTGGTAATAAAACTAACTTGCAAAACATTCTAATTAAAAACGTTTCCTCAAGGCTGATGATGTAGTTCAATCGGTAGAGCTTGCCCGGTATGCAAGCAGCTCTGGGTTCACCTCCAGCCCCACAGAAACAGAACTGTGGAACTCGCCTGTAACCCTGCCAGTCAGGAGGAGGCAGCAAGAGGATCACAAGCTCACCATCATCTTTTGACCACATGAGTTTCAGGCTAGCCTGGGACATATGAGACCCTGAATCAAAGACAACAACAGGGCTGGAGGGCTGGTCCTGTGTGTAAAGGCACTGGTCACTAAGCTTGATGCTCTGAGCTCAGTCTCTGGAACCCACGTGGTGGAAGGACAAAACCCCCACTGTCTGCTGTGGCACATGTACCTACACATACACTAGATAGTAACTAATAGAGATAAGCCCACCAAGAGTCAGCTTTACCATGAAACCTATGAATAAGGTTAAGTATCTTCCTATTTAATTACGATTTATATTGCTTCAAAGTATCACTACACGATATATAAATTTCCGAAGACAGTTGTTCAATATTTGACAGAATATCAAAAGCAAATAAAATATGAACCTATTCAGATATTTTTTACAGTTAACAGCAGCAAGCACTTGTATCAGACAACATACTCAGAGTTTAAACACTGCATGTTATTACTAATACCTAAAATAACTCAGCTAGAAAGTATTAGTCACCCCTGACACTCAGGTGTGCTTTCTTTTTGTTGAGAAAGGGTTTTACTATGCAGTCTGTGCTGGCTCTCCTTCTGGCTTGGCCTTCTGAGTTTTGGAGCAGGAGTGTGGAGGCTAAGCCTCTACATCCAGCTTAGGCACAGTTTTGGATGAGGAACTGAGAGCAGAGTCCTGGCCTCTGCGGCTTCAAGCGTCTTGCTGCATCAGTGCTCTGGGCTTCCTCTCCGATGACGCCAGGTACGTCAGGTACGCCATGCTCTTCTGACCACACATGAGGGTCATTCATTGTCCTCACATTGTGTTATTTAAATATTGACACTTAAGATTTGATCCACAGCAACAAGAAATTTTTTTTTTTTTTTTTTTTTTTTTCTTTTTCGAGACAGTGTTTCTCTGTGTAGTCCTGGTTGTCCTGGAACCTCACTCTGTAGACCAGGCTGTCCTGGAACTCAGAAATCCACCTGCCTCTGCCTCCCGAGTGCTGGGATTAAAGGCATGCAACACCACTGCCCGGCAACAAGAAATATTTGTCATGGGATTAAAATGAATAAAACCAATGCCTACTCATTTCTATGCTATGTTTTATTAAATTTAATGAAGTTGTATACCTTTCAATTTCTGGAGGCTGTTTCTTAGACTCAACTGCTTTGAGAAATTCAGAAAAGTATTCTGGCTTTACAATTGGACGTCCACAAATGAGTGCACATATAGTCTAAAATGGAAAACCAAATGTAACTATAAGTACATACATTCATACAATAGCTTATTTAAAGGTAAGTTGTAAGTTATAAACTAAAAAGAGGCAGTTTTACACTACTTGTCCTTTCAAAGTCCTTAATGCACAAAGGAGACACAATCTAAAATAAAAGTCAGTACGTGGTCACAGCTTAGGTTTATAACCATTCTATAAAAACTCCAATTTAGAAAGCCCTCAATCACAACTGCAAAAGCACACACGTATCTACTTATCTAGGTTGAGGAGACTCATAAGGTAAATACTGAACTACAAGAACTCCACAGTCTTTGTGGACAGAATCTTCAATACAAAAGAGGAGTGTGGTACCATGAGAAGGTATGAGAACAGGCCAAGTAACCTGACACACGAGAAGTAAGATGCTGACCTTGAAGAGTGGAAGGCCCAGGTCTATAGTCTCTGTCTTAGACGGAAATATGATCTATATGATCAAATACATTTCACAGTAAAGGATACCATAAAACCTTTTTAAAATGTCAAATCAAAATCTGAAACATAATTTGGCGAGCTTCTGCTTCTCTGAGATAATAAACCATGAAAAGCCATTCAAGCCGAAATACAAACATGGTCATACGTGAGTCCTCAGCCATTCTGACAGGTTCGAAGTAAATGACTGTAAGTCTGTGCATTTTAAGTCACTGAGGGTAAACTGACAGAACTTGATCTCGACACAGAAAGACTTCCAACCTACTTTAATGGTGACTTTAACTGACGACATGACAAGGTGAGTACATTCTTCTGTCCAGTTGTTTGCAGTAAGTCCTCCAAGCTGTAGTACAGCTTGGCTTAAAACAGTCTTCCCAGAGACATCTAAACAGGAAGAGCAAACCACCAAAGGTTCGTATTCTACTCTGCAAATGAAAATAAGTTACATCAAGATTAGATTGTGGCACTTGTGATTTTAAAGTATCAGTCATCTTAATTTTAATGTATTTTTCCTCAGAAATTATTGTTTCTTCAGGCTTGAGTCCTAATGAAGAAAAAGCAATGACCCAAGTTAACATTACAATGTAACCCGTGAGGACCCTAACAAGTGAGTTCCCTGTTACAACTGTCAGGGCCCACACAACCTCATTCGGTTACATGGTTTCAGCTCATTATACACAGTCTGTTCCTTTAGAATTTCAAATACAGCTGTGGATTTCACATCAGCTCTGAAACATCCTACCTGAATTTACTTTCAAACACCCCAAAGGTAACTCTGTCTCCAGTCTTCAAAGTGCAGGAAAGACCAGTCTGCATTTTTTCTTCATTAACAAAGGTTCCATACTTAGAATTATCTTTTATTGTTAATGTAGGAATTTCATCTGTTTGACTCTGAAAAAAAAAAAAATCAACAAACGGTTTAAAGTTGTTTACCACTTAGTAATTACAGGGTAGCTCTCACAAGGTTAATAACCTTCTGGGGAAGCAGAAACTGAGTAGCCGATGATTCCACTCAGGCTCCCTTCAGAGAAGTCACCCACTAGCATGTTTCCCTAAGATCATTCCGTAGAGCCACGCCCTACCTGAGAACAGATCTCCCTGCACAGACTGTGCATTTCCCGAGCCACCCAAGCCCATTCTCCTGAGGCTTTGCCTTCGGCACAGTCTGCTGCTGTGTTTAACGAGCCAGGGGCATCCTCTCCCACGTCTTACACTAGCAAAATCGCCGCGCTAGAAACTAACCCAATGAGAATATGAGGTTAAAAGGCTAGAGTTTCTGACTGAATGCAGCTCTTTTACTTTTTCTAGATGAATTTCAATAATAAACATTTTCTCCATCCCTGAAAGAAGAGACTTAAAACCCGAATTTCTCCGAGCACATCCAGCCTTTATGTATGTGCACTCTGTGCACAAAATAATACCTTTTCTTGCACCACAAATACTAACATAAGCACAGGTAGTTAAAAAATACATTATCGCCTTTACCACCTATGTGGAGCCAAATGGTATAGGCAAGTCATCTTCCCTAGTAATAATATATCAATTCCTGTTCTGAAAATATGCTACATAGGAAAAGCCAGTGTCCACACAGCTGCATAAAGTCCTTTAAGACTGTGGGTTGTAAAGGTAATTCACTGCTGTATTCCCAGAATTGGCACACGGCTGACACACCCAAACCATTCGATAAATGCCTGACAGTTTGGATCTGAGTGTCCTCCAAAGAATCATAGGTTAGAGCTTAGCTGTGGGGCCAGTGGATGGCAGCTGGATCTGTGGAAGGGTAACCTGGAAGACGTTCTGGGACCTCCACTCTTTGCCCTGTTTGTTAGCTGTCAGGATGGAAGTAGCGTCGTATTAAGTGTTCCATGATGTATAGCATGGGCCACAGATCCAATATAATGAGCAGAAAGACCACAGGTTCAAATCCCGAGCCAAAGTCTGTATGTCCCTCTTTAATCTGTTTATCTCAGGTAGTCCATCACTATGCCAAGAGACTAACACGGGATGTTTGCTAACAAGATAGTAAAATAGGGGCTGGAGAGATGGCTCAGAAGTTAAGAACACTGGCTGCTCTTCCAGAGGTCCTGAATTCAATTCCCAGCAACCACACGGTGGCTCACAACTGTCTATAATGTGACCTGATGTTCTCTTCTGGCATGCAGGTGTCCATGCAGACACAACACTCATATGCATAAAATAAATAAATAAATCTTTCAAATCTTAAAACAACAAAAAGATGGTAAAATAAAGTTAGCAGCATACCAAACTGGTTACAGGAACGTTCACTTTCAACACAGCATGATTTCGACTAATTGACTGATCATCATCGATCAGAATGGCACAGTTTTTCCTCCCAACGATGTACTCCACGCCAGCCAAAAGTCGGCATGGTTCTCCTAAAGGAAAACAGAAGTAAATGATGTAAGGTACACATACACACCACACACACACACACACACACACACACACACACACACACACACACACATATATTCATGATACAGGACATACTGTACATTTATTACAAGTAACTCATACTTCTGCTACTTAAATGCTAAACAACTTGATATTATGCATGTATATTTATATAAATTATATACATCATATGTGGGGTTTTTTTTTCTTTAAAAATTTTTGCTAGACTTACTTTATGTGTTTTGTCTACATGTAGGCATATGTGCTTATGTGTGTGTGTGTGTCTACAGCCGGCAGCAGAATCCATAGAGAGGCGAAAATGAAGCTCCATTCAGCTTGACTTAGTTAGCTAGAGTTTGACACCAGGCAGTTGCCTTTAGCCATATTTAAGCACGCACAACTTTGAATAATAGTTTCCTGATGACAATTAACTTAGTCTCACGTGTACCACAAAGCTTAAGCCATGTTTACACTGAAACTCTTTACAAAGTACACATGGCTTCTTCCATAAGGGTGGGTTCTGTTAACTCAGGAACACTGTTCGAGAAAACGGTCTAGGGAGAATGACAGAGGTAACACAATGCCTGTGGAAGTCAGGATTGGCCTGGCCCTAAGGATAACATAGAAGTCACTTAGGCTGTTGAAAAGTACAAGTGACATGGCTCATAAGGATGGACTGAGAAGCAGTGCTCAAGATTTGGGGAGGGGTATGGGATAATCAAACATCATAGTCTGGGAGATTTGGGTGAGGCCTGGCCCTACAGATAGCGAAGACCACCAGGTTTTGAAAGTGAACTACTCTTCCCAGCATTCCAAGTGGAAAACAGACAAACATCTCCTTCCTTTGAAGAGATAAGCCTTCGTGATTACCTTTCTCAGTTTTTCTAGTGCTTATTTGTGTGCACAGGATCTTGTACTGTCTACAAGCATGCATGTGTCTGGTGCCCCTATAAATCCTAAGAGGGTGTTAGATTTCCCAGGAATCGGAGTTATAGATGGTTTTGAGTCACCATGTGGATGCTGCGTACTGAATCTGGGTTCTTTGCAAGAATAACAATTTGGTCTTAACTGCTAAGCCATCTCTCTAGTCCCATGTGCTTTTTCCTAAGAAAGCCTCACTGAAGAATACAAGATTATCTAAATACATAGAAGCCTTTATCATTTTACAAATGGGAAACAATACTGAATCAGTACTGGCTCCAACATAATATAAATTTAATATACTATAAAACAAAATCACACTACTGATTTTGGAGTTGATTAAATGATTTTAAAATGTAATTGGGAAAATATCTTAAAAATAAAGCAAGCAAGCTGGACCTTAAAAGCACATGGCTTTAAACCCAGCACTCAGGAGGCATAGCTAGGCAGATCTCTGTGAGTTCAAGGCCAGTCAGGTTAATATGGATGAGACCCTCTCAAAAAAAAAAAAAAAAAAAAAAAAAGCTGGCAAGAAAAAAAAAATATCAAAAATATTTTATTTACTCTTACTTTATGTGTATGAGCATTTGCCTGAATATATGTCTGTGCAGCACATGCATGCAGTGCTCAGAGTCCAGAGAATTTTGATTCCAGTTTACTTGAACCCAGATCCTCAGGAAGGGTAAGTGCTCTTACAATGCTAAAATTTATAATCATTAAAGAAATTCGCCTTATTAGATTGCAAAATTGCCAAAAAGCTATAGTCATTAGAAGATATTTCAATGGACCAGGAAAAAAAGAGAAGGCAACTATATGTTTGGAAGACTTTTGTTTTACTATTAACAGTAGCATTTCAAATCAGTGAGAAAATTAATTTAAAAAAATGTTGTGACGACCCCCTGCCCGGTGCCAAGAGGCACTGGTAGGGTGGAGCGCTTTGGAGATGACCTCTGCCAAGGACCATTGAGAAGACACCCAGAGGCCTAAGGGCAAGTAAGATGAGCAAGTGGAGAGAGAGAGAGAGAAAGAGAAGCAGGAGGATGTGGTACAATGAAGAAAGGTGGAACTGGAGACTGGAACGTAGAGGAACGGCTTGACGTGAGTATCCTGCAATGCCACCTGAGGCCATGTCTGGGTCCATGCACCTACAGCAGTGGAGACCTGTGTTGATGATACCCATGGCCCATGTTATCACCAAAGGTCATGTGGACATCCCCGGTCTGGGCTGTGTTAGGGCCATGTTGTTGTCCCAGGGCTGTGTGGAGTTGGTCCCACCCCTCACCAGCTGTGGCACCCTGGAGAGCTGTCAGGCTGACCAACTCAGCGACATCCCAGGCCCAGATCTGAGGCTTTGAGTTGGTTGACCCCTCCGTCTACCCCATTGATGAGCTGCTGGAATATAGGAAAGGGCTGGTCCAACAGAACCAAAGTTGCAGGATCTCCACGGCAAAGGACAGCAACAGGATATCAAAGAGGCGTCCTGGTGAGGATCCAGTATTAATAGTGTAGCAGAAGACAGAGGACTCAAACCAGACCAGTGACTCACTTCAATGAACGTTGGCAAGAAAAGCTGTTTGGGCAAAAGGGCATATACTGATGCTTCCAGGGTGAGATTTTGTTTTGTTTGTTTTCTTTTGTGAGGGAGAGGTTGCAAGGGTGGAGGGGCAATATGGAGGGATGAAGAGATGAGTTATTGAGTGCATGATATGAAATACACAATCAATAAAACATTAAAATGAAGTTGTAAATCAGCAACTGCTGGAATAATAGTAGATAGGTTGGAGACCTGTGGGATTCGGAGGCATGGGCTTCTATTGCAGCTGGTACAGTACTTATTCCAATTAAACAAAGAGGAAGAGTCCAGCAGCACCCTGGCATCCTTCTAAACAGTTTGAGTTAAGTCTTGTCAATGAGATTTCCATTTGCTTTATTTCACTTTCAGAGGAAGTCTCACTATGCTGCCCAGGCTGTCTGTCTTCAGACTCAAGATCCACCAGCCTCAGTTTCCCAGGAGCTGGGATTACAGGCAGGAACCATGACACTCAGTTTACCAGAGATGAACTTGGACGGTTTCAAGGAAGGTAGATAAATATTCTGTTAGTTTCTGCTGTAACACAAAGGTGACCAACTAACCTGAACTAATCCCTTAGCTTCCATCAGATTCTTAAATGCATCTCTAATATTGGTTCTAGAAGCATATTTATTCTGCAGATTCTGAAATGCATCTCTAATATTGGTTCTAGAAGCATATTTATTCTGCTATCATGTTAATAAAGGCTACCTGGGTGAGTACTGAACCATAGCCTAAAAGTACATTTTTCTAACTATCAGCTAGTCACACACCATGAGAGGATCAGATAGAGTCAGTCCTTAGACTGTAAATGCCTCTTCATACACCCCTCAAACAGGGCAGCTGAAGTAAAATTTAATCAAGGTGGGTTTCTAAGTTATTTCCTTTTCTGTCTATAAAATACTGCTTGACTGTGGTGTTACGTGGAGCTCTGTGAAGCTCAACCCATTCAAGGTGACAAGCAATTCACAAATCCTTCCCTTACCCAAACTTAAATTTGGCAGGTTGTCTATCTGTTTTGAGACAACGCTCTCATGTAGCTCGCAGGCCTCAAACATGTAGCTTTCTACATCTTTGAACTCCGGATCTTCCTTCCTCCACCTCCCAAGTGCTGGGATTATAGGCCTGGGTCACCACCTCTAGAAAACTTCTATTTTACAGACACCCAGAGTTAGCTAGGCTCAAGGCTAATTATTCAGAGTCCTACTTGCTCGGCAACACATATTTGCGGTTCTACCCTTGCAGTGCCCCCAACACACATGGATAATCTTATACTGTGAGTAAACTGCATCTTTTTTGTGTTCCCCGAAAACAAGATGCGATCGCAGGCAAGTACTTAATCTTCCATCAATAATGACCATATAAGGGGACAACCACTTAACACGTGGTAACTTTTTCACTGCATAAAAATGGGTGGAGGAAATTCTGAAAACTTCAAAGCGGTCCTGTGCGTCACGTGATTTCTCATAACTCCGCTCCGGTCTGCGTCCGCCTCACCCTGGGCTGGGCGCCCGCGCTAACTCCGCGTGGGTTTTCCATTAAGGGCTTAAGCTCTGTCCCTCGGTTGGCAGCCTAGCTGGAGCCGGTCTAACCTGGGCACGCACACCTCACCGCCCGCAGTACGGTGGGCTCCCATCTCGGTTCCCACCACCCAGCTTCCGCGTCCACTCAGCTTGGGCCGCCTGGGCGCCCGCCGGAAGGCGAGGAGGACGGACCGGAAGCGCGCTCCGCCGCTTTCCCACCCCTATCTCCCCGCGGCCGCTCCTGGGAAGAATTCCCCGCCGCTTCCTTAACACGCTTACCTGGAGCCGCACCCGCGGCCGGGAGCAGCTTCCACATGGGTCCGGCGTCTCAGAACTCAGCGACAGGCGACGCCAACCGCGGCTGCCCAGCGTGCGCGGCCACCGTGCTGCACCGGCGCGCGTTCTGGGACGTGCGCGTTCCCAGGACTCCGCCAAGTTCTTCGGAAAGGCGGGAATGGGGCTAGAGCGCGCCGCCGGCGCGGGCGCCATCTGGTGCTGAAGATACAGTAGTGCAGCGCAGAAAGTGTCCTGGTCGGAATGTGATGGACCAAACTCACATCAGGCTTTCATCAACGAACTTTAATAGTGTTTTTAAATCTCGGAAGTAGTGTGTATCTTAAATGCATCAAAGTGCTGGTTGGGTATATTATTTGCTGTATTTAAAATGTCTTCATTTACATCATTTGTGGTAGTTATCAGTCAAAATGAAGATTTCATGTCAAAGCCAACTCTAAGTTTAATCTTCTCCACTGTGTCCTGAGTGTATTATACCAGAACCATGTTTACGTCTTTACACAATGTCAGAATTTACTGAATAACAATAAATCCACAAGCTGCACTGTTATCTTTGACTGCAGTTTACCAAGTAGTCCCAGTTTCCCTTAATAGTTGGTCACTGGCAAACAGTATTTTTATTCCAGTTGTAATACTAATCCATCATACAGTAAGGGTGTGTGTCTATTAAAGAATGGCTGCAACTGCCAGGCGTGGTGCTGCACACCTTTTATCCCAGCACTCAGAAGGCAGAAGCAGGTGGATCTCTGTGAGTTTGAGGTCAGCCTGGTCTACACAGAGAAATCCTATCCAAAAAAAAAAAAAGAATGACTTCAACGGAGACACAGCAAGAGACATTCAAGGATTTGGGAAGCTAAAGGTAAGAGCTGAAACAGATAGATACAAGTAGAGTAGGTGCAGCACTTACCTAGCGTGCATGAATCATTGGTTTTGATTGTCAGCACCAATAAACAGCACAGAAATCTTCCCATTTAGATGTAACTGACTATTAGATTACATATGATATACAATAAAATGTAAATGATATTTAAACAGTTGTCTGATTCTGTTGTTTAAAGAAAAATAAACAGTCTGCAGAAATACTTTTTAAAATAGTATTTTTGATCTGTGGTTGTTAGAATCTAGAAACCCAGAACCCTTAGAATCTAAGAAGTAGCAGACAGTCAACTGTTTACCCCAAGAGACCTCTTTATTTACAACACAGAGAACTGAGCTTGAAAATTAAGCTTACTATTCTTTTGTTTTGGTTCGTCGAGAGAGTCTCATTATGTAACTGTGGCTCACCTAGAACTCTATGTAGACCAGGCTGACCTTGAACTCATAGAGATGTGCCTGCCTTTGCCTCCCAAGCACTAGGATTAAAGGCATGTGCCACCATGCCCAGCTGCTCAGCTTTTCTTAATTGTGCCTATACTGCAAAGCTGCGAGGGAACTGACGACTCCTTTCAGACACTTTCCTCACCCCAGAAGCTACGAGCCTTGATTTAATCCAAATGACCTGTCATAAATGTACACAAGACACTGCATATTGGGTTTTTATAAAGCTAACACAAACATTAACCAGTACTTCAGTAACTTCTAGATAACACTTAGTCAGGACAGTTGAAGTTCCACCTCAACTCTCTGCTTACAAAAAGAAAAACCCGAGGTCATTTGTTTTGCCTTCTTGTTTAACTTATTAATGGATTACACCATGGGAGACCATGAGAAAAGCCATGATATTACAATCACAGTGTCAGTGTCTGTCACATCATTCTGGCCTAGCAGCCGTTCTCCACAGGCAGGAAAATAGTGAGCACTCCTGTCTAGTACTAGGCTAAGGCATGTTCTGAGTGCTCTAAACTTACTGGGAAGTAAAGGAAACTTGAGAGGGGTTCTACTCGGAGGAAGCAGGTAACTAACATATATGTTCTCACTTCAAAAAGAACAAAAGAAACTTAAGCCAAATACGAGTGGCCATCACCTCAGTATGTGCATTCAGGTTGTTCTAAATACCCTGTTCCAAAATGAACGTAGTTTCCTGAAGGTTTGATAGTTACAGAACAAAAGTAAATCGATATACTTTCTAAATGCCTTGGTGAAGACACCAGGTAAGCAGGTTACAGCAAAGGAGAGATGTACAATACGTCTTAGCCCTTTTGTTGTTGGAAGCTAGTTGTCTGTTAATACATGTTAAAAGGATTTAACTGGCACAAAGCTGTTGAATCAGACACAGAAGTAGGTGCAATAAATGGCTATCAAAGGCGTTAAAGGTAGCCTAAGATAATTTAGTTTGGATTAATAACATTTCAACTCTTCACAATCAGAGTTTTAATCAATTACCCTGTCAACAGAGGAACAGAATGAAGCAGTCCAGATCGGGCGCCAGCAGTCTGTGGACTGCCTTATTCTTTAGGTTCTGCCATTCAGACCAAGCTGGAGACGTAACTTCACTGCAGAAAAGAATTTCATAAAGCAGAATTGGAGTTTGTTGAAGAGAAATGTTTAAACATAGATTTAAGTGCAGGAGTTAACATAGAGATACTCAAGGAGAGGTTAGAACATACCCAATCGCATGGGTGTGGGCTTCTGAGGGAGGATGGCACCTCTGAAGTGTCTTAGGGTGGTCATGTATATGATTAGATGCGTGTCTATGATCTTCAACTACAGCTAAAAGGCTATTAAGAAGCTTTCTTCCCAGCTGGGTGTGCTGGCACACTTCTTTAATCCCAGCACTCAGGATATGGAGGCAAGCAGATCTCTGTGAGTTCAAGGCTAGCTGAACTACATAGTGAATTCCAGGACAGTTAGAACTACATCATAGACCCTGTCCAAAAAAAAAAAAAAAAAAAACCAAAAACTTTTCCCATTTATTTGGTGTGATTTGGTGTGTGTGTGTGTGTGTGTGTGTGTGTGTGTGTGTGTGTGTTCCCTCACATCTTTTGCCCTCTGTTGTGGTTTAAATGAGAATGGCCCAGGCTCATGTATTTGCATGCTTAGTCCTCAATTGATGAACCTTTGGGAAAGAATTAGGAAGTGTAGCCTTGTGAGTGTTGGTGTGTCCTTGTTGGGGCAAGTGTGTTGCAGGAAGTAGACTTTAAACTTTCTCTCTCTCTGCTTGCCAACTTCAGATTGTTAAGGCCTAGGTAAAATATTAAGGCCTAGGCAAAATGTTAAGGCCTAGATAACTTAGCTGGCTAGCCTACCATTGTAAGGAAACCTTCTCATATTTCTGCTGTTACTAGGAAACTTTCTAATGCCAAGTAGACTACGTATTCTGTTATGTTTTGTGCCCTCAGAAACTAATCATAATAGAAGTCAGTAGCATTGCTTTGTATAGTTACCACAATAAACTTGGACCAGAGCTAACCACCTATCAGTACTTCCTGCACCTGTTTATAATAAGCTTTTATGGTATTTGCTTTTATAAGCTGCCTCTGGGATGGACCCCAACATAAGAGATATGAGAAACTGAAAGACTCCCGAAGTGGGGAGACCCTCACTCAAGCCTCGGGATAGTACGACCCCCCAAGAACTCACGAGAGACCGATCTTGCTGCAATCACATGAGGTGTATTTGGGACCAGTGCACTGGGGCCAAGCTCATAGGGGCAGGGGCAGAGGAGGGGCAGGGGCAGAGGAGCTCGACCCTGAGCAACTGAAGTCAGGGGTATTTAAAGGGGAAAACACATAAAGCAAGGGGGGGGGGGTGAAGTAAGGGGTTGAGGTGAAAAACATGTGTCATGGAAAAATACAGAATGTCTTAAGACAATCATAAGGTAAGGCAGTTACAAAACCATTCTTGCAATTATTCTAAATTAATCATAAGATGGTTGAGCCATAATGTAGTGGTGAAACCTGTTTTTACAGTTAGCTAGTTCCTGGAACAGGGTGTCGTGGCCCAGTGGCCAGGCCAGGGTCATTTATTTCTCTGAACTATAGTGTGGTCAGGTGGGGCTTGGTCAGGCACAGAGTTTTCATTCCTAGTTTTATTTCAGGCTCTAAACTGTCTAGGGGTTGCTAAGGAGACAAATGAGGGTTGCAGTCTTTCAAAACTATTTAAAATAAGACTTTCATTTTGAGTAGTGGTCAAGTAAAGTTTAAGTTCCCAAGGCCTCCCTGGGAACTGCCATCCTACATGGCAGAAAGAGACATGTATGTGGGTAACTGACATTCTGGGTGGCAAGTTAAGGCATGAATGTTAGACAATCCCATCCTGGTAGACAAGTTAGACCATGAATATTAGGCAAGGAAAATCCCTTGCCACAGTTGAATTTTCCAAACCAATGGCAACAGGATAAATGTACAACATATGTTCCTAAGGGAATCTATCCTAAATCCTGATTGGTGGAATAACTTCTCACAGATGCTTGCAGATCTCAGGCTTTAAAAGCCCTGTAGGGCCTTAACTCAGGGTCAGGGGTCAGCTCCTGAGCCTGCTTAGTCTTAGGGTGTGATGTTCAATAAGCCATCCCTATTTGACTGGGATTGGTGTCTGAGTGATTTGTGTGGCCGTTCCCAGGCTCCGATATGATCAGGATGTAAAGCTCTCAGCAACTGCTGTATTGCCATGTCTGTCTGCTTCCAATCATGATGATCTCTGACTAACCCTCTGTATTAGTCGTGTTTCTTTAGAGTAGCAGAACTTATGGAATGGGTCTCATCATATACATATACATATACATATATATATATATATAAATTTATACACACATATGATTTATTAGAATGATTTACAGACTACAGTCCAACTAATGCAACATTGCCTGTGAAAAGAAAGTCCAGGAATTCAGAAGTTACTCAGCTCACAAGGCTGGATGATCTTCAGTAGATGCTGGAATCTTGAAGTGAGCCCTATTGCCAGTGAATTATGTGAAGGAATGTACTTAATCACAAAGGCGAGGGCGAGCAGGCAAAGAGCACATGCTTCCTTCTTCCATGTACTTATATAGGCTTCCAGAAGACGGTGTGGCTCAGATTAAACACGTGTCTTCCTGATTCAAGATCCAGATCAAAGGTACATGTCTTTCTACCTCAAAGGTTGGGACTAGAAATGGATTCACCCACTTTGACCCAAGCAAAAAAAAAAAAATTCACAAATGTGTTCTTTGTTTCTGGATTATAGTTCATTCCAGATATAGTCAAGCTGACAACCAAGAATAGCCACCACACCCTCTACAACTGTAAGCAAGACCCCAATTAGAAGTCTTATTTTCTAAGAGTGTCCTTGATCATGTGTCTTTTCACAGCAGTAGAACAGTAACAAAGACACTCTTCTTTTTTCAATTTCCCCTTCCTATTAGTTTCAGTTTTACTTCTACTTTCAAGTCTCACACACATACATCCACACCCCATATGCACATATCTATACACACAACACATATGTACATGTACACACAACATATGCACACATGTACACATATACCCAACACATGCACACATACACACAGCACATGCACACACACACAACACATGCACACACACACACACACATATATATATAATATGTACATATACATAACACATGCACATACGTACAATATGTACACACACAACATATGCGCATATATATAACATGTACACACACAACACAGGCACATATACACAATATGTAAAATATGCACACACACACACACACACACACACACACACACACACACACACACACAGAGTTGAGCATTCTTTCCCGCCAGTCTCTTGACATATATTCAAGGTGGCCCAATGACAGTTTGGTGAGGCTCCCAACTTCAAATTGTCAGGTATTCTTTTATTTGGGGTTTACAGCCAGGGTGTTGCACACTTTCCTGAGTCTGCTGTGTTAGAAAGTTCTTGGGCATGGTTTCTTCAGTATGATTTTAATATGCCCATGTGACCATATGGTCCCAATTTACTTCGAAAAGTTTGTAGGCTGGTACCCTCTTTACTTTTACAAGTAAGTTATTTCTCAGTATGTGTCTTGTGGACAGTACCTGAACAAATGTGGTCATCCCGCTCCCTGTTTGCACTCAAAATGGGATCAAATTCTGCCCATAAAATGGAATCTCTCAGGGCACGGCACATTCTGAAAAAACACCGCTTCACACAGTGTGGAAAGATAGAGTAGTGTTAATTCAATTTTATAAGTAGCAGTTTCTTCTTTATCCTGGCTAGCTTCCAAATAAATGAGACAGAGACTATGGGATTTATTTGATAAGCTTTACAGCACAATGTCTGAGCAGTTACTAATCTATTCTAATCCTATAATCTAATCTGGGTACCTCACAGCCAAAATCTCTGAGATTCTTGAATTTTAGCATTGATCTGGTTTTTTCTGCTTCAGGTGTTTTTCCATGTGTTCCTGGGACACTCCCCACGTGGTGAATCTTCCTTCTGCTCTCTCTCTCCTTGCCTCACTGGAATCAGAAGTTCAGCCCCTGCTCAGCCATTGGCTTTTCTTGACAAATAAAAATAAATAGGGAGCAATGTTTACACTAACTTGAGACAGGAGATTCTTAGAATAAGCATTACAATGCCATGTCTGAGATATGGGGGCAGAGAAATCAGCATTTGAATAATACAAGTATAATCTTTACACAATACACAAAAACAGTATGCCTACGGAGTACGTAATAGCCGGATCTCATCGCGATGACACCTCTGGAAATGTTCCCAACCACAGCTTGTTAAGCTCATGTATTTTGTCATAGTGATGCAAAGCTAACTCATATAGGTGTTTGTGAGGAATTAGGGATGTGTACAAAGAGTACTGACCCTGATCTCTCTCTTACACACACACACACACACACACACACACACACACACACACACACACACACACACCATTGATCATTGATAAACGGTAGCTTTCAAGAGAAATATATACTCAGACACTGGAGCTAAACACTGAAGCTAGACTCTTGGTCAAATCAATTTAGAGGAGAAGACAGGGGACAATATAGAAGACAGAGTTTATTCCAGAATAATATCAGATGAGAATTAGCAATAGTCTGTTCACTCAAAATAGCAGCTGTCATCTCAAAGTATCACAGTCTTGTCAACTCAACACAAACCAACACATATCTGGGAAGTAGGGATTTTGACTGAGGAGTTGCCTCCATCAGATTGGCCTATGTGCAGGTCTGTAAGGCATTATTGTTGACGGATGTGGGTTAGCCCACTGTGTGAGGTACCAGTTGGGAAGGTGGCCCAGGTAGTAGCTGAGCAAGCCACAGGAAGCAAGCCAGTGAGAAGTGTTCTTACATGGTCTCTGCTTCAGTTCTGGCTAATCATCCTGTTCCTGCCCTGAGTTCCTGACTTGGCTTCCTCCATGATGAATTGCAACTGTAAGCCAAATAAATCCCTTCCTCTACGTGTTGCTTGTGGTTACGGTGTTCACTGCAGCAACAGAAAACAAAATAGGACACCAAGGGAATATTAGTGACCAATGTCACTTCCGCTTCTTCCCTTGCGGTTTTGTTCAGGTGCCGTTGTATGGGTGGGTCAGTAGGATGCCAGGCCTGCAGGGAGTGCTGGAGGAGAAGCTTTCTCTGAGGATTTCAGTGTTATGGCTCTTTTAGATGATATTCAATGATGCAACTTCTGCACAAATACTTCATTCGGGCTATATGAACCTTGGATCGTGGGAAGGAATTTTCAGGGTGGATGTAAATTAATGGAGCTTAAAGTACTGGGAATGCCTCATCTACATGGAGAGGTTCTCGTCTGGAAAGAGGAAGTTGAACATGTAATATTACCCAGGAGTATGTGACATTACTCAGGTAGAAGATGAGGGGGGTCAGGCTCCTAAGATCAGGTAGAGAAGAGGAAGTCCTACTAAGGAAAAGGAGTCCTCCATTTTGCACCCAGATCAGGAAAGCTGTCTGGACAAGGTAGGTTACAACCTTGGTATTGGAGTCCAACAACCATGGCCCAGAAATATAGACTCAGGTCACTCCAAATAGTGTTCCAACATGGTCACAGGACCTGGTTCAGCAGGTCTTTCTTCATTGTGAGAGTCCTTAGGAAGATCAGGAGATCCAAAGATAAAGAGTAAAAATGGGATTTGGAGGTCTTGCAGAAGCTACATCTTATACTGAAGAAGTTTATTAAGAAGTACGGCATCTTATACTATGTCCAGGGGAAGAAATACGGCAAAGTCAGCAGACTCTACCATACCATGGGACAAAATCAGCAGGAGGCTAATTGTACTGGCTGGTTTCATGTGTCAACTTGACACAAGCTGGAGTTATCACAGAGAAAGGAGTTTCAGTTGAGAAAATGCCTCCATGAGATCCAGTGGTAAGGCATTTTCTCAATTAGTGATCAAAGGGGGAGGGCCCCTTGTGGGTGGTACCATCTGTGGACTGGTAGTCTTGGGTTCTGTAAGAAAGCCAGCTGAGCAAGCCAAGAGAAGCGAGCAAGCCAGTAAGGAACATCCCTCCATGGCCTCTGCATCTGCTCCTGCTTCCTGACCTGCTTGAGTTCCAGTCCTGATTTCCTTTCGTGATGAACAGCAGCATGGAAGTGTAAGCTCAATAAACCCTTTCCTCCCCAACTTGATTCTTGTCATGATGTTTGTGCAGGAATAGAAACCCTGACTAGGACAAATTGGTACCAGAGTAGTGAAGTATTCCTGTGACAACCTGACCATGTTTTGGGAAGGACTGTGGAAGGACTTTGGGCTAGAAGATCCATTTGGTGATAAGAGCTTTGTGGGATGTTGTATATAGGAGCTTGGAAGATAGTGTTGAGAACAGTGCAGAAGATGGAGACCTGGCTTGTGAAATTTCAGAGGAAGATTAAAGACTCTTATCAGGGCCATTGCTAGTTTGATTTAAGATTTTGTAGTTTTGGTTATCTGGGGCTGAAGAAATCAGCTGTGATTAACAAGATACCAGAACTACTAAAACAAAACCATTGCATTGCTGGGACTATTGATGCTGGTTAGCTGGAGCTGAGAAATTGGCTGTGATTGGGAAGAGACCGGCATCATTGGGGTGAAATCTTCTGAGAAGTGTTTTCTGAGAGCACAGAGGCTGTGTTACAGAGATAGCCAAGGTTGTACCTTGTGTGGTGGCTGGACTTGGGAATATGTAAGAGTCACCCAGGTAGTACTGGTTTTGAAGGCATGAAGGAGTCATGAAGAGCAGCTGAGGCCTCGGAAGGTCATTGGTGAAGGTGCAGCCTCAGTTGCAATTGATGGCCCAGGAATGAAGGTCATGCAAAGGAGGAGAGGCTTGGCACCATGGTAAAGCCTAGTTGCAGTGGAAGACAGCAGTATTTTAGAGATACCAGTACCATGAGATGACCACCAAGAACAGCAGCAGCAGTGGAGTACAGGCATCTGGAGCTGTGTGTGCTACAAAGGGCAGAGCTGGAGAAGTGACTCAAGCCCTTGGATGAATCCAGAAGATCGTGAGTAGATCCCAGACATTGGACGGTTGGAATTTGATTTTGATTTTGATTGTGAGT
>CM052702.1:13910223-13980514 GCA_028551405.1 Uromys caudimaculatus
TGTACTGGCTAGTTTTGTGTGTCAACTTGACACAAGCTGGAGTTATCACAGAGAAAGGAGTTTCAGTTGAGAAAATGCCTCCATGAGATCCAGTGGTAAGGCATTTTCTCAATTAGTGATCAAAGGGGGAGGGCCCCTTGCGGGTGGTACCCTCTGTGGGCTGGTAGTCTTGGGTTGTATAAGAAAGCAGGCTGAGCAAGCCAGGAGAAACAAGCAAGCAAGTCAGTAAGCAGCATCCTTCCATGACCTCTGCATCAGCTCCTGCTTCCTGACCTGCTTGAGTTCCAGTCCTGACTTCCTTTCATGATTAACAGCAGCATGGAAGTGTAAACTCAATAAACCTTTTCCTTCCCAACTTGCATCTTGCTCATGATGTTTGTGCAGGAATAGAAACCCTGACTAAGACACTAATCAAGTAATCTTGCACAGGTGGAATACAAGATCATTGCAGACTGAGTGTACAGTGGCCTTGGTACTGATAACATAACCCTTTAGCACAGAAGATTGGGTTCTCAGGGTCTGAAGCCATGGATCCCCAAAGGTCCTGGTCCCAGGCTATTACTGGCTCTGTGAAGCATATTCCTGGTTTTTGAGTAGGAGCTGGGTTTGTTGTTGTTGTTGTTGTTTGTTGTTTTGTTTTTTCTCTATACATCAGGGCCTGAGGGAAAGGTTTCCAAGACCCTGGCCCCAGCATATTAACAGCTCTGCCAAGCACGTTCCTGTGCTGTGCTACTTATCCATACATCAGAGCCTCAAAGATCAGTCCAGTCTTCCATAGTCACACTTCATGAAATTTTCATACATTCAGAATAAAAGAACGGTACAAACTAAGGTACTTTTCAAATGCATTGGCAGAAATGTCAGGCAGGGGTAATAGCAAAGGGGGAAGATGCCTGCTGCTTTCGATGTCAGATGCTATTTGATAACAGTCTTAGCTTTCGGGTTGGTGGAAGTAGGCTGCCTGTTAATATGCCCAAGTTTCACATGGTGACTATGAGGAGGTTGGATCAGAGGCAGAGGCAGAGTTTCTCATTTCTGTCCTGCTTCATACTCCAGGCTAGCTGGTCCTAAGCGTCCAGGTGACTGTCCTGTCTGCTTCTTATCTCACCATGAACATGCTCGAATTAAAGATACATGCCTTACATCCAGCTTTTTGTATGTGTCTGAGGGACTGAATGAATTCTTATGCCTCTGCATTAACTACTTATAACTTACTCTTATGCCTTGACCTGTTAGAATTTAAAATCTGACAGGAAAGAGAGAAAGTGAAGGGGGGGGTTAGGGTTGTTGAAGTCCCTTGGGGGAAAGCAGCATCTTTCTGATGAAGCATTTTAAATGACATGTGTACATATATGTCTGTATGGGTTTGCGCACATGGATGCTGGTGTCTGTAAAGGATGGTGGATTCATTGGAGCCAGAGGTACAGGTGGTTATGAACCAACCGGGGTACCGTGAACCAAACTCTGCCCTTTGTAAGAGTAGCACATGATGTTAACTCCTGAGCCATCTCTCCATCCCAAACCTGCATATTCTGATACTCTGGGTGGATGAGGACAAATGTCCTAAACTTCTCATAAGATAAGGACAGTTTCATCTAACAGAGAGCTTCTGGTGAAAATTAAAATTGTCAGCCGGGCAGTGGTGGCGCACGCCTTTAATCCCAGCACTTGGGAGGCAGAGGCAGGTGGATTTCTGAGTTCGAGGCCAGCCTGGTCTACAGAGTGAGTTCCAGGACAGCCAGGGCTACACAGAGAAACACTGTCTCGAAAAACTAAAAAACCAAACCAAACCAAACCAAACCAAACCAAAACAAAACAAAACAAACCAAAACAAAAAAACCTGTCCCTTCCATTAAGACTTATTTTTTTTACATTTGTTTTCATTTATTTATTTATTTATTTTATTTACATATCAAATGTTTTCCCCTTTGGAACCCCCATCCCATCCCCCCCCCCCGCCTCTATGAGGGTGCTCCCCCACCCACCTAACCATTCCACTCTTCCCTCCCTGGTATTCCCCTACACTGGGGCATCTAACACCCAAGGGCCTCTCCTCCCACTTATGGCCAACAAGGCCCTCCTCTGCCACATATGTGGCCAGCACCATGGGTCCCTCCATGTGTATTCTTTTAGTTGGTGGTCCAGTCTCTGGGAGCCCCGGGGGCACTGGCCAGTTGACACTGTTGCTCCCTCCGTGAGGCTGCAAACCCCCTCAGCTCTCCATCCAGGACCCCACACTCAGTCCAATGGTTGGCTGCGAGCATCCGCCTCTGTATTTGTCAGGCTCTGTCTGAGCCTTTCTGGAGACAGCTTATCATGCTTCCATCAGCAAACACTTTCCAGCATCCACAAGAACGTCCGGGTTTGGTGGCTGTATATGGGATGTATCCCCAGGTGGGGCAATTAAGACTTATTCTAAATGGGACTGTCAATGACCTGGTCAGGGCTGCCCTTCTCCCTGAAGGCTGTTTTAGAGAGCCTTTAGAGAGTAGTATATAGCCTGTCTAAAAATGTGTGTCTACACAGTGGTCTTCTTACCATTGTTATATTTTCATCCATGAGAGTGTTCTCTTCAGAAATGGGGAATAAAAGCTAACAGAAGAGGGTCACTGAGACACACCTGACTATGTGGCTCTTAGCATGTTTTGTAGCTGGAATATAGAAGAACTTGCACCTTGTAGTTAGAAGAAGCCTTGAATGCTTGCCATTCTGATGGGATCTCAGACGACAAGAATGTTGAGAGAAGTGTGGATCGTGGGGGCCAGCTCATGAGGTTTCAGAGGTGAACAGTGACTATAAGGAACTGGAGGAGGGACATTCATTTGATATTTTGGGTCAAGAATATAGGTTCATTCTACCCAGGCCCTTAGAATGTGAAGAGTGAAGTTGAGTTTAAGGATAATGGAGGAATTTATTTCAAGACAGGAGAACATTCAGGCTGGTGCTGAGAAGACAGCTCTGATTGTCAAAGAGATCAATATCAGCATTTATGAAGAGAATCCACCTGTGTTGAAATGGAACAAGAGGAAAGACGTCCCGGAGGCAAAACCTTGTCACTTAAAGATGCCCTTATATGAAGATCCAAATCGTTTAAAGGAAGCCTGGGCTGAAGAAGGTTTCTGCTCCCCAAAGGCAATTACCTAAGAACATATTTCCTTGGGGTCAGTGTGCAGAAGCTGGGGCAGAAATGGGAGCTGGCAGAGCTTGGCAGCAATATCCATATGGATCTGATTTTTTAAATTATTTATTTGTAATTATGTGTGGGGGCACGTGGGTATAGTCACCGGTGGAGGAGGCCCAAGTCTTCAGATCCCTTGGGAACTGGAGTTTACAGTTATCTAATGTGGGTTCTGGGAACTGAACTCAAGTCCTCAGGAAGAGCAGGAAGGGGCTCCTAACCACTGAGCCATCTCCCCAGACCCTGGAACTGACTTTTGAAGCATGATAGAGGGGTCATGGAGAACAGCTGAGGCCAGACAATGTGTAGTGAAGTTAGAGTCCATGTCAGGAGGCCCTGCGAGAACATTCTGTAAACCTGTGAAGGTAAGGTCTAGGCTTCAGTGGAGACCCCAGGGGTTTGGAGAAGCTAGGAATACGGGGTCTGTACCAAGGAGTGTTGTGGGCATGGATTGGAGCCAACCTAGCCTTGGATAAAAAAGGAAGGGCTTGAAGGTCAGAACCAAGCTTCTTATAGGTGGTGGTGTGCCCTCAGACATTCACAATCTGCTTGACTTTAGAAAAGAGGCCATGCTCTAAGTACAAAATATTAACCTGATAGTATGCGAAGGAACTTCCCATGGACCACAGCTTTACATCCTGAAGGAACAAATACAACTGACCGAAAGACATTTGGTGGACTAACTTCAGGTCACGTTGTTTCGGGAAACTTGTATTGCGCAGGGGCTGGTCCCGAACCCATTCCCTTTTGGACAAAACTCTCTCTTTCCAGGGAGCCAAGAACTGCGAGGAGCAGGCGGGGCGCAGGCGGGGAGCCGCCCCCATCCCGGGCTAGCAAGTTCGCGGTCACAGCCTTGCCCGGCCCCTCCCTCCGCCCCTGAACTGAGACTTCCGGGCCAGGGGCGGACCCTGGCATTAAGGACTGAGTTCTGCTGCAGACATGGCGCTGCTGGGCCGTGCGTTCTTTGCTGGGGTGTCCCGCCTCCCCTGCTATCCGGGTGCTCAGAGGGTAAGGTAGCGCGGCGTGGGTGAGGGCCAAGCTTGCTTCCACAGGCGAAGCTGAGCACGCAGGGCGTGAGATCAGGGACCCCGGGTGCAAGCAGCTGAAACGGGCTGGGGGGCGGGGAGGTGAGAGATACCAGGTATCCCGGGGAGCAGAGGGTGCAAGGAGAGGGGTGAGGGGGACAAGGGTTCCAGGACTTGGGGAGAGCACTCCAGGGGCGTAGTGAGGAGAGAGAGAGAGAGACACCCAGCTAATTTTGTGAAGCCAGGGGTCTCAGGGCACTGGGAGATGAGAAAATGAGGGGGTTGGGGTGGAGACAGAAACTTTCATTTGTTAATAAATGAGCAGGCTGGGTGAACCCTGCTCTGTCCAGTGAACAAAGAGGTTTTGTTGGGAGGTGGAAACCAGAGATTACATTGGAAGAAATCCATCGACCTTTTACCTACTTTTAGCAGTGGCAAGCCCTTAGTCAAAGCTACCCTGAAGGGCATAGCTGTCAATTCTGTGGGTAGGAAAGAGAAAGAGTGGGTTACTAGGTTAATTCTGTTTCTGAAGAAGTCTTCCCTGAGCAGTGTTGCCCATTTACAAGTCTCCCGCTCCCACCCCACCCACAGTGCCTTATTTTGTGGGATGACTTAATTTCCTATCGTTATTTTTCCAAAAAAACAAATGCACATGGAAAAGGAAATAAACGAAAAGCCCGAACCTCGTGGAACCCTCGGATCCCAGGATCGAACTTTTGTTTGTCAGACTTAGGCACAGGCCTTTCTCCCCCCAGTAAACAAGCACGATGTAATTAAAGTAATTTGAAATGTCAAGACCTCAGCTACATTTCGAGTCACCTTCTAGAGGTGCATCTCACGGTGGAATCCATTTCTGTTTCCCTTCAGCTTGTATTGTTTTGCTTTCCAACATTTTCCCACGGGGTCAACAATGGAAATGAAACATGCAAGGGAAGAAACCAGGGGAGAAAAGGAAAAGGAAGAAAAAAAAGCGTTAGTTCAAGACAACCCATGCCCCTAACTTGGTTAAAAATCTTAAGCTAAAAACCAAAATTTCCTTATCCAAGTAGAAAAGCCCGTTCATCAATTGATAACCCCATCTCTACCCACTTTGAGTTTGATAGACAGGCCCAGTAGTGTCACTTTAGAAAAATGTGGGGGTAGTTCGAAAGAACTGAGTACTGGGGGGGCAGGGAGGTGTGAGAGGCAGGGATCCTAGGGGGCCAGAGAAGCACAGGTGAGGGCACAGGCTGAAAAGGGGCTCAAATCATAAAGGCAGCAACAGGTGTTGCGACTTCTTCAAGTCAGAGGACTCTTTCTAGAACGTGGTCTGTTCACTGCTTGGGTTGCCAATACCTTTTCCCTTTTTAAAGACGATGATGCAGTATGGTAAAGACAAACAGACAGAACCCCCACATTCCTTTTCTGGGAACTGGTCCTTTTCCAGGCCTGCAGTGCCTCTGTGACCTACAGATGCTCTCAGGATGGCAGCACCAGAGCCACAGCCCAGAATCCCACTCTTCTGATACCACTGGACAGCCCGTTGCGAGAAAGAAAAAAAATAATTAAAAAAGTTGCAACCTGACATTTTGAAATTCATTTCCTTACGAAAGATGTTAGAAGTCAGGTGTCGTGGAGCACACCTTTAAGCCCAGCAGTTGGGAGACAGAGTCAGGTGGATCTCTGTGAGTTTGAGGCCATCCTGGTCCACACACTGAGTTTAAGGACAGTCAGGGATGTGTAGAGAGACTCTATTTACAAAAGGTAATAGAGGTGCCTGTCTCCTTGACACATGAAGGCTGGAGTTTGAAGCCTCGGGGGCAAAGAACGATATCTGTTCATTGGAAGCTACCAAGCCACATCATGTATTTGAGAGTAAATATATTTTAGCTAAAACCTTATGTGTGAGAGAAGTGTTGGATCTGTGAATGCTATTTTACACTGAACCTTGACCTAGTAAGCATGTAATATTCCCTCTGCTGAGAAGGACCTTGCCCTTCGTTTGCCTCTCAGTCTCCAATAAAACAGTTAATTTAATCAGTTGTTAATAATCGAATGTAATTGTAGGGCTTTCTTCAGAGAGACTCCCTGGCTGGAAAGGTGAGCCTGCATCCAGTGTAGAAATATCTCAGTTACCGTTTCTGGAGCATGGTTAGTAATTTAGGATTGCATTTTGGAATACATTTAGTGCAACCAAAGTAGGTGGAACGAAGAATTGGAGCAAAAGGGCAAAGCCGCTGTGTCTTGCAGTAAGGTTACATTTCCTTAGTAGACATGTGCTCATGTTTGTAGAGTCTTGCTGGATGGTGCTCACTGCACGACCTTCTGTTTTGATCTAGAGTAATAATAATCACAATTATTTTTATAAAAGTGATTCCTGGTCAGTGGTAATAGAAGCAATCTAGCTAAATAAAGTACAGAGTAACACTTTCTAAAAATGAAGTTTTCATTTATACTATTGAGAATTCTATTATTCCACCTGTAATTCCGTTACATCTCGTCAGCTCACTGCTTGATCCTAGTACAGGGCCTGGCACACAGTAAACATGGAAGAAGCATGTTCCATGAGTGACTGTGTATACCATGTTGTGGAGTTGGAAATTTTATCACCATGGTTCACGTAAAAAATATGTGAAAAATGATAGTTTTAGTGAGATACCACCAGCTCCAACAGACTGAAAACGTGGTGCATTATAATGCATAGATGGACAAAACAATGTGGATGTAGAGGCGGAAAAGGCTGCCCAGAAGAGGTGGATCCTACCACTGACTCTTGAGTCAGCAGCCAGATTGTAAGGCCAGCAATTTCAACCTAGGGCAGGAGAGATAGTTCAGTGGTTATGATGGCTTGCTGCCTTTCCCAGGACTGAAGCTTGCTATCCAACCCTCACATCGGCTAGTCACAACCACTTAGAAGTACAGCTGCAGGGAATCCAACACCCACTTCTGCCCTTGGTAGGCACCTGTTTTAGTCACTGTTCTGTTTCTGCGAAGAGATACCATGACCAAGGCAACTCATAACAGAAAGCCTTTCACTGGGAGCTTGCTTACAGTTTCGGAAGTGAGTCCGTTATCATGGTGGCAGAGAGCATGGTGCTGGAGAGATAGCTAATGTGATCTGCAGGAAGGACCAAGCTTGGTATGGGCTTTTGAAACCTTAAAATGCCCACCCCCAGCGACACACCGCCTAATTGTTGTGATTCTTTTCAATGGTTCTACTCCCTGTCAAGTAAACATTCAAATATATGAGCCTATAGAGGCCATTCTTATACAAACCCCATGGCACAGCACAGTACACATTTGTACATACAAACCCAAAGACACATGCACATTAGTTAAAAATTATAAAAATAATTCCAACCTGATGAATAACGTACATCGACAAGAGAAGGTCATTGCTTATTTCTGGAAGTTTCTGTAGTTTGATGAATGGAGTTTGTGTCTTTGGATGTGGGAAAAAAATACACAAGGTTCCTCATCTCAGTCTCAGGTCACTGGAGAGCTTGTGGATGACGTTGGAGAAATGCTGTCTCTTTCTTCATTCTGAAGAAGACAACCCCAAAGTATCACTGTTTTGTTTTTTATTCATTTGAGAATATTTATTTTTATTTCATGTGTATGCATGTTTTGTCTTCATGTATGTCTGTGCCCCAGATGCATTCGGGATGCCTGCAGGTGGTCAGAGGAAACCATCAGTCTCCCTAGAACTGGAATTCTAGATGGTTTCAGTCAGTATTCAGGTGCTGGGAACCAAACCCAGCTCTTCAAGAAGAACAATATGGTCTCTCTAGCCCCCATGTGCAATATTTTGGGGGACAGGCTTTTGCTGTGTAGTCCAAGGTAGCCTTGGATTCATGGTGACTCTCCTTGCCTCAAACTCAAGTGCTAGGATTGAAGTCATGTGCATCTCCCATCTTTAAGTATCTCTGTTTTTAGGTTAAGGTTTGTTCTGAGATCCAGCTGTGCTTGCTAACTGGGCTTTCTGAACTAGACTTACCACCTCAGCGTGGCATTCCAATGCTGCACAGTGGGGCAGCCACCTCCTAAGAGGAGATGGGTCTTAGAAGTTTCTGTCCCATGATCATCTTCACAGTTTCCTGGACAGATAAAGAAAGCTCTATGGAGCAGAAAGAGCTGGCCTTTCAGAACAGCCCCTGAGGTGCCATAAAGTTCTAGGCAAGAGAGTAGCCTACGTGTGGGTTCAGACTGAGTCCAGGTAGTTGGTATAGCGTGAAGAGGCAGGTGGTGATAGCTCGGTTACTAGGCAACCATGGCTGCCTTGAAGGACTTAGAGCTTCTCCCTCCGGAAGGTAGTGGATTGGTGGCAAAGATAGAGACAAATTACCAACACTGGCTGATCTTCCCAGAGGGGAGGTGATGTGGCTTCAGGTAATGGGTGTCGGGGGAGGGGGGGACTAGAGGTAGAACGGAGTCTAGGAGGTACACTGAGAGCTGTGAGTGAATGGTTAAGACGGGAGTTGGGGGGAAGGAAGGAAGATCAGGCTGCTCTGAGGGGTGCCATTAGCATCTTAGCAGGTATCCACTGCACTGGCCACAGGCACCCTGGATTCAGCTGTGCCTCCCTTTGACCTGTAACAGTGGCCTACCTCCATTCTATGTCATTCTATAACATTTCACCAAGACTTAAAATACTGTATATTTCACTTCGTTTGTTTATCCCTTTCCCCAAAATCTAATCTCACCGACCGTAGAATAGTACAACTTTTTGTCTTTTCACTACTGTATTCTCATTGCCTACAATAGTGTTTGGGGCACAGTAAGTGCTCAATGAAAACTTGCCAAAACTAATAAAGTGGATGTACTTTACTATAATGTCTGTTTTATGTGTAATAATTTCCCACATAAGCAAATTCTCAAATCCAACCAATCCTTTTGTAAGAGCAGGGCTCTGATGTTTTGTTCCATAATACGAGTCATGTTTTTCTTGGCTTATGTAATAGGGAGTCAGTAAAAGATGTCTCCAGGGCAGACAGGAGTGAAAACTCCAGTGGAGTACCTCAGACTGTTTCCTAATTCGGGGCTGATTTCATCTTCTTTTATTGTGCAGTACTGGGAAACATCTTAGCGTGCAGACAGATAAGAATGTAATAACGGTAGGAAGTATGCCCCATGCACAGAGTAATGACTTTTTCAAAGACTTTGGCTCATTGCTATGGGATGTGCCATTCCTCAGAAATGTAATTTCTGCCTTGCTCCTGGCAACTGCATGATTCAGCCTAGCCTTTGGAACCTGGAGTCCAGCAATGCATTTTCTTTGACATTCAGGCTGGTTGCTGTGGCAACAAGATCTGAGCTCCTCAGAAACTCAGCATCCCAGCCTTCTGTGCAGTGCTCTGTTGTAGGCTATAGAGTGGGTAGGCATGCTCAGGTGGTACCCACGGTGACAGAGATGTGCTTAACATGGCCTGTGAAGAGCCAGGGGTGACAGAGTTTGGACAATTTAGTTGTTTAAGTTTGTAGGGTCATAGTTGGCGTTCGGGATGCTCGGCGATTCTTCCTTTCTAAGAATCTTGCTTTCTACATGAGAACATGGAGAAAAGCGGTCCCTATGTTACCACATGCCTCCTGCTAAAAACCGTAGGTGCTTTGCTGAAAAGGCACTGTCTGGACACTAAAAAGATCATGTGGCTGGCACAGATAAGCCCATTCTGGCAATTGGACAAAAATTGCAAGCAGCAATGGAAGGGTTAGTGGGCGGGCAGTACAGGGAGTGTTCTGAGAGTAAACAATAAAAGTAAATGTGTATAAAGATACACATTTCCAAACACATACTTTGAAATACACGGTTAGCCAGTTTTTGCCAAACATATGTTATATGACAGTTAAAGAGTAGTCTGCACAAACGCCCACTTTAGTATGAATGAGTCAGAGTATATTTTATCTAAAAATATTCACCTGACACCAATCAACAGACACTCAGCCTCTGCCCCTCTCCCAGAAAGAACCATGGAAGGAGTTTGTTGTCTCTAAAGGAACTCTTCTGAGCGTGTACTGTACTGACCAGTTCCCTGGGATTGTTGCAGAAGCTTCTGTGTTTGTGTCAGCACAGACGGGAAGACAGCGTCTTCTAAAGCGCACAGAGAGGATACATCATTTTCTTTGCATCTTTCTCGTGACAAATGATGCTTCCCTTCGTTGATATTTAACCTACATCGTTGAGCAACTGGACAAACTGAGGCAATGTTTACCTTCAGTGTGTGAGTTGTGTCCTTTTAATGGGTAATAGGTCCATGCTTTATGATAGCTGTGACTGTTTCAAGCCTACTGTAGTTTCACGGTGATTTTAGGATAGCGTCATCAATTTTTGTAAAGAGCTAGACAGGATTTTGATATGGACATTACTTGGTTTCATTGCTGGCAGTAGAACCCAGGGCCTTGTACATGCAGGCAAATGATTTACCGCTGAGCTCACCTCTTGCCCCTTAAGGCATATCTTTGACAAAATGTCCCTTCTCCACTCTCTACTTAATGAGTGGATACATCTTTGAATGGGGAGGGACTAGATCAAACCTTTTGATCAATGTTGCCAAATTGACCTCCAGAGAAGTAGGCACCAAATAGGAGGGGAAATGTTGATTTGCCTGGTGATTCTGCCAAATTGAAAAAGAGAAGCTCAGGCTGGAGAGAAAAATAGAGCAAAAGTTAGAAGGTGAAATTCTTGGCAAGCCTTAGGAATGCCTTAGTAACTAGAGTTTCTCCTTGGAACCAGTATGAAGTAGTTTTAGAAGAGCAAGCTGAGGCCACAGTAGGTGGGTGGCTTTCAAGACAAGTACAATCCCCAGAACCCATATAAAACTGGGTCAGGTAGTATAGTTTACAGTCCCAGTGTTAGGAAGCCACAGATGGGAGCTCTCCTGAGGCATGCTGGCCAGCCAGTCTAGCCTCATCAGCAATTCCCAGGCAGTGACAGACCCTGTTCCTAAAAACATGGTAGAAAATTACTGAGGATGATTTTCAAGGTTTATCTCAGGTGAGCGCATTCTCTCCCTCTCCCTCTCCCTCTCCCTTCTTCCCTCCCAAATACACACACACAGAGGGAGAGAGGAGAGGTAGAGAGACAAAGGCGGAGAAACATTGTCTGGCAGACACAGAGAGGGAGAGAGAAAAATTGAAGTGTGGTTTTGTCTTTGATTTTGGATGTATCCTTGTTTTGGAGGTATGCAGTTTGATTGTAAGACAGCTGAGCCAGTAGTCTTTAAATATTGATCCGTTCAGCCTCACAACTTCCTGTGCGAATCTATGGCTTAATGAATTTTACAGATTTGAAACTTAGCTTTTTTTTTTTTTTTTTTTAAGAAACCTAGCGTTTTAAGTACTATTTTAAAAAGATATTTATTTTTTATGGAAATGTCAGAAGCTTATTTGTGGTCCAAAAAGCAAAACAACACAAACAATGTCCTCTACAAAATCCCCAAACTTGTCCCACTGCTTTTTTTGTACTGATGCTTGGGTTTTGTTTAGACAAGAGGTCTTCACCCAAATGCCTCAGGTCACTAAAGGTCCCTTAAATGGGGAAGCCACCGAAGTAGAAAGACATCCAGCCTGTATGATGAGAGGCTGGGCAGGCAGCACAACTGCCCTCAGGTGGGCATGGCTCAGGGTTGCTCATGTAGTCTTGGCATGGATTCTGAGGTTTCTGTTGTTTCTCCCAACATCTTAATGTTGATTCAAGGTTTTTTTGTTTTTTGTTTTTTTGAGACAGGGTTTCTCTGTGTAGCCCTGGCTGTCCTGGAACTCACTCTGTAGACCAGGCTGGCCTCGAACTCAGAAATCCACCTGTCTCTACCTCCCAAGTGCTGGGATTAAAGTTGTGCGCCACCACTGCCTGGCTGATTCAAGGTTTTAAGACTTTGGGCTAGCTTCATAATACACATTTGGCTTAAGATTATAATGCATATATTTTAGTTAATTTACTTATTTTAGGCTAACAAAATATCCTTAAATAATTTAAGTATGAATCTCATCTATGGTGTTTATTCCCTCTTGAAAAGGACAAAGACAATATTCCTTCAGACTTTCCATTTTGAGGATAACTGTGATCACCCCTAGCGTACAACCTGATGTGATGTGGGAGGCCGATGAGTAAAGGGGACAGAAGGGGGTGAGAGCCAATTTTCCGAAGGCAGATTTAGAGCTCGACACGTAATCAGTTGGCATTTCCAAAATAGGAAGATTTTAGAAAGTTTTTTAAAAGTTCAGAACACCGAAGGTCTTCAAAGAAATCAATGCTGGTGAGAAAGGTATTGTTTCCAATAACAAAACAAAACAAAAAGCCCAATTCACTTCTATATAAGACATGTGTAGAAAAACCACAATGTGAGATTTGAAGGTCATTCAAGGCCCATTTCTGTTGCATCCGCTTTTCCCAATGAGGAAGCAGCCAGGTACAGCCTTGGGATATTCAGGATATCGCCTCGTAGAAAGAGGCACGGTCACAACCTGGTCCTGTGAGATCTAGTTATGTTCGTGAGTCTTAATAGACAGCTTGTGAATAGGCAAAGAGGTGGCTGAATTCATGCTCACACACGTGTGCTGTCAGTTGTCAGAGGATGGTGTCAACTAAAATAGCAAGTTGGTGTTTTCCCTTTCAGTGACAGGAAAGGAATTCATAAGATTATTATCAATCAGATTACATGAACTTACTAAGACAGGTAATGGTGCTTCATTGATACAGTAGGGGTTTCTATTATCAAATATAATATTTTTCCCTTTGTATGCTTCCTCTACCTGTTAGAAGGCTGATTAAAGCGCTTTCAAATATACTTAAATGGTCTCATTTAAATACTTAATTATCTTTCACAAAGCTTCAAATTTCCGCACAGATTAACCACAAATAAATAAAAGCTCACGGCAGAGCCTTTGGAAGAGCATAGCACTCTTTCCATTATCCCCAGACAGTGACAACTTTACCAGGCCGCTCGCATGCGTTCCCTGATTCATCATCTTAGTGGACCGGCTGTGGAGGCGGGTGGAAGTCTCAGGCAAATCTGCCGGTTATGAAGAAAAGGATGAGTGTAGGTTGCTTGTATTATTGTTTCGTGGCAAAAAAAGATACAGAGAGAGAGAAAAAAAAAAACCAGTGTTGTCAATATGACGATTCAGCTATGATGAAGATGAGACATAACCAGATTTGCAAAACTTGACCTTTGGTGATGATTTCTCCTGATTATTAAATAAGATCATGCTTGCCCAGTAGATTTTGAAAATACTTAAAACTAATATAAAAGAAAAAAATATTCATGACCCCATTACTGAGAGATAATAACCGAGTACAGGAGAGACTCAAGCCAGACACATCTTCATCTTATTATTTATTACATATTATTTTAACATTTTTATTTATGTACCTGTGTGGGTGTATGCCGTATGTTAGGGGTGGGTCATATTGTGAAGGAGGTGTCGGATTGCCTGGAGCTGGCCTTACAGGTAGTTATGTCTGAATGACAGAATTTCTCCAGCCCCCTTACTATTTTTAAAAGTAGGTTATTTGGCTTTTTAGACTTTCAGTTTCCTAGTGTGCTTATGAGCATGACAACAGAATTTGCATTATGACTGTTACCTACAGGCAGCATGGTCAGGTACTACAAAGTTCATTACTTACTGTTCTTTGTCCTGACTATATACTATATATATATATATATATATATATATATATATATATATATATATATATATATATAAAATCGAGACCAGATAGCCTTAGACTTGCTATGTATTTGAAGATGACCCTGAACGTTTTCATCGCTGAGCCTGTACGTCTGTGGTATGGCAATTATAAGAGTGTGCTACCAAACCTACTTTTCTGTACAGTGCTGGCCATTGAATCCAGGGTTTATGCTTGCTCTGCAGTACTCTGACAACTGTTGTACCACAATGAACGATGTCTTGTATAAATTCAGTTGGACAGCCTTTTTAAAAGTCTGCTCACAATCCTAATTGTTTCTTTGGGAGAAATTTGTAGATACCATGGGTCATCTGATGGCAGCTATGGCTGTGGTGATCACATGGTTTGGTATAGAATCCTAGCCCATAGTAACCGATAAATGAGTGTTGGTTTTTACTGTGTTTTGGTCTACACGTGATGTTTGCTTTTATAATTAAAATGTTTGGAAATAGCCATGCCTTTCACGAGTAATTAATTTTTAAGCCATAAATACAAAACTAAGCAAAAGAAGGGTGCTTAAGTTAATTTGAATTATTTACCCTTCATTTTAAGTATAGCAAGAACATTTTATCTGCTCTAATTTTTTTTTTTTTTTTGGCATAAAAAAGTCAGTAGACAAACTCTATAAAGAGTTTAAAAATAATTGTTGTCTTAGGGTTTTGATTGTTGTGAAGATACACTGTGACCAAATAACTCTTATAAAGGAGAATATTTAATTGGAGCTGGCTACAGTTCAGATGTGTAGCTCTTTGCTGTCATGGTGGGACGCATGTGGCTCTTGGGCAGACATGGTGCTGGAGAGGTAGCAGAGAGTTCTACATCTGGTTCCACAGGAAGCAGGAAGATACTGGATCTGGTTTGAGCATCTGCGACCTCAAAGTCCGGTGACACACTTCCTCCAATAAGGCCACACCTACTTCAACAAGAACACACCTCCTAATAGTGCCAGTCCCTATCAGCCTCTGGGGCCATTTTCATTCAAACTACCACAATTGTCTTCAGTAATTCAAAGACAAAATGGGGGTTTCATCTAAGTTATTCTTTTGTTAATAGACAGTTTTATACGGCCCAGGTTCCCCTTGAACTTGTGATCCTCCTGCCCCAGCCCCCTGAATGGTTGTAGTCATAGGTGTGTGCCACTCACCTGGCTCAAATACATTTTGTTTTTGTTTTTGTTTTTTGGCCCAAGGCAGGGTTTCTCTGTGTCCCCTTGGCTATTCTAGAGCTAGCTTTGTAGACCAGACTGGTCTTGAACTCACAGAGATCTGCCTACCTCTGCCTCCCAAGTGAATGCTGAGATTAAAGGCATGCACCACCACTACCTGGATCAAATATTCTTTTAAAAGACAAAAACCCAAAAAGTTTTTATGTTTTTTGTGAGTTGAGAGTTGAGAAAAAGTATCATATAACCCATGTTGGCCTCAAGCTTGCTATGTTTGAGGAGGACCTAACATGTCTGATCCTCTGCTGTGTATGTTCTACTCTCCCAATTGTATTATATTATATTAATCATCATCATTATTAATATTATTTTATGGTTTTTTGAGACAGGGTTTCTCTGTGCAGCCATGGCTGTCATGGAACTCACTCTGTAGGCCAGGCTGGCCTCGAACTCTAATCTGCCTCTGCCTCTTGCCAAGTGCTGGTTAAAGGCATACACCACCATTGCCCTACAAGCTGTATGACTCTAAACTTGAATGTATACTTAACACCTACAAATGATAATACTACCATTTATACCAGAGTACTATGTACTCTGCACTGCTTCCTTGGGTTGAGTATTACCATAGTTATTTTACTTACAACAACGTGTGAAATCCTTACACGTCCCACAGAGATGCTTTTGTTGGTCTCATTTTTTTATGGATGAAGAAACTAAAGCACAAAGAAGTTTAGGAACTTACTTATGCTTAAATGACGATGGAGGAATTCCTTTCCTATGTTGTCTAAGCTCTGAAGCCCATGCTATTTTTTTTAAGATTTATTTTTTATTATTATATGTAAATACACTGTAGTTGTCTTCAGACACTTTTTATTCTTGCTCCAGGCCCACTTACTCCGGCCCTGCTCTCTGTAGCTGTCCTCAGCTGTCTTCAGACACCCCAAAAGAGGGCATCAGATCTCATTATGGATGATTGTGAACCATATGGTTGCTGGAATTTGAACTCACAACCTTCGGAAGAGCAGCCAGCACTCTTAACCGCTGAGCCATCTATCTCTCCAGCCCCTGAGCCCATGCTTTCTAAACCACCTCATTGTACTACTTATTCACTTAATATATTTAATCATTCAGAAAAAAATTCTTAAAAGCAACAATGGATAGTTAGAAGATTTCTTCCGTTTTGTAAATATGCAGGAGTATACGTCTCAGCTCAATTTTATTTTCTTTTTAGTTTTTCAGCTTTGGAACGAAAACACTATATCAAAGCATTGATGCTCCACAGTCTAAACACTTCCCACCCATTTTAAAGCCTATGCTACCCCCTAATGCTTTTCAAGGAAAAGTGGCTTTCATTACGGGAGGAGGTACTGGCCTTGGTAAGGCAATGACGACTTTCCTGTCCAGCCTGGGTGCCCAGTGTGTGATAGCCAGCAGGTAAGTGTCACTTGAGAATCTGTGAAGAAACTACCTGTGTCACAGTATTTAAAACAGGGCTATTTGATTGCATCTTATATACAATATTCTGTAGATAGATGAAATAAATCTCCTTGGAAAAATTCAGTTTCAATTTGATACGTAAAAATAGCAGCGGTTGTGAAACTGATGGTGTTTGCAGTTTTCATTTCCTGAATATGAAGGTGGAGTTTAAAAGGACTCCATTGAAGTGGTTTTGATTTCTGTTGGAGTCCTTATCTGTCTTACTAATTCAATCGATAATTAACCTTATACCAGAATAACAGATGCAACCCTTATGGTTGTTTTATGGTGGACAAGAATCTGAAAATGCATATTTTGATGAATATAAAGCCACATAGGCAGAAGTTCTTATGGGGGTATATCCTGGTACCATCTATGAAATCTGAATCTTTAGATCCTTGTTAAAAGTTTGCCCAAGTAGTCACCTCAGAGACAGTGAGTAGTCTGTCATTCACAAGTGCAAATTGGACAGAATGTTTATTATGTTCTTAATGTTGTAACGTGTAAGAATTTTAAAATACTATTTTCACTTTAATGCTATACAGATGACATTCATGGTTTGTTTGTGCTTTGTTTTCTTTCAAGGATGTTAGACTGATCACATAGAGTTATCCAAACTAATAAATTTAATCTGAAACCCATGTGTATTATAACAGGAATACATTTTTTTTTTGGTTGAAGGATGAATTTAATGATTCTAATCAAGGAAATAATTTAAATCAATAAGTAAGTCAGGTGTAGTTGCACATACCTGTAGCCCTAGCACATGGGAGACAGAGGCAGGAGGATGAAGGATTCAAGGTCACACTATCTAATAAGTAGATGAAGACAGCATTGATTACATAAGTTCCTATTTCTAAGACAAAACAAAACCTTCCTAAATAATTTGATATGTAGATAATGCTATATAAAAGTGACTAATTTCATGAATTAATTTCAGATATGTAAAAGTAACTTTTATTTGCCAGATGTAATGTGTCATCTCAGAGGCTTACTGATGAATAAGCTTACCTTTTCTACCTCTTTCTGAACTCTGACTGGTTGGTTCAACTCAGCTGTTCTGGTTCAAACTCCTCTCCAAACTGACTGATTCAATCTGGCTTCTCTCAGCTTCTCACTGAATTGCTCTGCTTGGTCACAACTTAACTCTAGAAATCTGTTTAATCTTCTGGCTCCTTCTCATTCTCTGGCTCATTCTGTCTTCACCTGTGTCTAACTTGCTTTCTCTGCAATCTGTCTCTGTAAAACTGTCCTAGTAAAACTACTTCCTCTTTCTCTCTGCACTGCTCTCTTAAGTCACCTCTCCTTCCTGGGCTGTTCTTGTGAGAGTTGGGTGTATCCCATCCTGTCAAATCTTTCTCTGACTCCTCACTTTGTCTGTCCCTCAATTAGACATCATTGTTTGGGATTAAAGGTGTGTACCCAGGGTGTATCTGTATTCCAGCAAGATCATACTATAGTCCAGAGCAGCCATGTTGCTGGATTAAAATTCCTCTACACAGATGTATTTCAATTTAACTTTTTAAAAAATGAAATTAATTAACATGATTTTCTATAAGTATAAATTTTATACTTTCACAGAAATGTTTTTCTTTAAACTCTCAGTTGTCTGTGTTCTTTGGCTTAGAGAACAAAAATGAAAAAAATAATATAAAAGCATTTTAGGACTGCTGTGAAATTTCCTGTGCTTATTTCTAGGAATATTGATGTTTTGAAAGCTACCGCAGAAGAGATTTCTTCTAAAACTGGAAATAAGGTATATTTAGCAGCAGCCCTTTAAATCTGATATGGGGATTATAACATATTTATATAGCTTTTTTGTGGTTTTGGTTTAGGAAACCTGGAAATGGCTGAGTTCTTTCTTCATCGTTTTGCAGGTTCATGCGATTCGGTGTGATGTTCGAGACCCTGATATGGTACATAACACAGTGCTGGAGCTGATCAAAGTTGCCGGGTATCCTGATGTACGTGGAACGGGGCTGAAGCCTTTCAAATCACAGAGACTTTGATTCTGAGAACTTCACCAGGATGTACAGGGGGAATGAGCTGTTGAAATGAGCAAGAGCCAGGGTAGGAAAAAGCCAGCTCTGTTTAAAGCAGAGAAAAGATTAGGTAGACTTCTATGACATTACCGTACAAGAATACTTAAAAAAACCACATTTATAGTCACAGACCGAACTTGATTATACTTTCTTTAATGAGATTATACAATAGCAAGAGGAGTCACCCAAGAGCACAGTGGTGCTCTGGTTTCAGTGATTGTTTGGGTTAGCTTTTCCTGAGAACTGTCAGAGTCTCTCAGTGGAAGAGAATGGCACTGGCCAGGAAAACTGTCAGAAATACCACGCTTGTACGTCCTGGACCGGAGCAGTAATGAGTACTTTGCTGTTATGTGGCTCATTTGTGACAGAAACCCATTTTTCCCAGTAGTCTCAAAGAGAACACTTTTTGCTATTAAAAGCTATTTCTGAGAGACCCCTAAGACTGAAGCTGCTGTAGTGCCCAGCAGATCCTTCCCTGGGAGTGAGGGACCAGGCCATCAGTGAAGAAGTTGATTTCTTAAAACTAAAGCACAGCATATCTTAAAAGGCAAGTTTATTTTGATGGTTTGTGTCTGTGGGTGGAGGGGGACAGGGATTGCTTCTCTATGTACCACAGGCTGGCCTGAACTTCCTAGGTACCCTAGACTGGCTTTAAATTCTCAGTCCTCTTGTCTCTGCCTTCCAAATGCCGGGATGACAGGCGTGCACCAACACAGCTGTCTCAAAGGCATCTTGTGGTCATTCAAAGTAAAGGGTAGTGATGCGGTAAGTAAGCTTACCTACTCTTACTGTCTCTGTAGTCTACACTGATTTAAAGACAGGATTGGGAATTCTGAGACTGGGATATAATACAGGTCGTTTTTACAGACTCCAGAAACATAAAAGACAGTGAGTCTCGTGGCCTGGCGTCCTAGCGGACGGTGCCGTTCAGATGTCCTTGCTAACACACCTTGCCTCGTATATATTTCAGGTGGTGATAAACAACGCGGCAGGGAACTTCATTTCTCCCAGTGAGAGATTGTCTCCCAATGGCTGGAAGACCATAACTGACATAGTTCTCAATGGCACAGCCTATGTGACGCTAGAGATTGGAAAGCAGCTAATTAAAGCAGAGAAAGGTATGTCTGTTCAGTACTCCTGTGTTTGGGGGCTGGGGGTTCTTTCTCAGCTGAGTCATTGCTGAGCCCTGGCATACTTCAAGATGTAAATGAGATAGCCTGCACTCTTACATCCCATAGCATGAAGATCCAGGTTTACCAGAGGCTGTGGTAGAAGACTTAGTAAACACATTTCAAGGGCACTTGGAAATTCCGAGATGGGATGGACTCCTTCTTCCTGTGGTGACTCACTAATCATTATTTTCTTTCATTTTAACGCAGACTCAGATCTATTTTTACCTTGATAGAGGCCTGGTAGAGGGGGAAGGACAGATGTGTTTAGAGAATAATAAAGAGTTCGACGTGGATAGAGGAGAGAGGACGTAGGAAACAGTTGTGGGGAGGTGGCTTGTCACGTGACTGGGAAAGTCCCCAGCACCAAAATAGGACGTTAGCGTCTATTGAAGCTACCTTGTGAAGACTGGTGATGTGCTGTAAAATGTCCCTGACTCCATTGTGATGCTGGGAAGTTTGATGTTTTTCTTTTGGGCATATGGGAAGATGGTGTGGGTGGTAAGAGAGGAGTGGTTTCAAAGCTAATATCAGCAGAACTTTTGAGAGGAAGGTTTTTAGCTGGGGTGAATGGTTTGTTTGAAGGTGACGTCTTTGAGATTGCAAACACATGAGAGATCAAGAACCCCACAAGGAGACCAGATTTGAATGGATACCACTAGAACATTTTTGTCAGGACAGAACCAATTTCTTTATTAAGATTTATGTCTGTATAAATAGAAAATGTGTAATGCCTTGTATATACTTAACACACACAGACACACAGACACACACACACACACACACACACACACAGAGAGAGAGAGAGAGAGAGAGAGAGAGAGAGATTGATTGCTAGAGCTATACAGAGCGCTTTGTTTACTAGATTCTTGCTCTGACATTATATAACAGACCTTGTGCAGTGTGCCCTCTGGAGCAAAGATGTACACGACTGTGCCTCTCAATAATTTGGGGTCAGGACTTGAAGCTCAGGGCACCTTCTTAGAGTAGGTAGAGCACACCAAACAAGGCCAAGGACTGTCAGTGGCTGGGGTGGGGTCTGGAGGATGTTGTATCTGTTCAGAAACTTGTCTGGGAGGTTCAGTTTCCTGTCCCCAGTGTGGATAATTCACACACTGGCTCAAGAAGGGATGGTCAGAGAAGCTTAAGGTGAAAAGCATCAGAAGGACACAGCTTTGTAAAAGGCAGGCACACCCTTTCCCTAGCACTCAGCATGATCCTCAGTACGCATCTCCACCATAAGCAAAGCAGCTGTGGTTTGGATCCGGACTTTTGTGGCACTGTTATTTTATTTACTGATTTATTTTTTTTTCCTGACAGATAGGGAGTTGGGATTGTCGACTTTCTGCCTGCCTGTTGTTACTTTTTGTGTCCTTTGTCTTACTGGCTCTGTGTGTGTGCATTTTCTTCTCTCTCTCTCTCTCTCTCTCTCTCTCTCTCTCTCTCTCCCCATTTCTGATCCTGCCTCTATTTCTGTCTCTGTCTCCCTTTGTAGGCTCCTCATTTTTGGTTCTCTGTTTCTTTCTGTCTCCATGATTCTTTCTCTGCTCCATTATCTCTTATTTCTTCCTTGCTCATCCTCAGAATCCTTAGTTTTCTGACTCACTTCTCATCGTCTTTCATTTTAACACAGACTTCAATCTATTTTTACTCCTCACCCTGGATTAAAATTCTATGGGATTCATTATAAATGTATTAGGTTAAGACTCTGTAAAAGATGGAGGCCCATTTCTGTTCTTTCATGTTTCCTGTCTGTTGAGGCTGTGACCTGACATTCTGACCCTGACCTGAGTTCTGTGTGTCTAAGCTGATACTGCATTAGTGGTTGAGGGTCTCAAGTGCTTGTGATCTCTCAAGCATGGCAGTATGGGTAAGCCTGGATGTTGGTTTAGAGGATGCATGAAATCCCTCACCAAAAATATGTAGGCAAGTCCAACACCTAGGAGGTCAGTCTAGGACTGTCATAGGCTAGTTGTCCAGTGAAGATGAGGGCACCAGCTTCAAGGGCACTCTTGCTTCTTACGGGGTAGAGATCGGCACAGCAAAGGGTTGAGGGTAGAGGTAGGGCAGAGTAGCTAGAGTTAGAGGCACAGCTGCAGTGATACAAAGTTAGCAGCTATGAATAACTAAAACAGAAACGTGCCTGGCATTGCTTGTCCCTGTACTGTTCTGGGGCCACTTAATCTCCACATCCCTTGTCTTTCACACAAGGACATTTGCAGACAAACCTGTTTTAGAGATTTGAAAGGCCGAGTTCGATGTGTAGGTGGTGAGAATGGCTAATGGAAGCATGCTTATTTGCATATCGTCAAGGGACGCTCCAGTACCCCCCTTCCCCCATGCTCTGGGGGTGGAGCTGCATGTTTCTCTTCTCAGATATGGCTGACCGGAAGAACCTTAACTATATGGAGGACAGGAAGATCTTACAGCTGTGTGTTTCGAAATGCTGGCTTTGTGGTCCTTCAGGCTTAAACCACTTCCTCCCTTCTTTCCTCCTGTTGTTTTGAGGCAGTGTTTTATTATGTAGCCCAGGCTATCCTTCAGCTCTTGCCTCAGCCTTGAAAGTGTGGGGATTACAGGCGTGTACCACCATGCCCCACTTTTTAATATACGGTAATTAAAATGTGTTTTGTAAAACATGTAAGTATATTTTATCATGCTTTTATAACATTAAACATAGTTTTTTCATATCTGGTATAATATTGGTTTAAGAAGTAGAAAATCTGGTTTCTCACAACCCAGAGCATTCTTCCAACTTTAAGTGCATTCAGTTTACTAGACTCTGCTATGTCCCAGACACAGTTGCTCTGTCTGTGTGTGGTGTCACTTTTTACTCTTTATAGAGTCGATTTAAGAAACAGAGAAACAAGAGAACATGCTTTCTGTTTGTCTACATTGCTAACATGTCATCCTTCTGTCTATCTGAATTTCTGTCTAATATTAATTTTATTTAGACTCAAGGCTGTCTTTAACTTCATTCTGATGCATACATATTAGGGGCTGGGAACTCTCTGCATTGGAGTAGCAGAAGACAGCATCTTCAGTTTCAGGACATTTTTTTGTTGGTTTTGGAATTCAAAGTTGACAAGATTTTTGATTCAGAATCTTAAAGGTGTCACTGTCTTCCTTGTGGCTCCTGATGAAGGCTGAGTAAAGATGTTACCTGGGCTACCTTATCTGTCCTCTCCTGGTAGCCCGTTGCTTGCTTGCTTTTACAGTTTCTGCCTTCTGTTTACCTGTCTTGGCATTTGTTTGCCTCCTAGCAACTAGGTTTTTTATAGTTTTTTTTTTTTTAACCAAATTAGATTATCCTTAATAACTTAATTCTGATTTCTTTATATTGAAGTTGTTCTTGGCCATGGAATGTGTCTCTTAGATTTGGGTCTCTGTATTGACAGGCCAGGCACAGAATCGCAGACAGTGCAGACTGGCCATCCCAAAAACAGTATCTTAGGGTTTTCATTGCTGTGAAGAGATACCATGACCAAAGCAACTCTTATAAAAGACAACATTTAATTGGGACTGGCTTACAGTTTCAGAGGTTCAGTCCATTATCATCATGGTGGGAAGCATGGCAATGTACAGGCAGACATGGTGCTGGAGGAGCCAAGATTTCTACATCTTGATCTGCAGGCAGCAAAAGGGGACTGTCTTCTGCAGGCAGCCAGGAGGAGGCTCTAGATCTCACTGGCCAGACTTTTGTGTGTGTGTGTGTGTGTGTGTGTGTGTGTGTGTGTGTGTGTGTGTGTGTGTGTGTGTAATAGTGCCACTTCCCATGGGCCAAGCATAATCAAACCACTACAGACATTAAGACTAGGAGCAAGACGACACACTTTTCTTACTCTTTCACAGAGGAAGGCTATTAAACTTAAAATCAAGAATCAGCCTGCTAGGGTTTTGTGATTCCTTTTTGCACAGGCTCTCATTCTTGCCAGTAATGCTGATAACCATGTCCTTTCACTTCCAGGAGCTGCATTTCTTGCTATCACTACCGTCTATGCTGAGAGTGGATCAGGCTTTGTAATGCCAAGTTCTTCAGCCAAATCAGGCGTGGAAGCCATGAATAAGTGAGCACTACTGAGTTAATTGTGTTGCTGAAAATAGATAAAGTTCTCTGGTCAAAAGAAAGACTGATTGGAACAGGCTCTGTCTGATCACATGTTCCTGTGCCATGGGACTGATCTTACTGACCTGGACTTTGACTGATACTCTCATACTCAATTTTATCTGTTGCAAAATTACAGTATCTTAAGGTCATTATTATGTTATAAACTTTTCCTTTCATAAACTTCTCGGAGGGAACGTTTTATTGAATTTTGTACTAAAATCAGTTGCACTTGTGAGGATATGGTATACTGTTTCTCACAGACACTGCAGACTCCATGCTTGGCTAGGCTGTCCTTTTCCCCGGGTCATGGTAAGAGAATGCAAATTTGCCAGGTGGCGCACGCCTTTAATCCCAGCACTTGGGAGGCAGAGGCAGGTGGATTTCTGAGTTCGAGGCCAGCCTCGTCTACAGAGGAACTCTACAGAGTGAGTTCCAGGACAGCCAGGGCTACACAGAGAAACCCTGTCTTGAAAAAACAAAACAAAACAAAAAAACCACTTTTTTGGGGTGGGGTTTTGAAACTTGGTTTCTTTTACACAGCCCCTGGAACTCTGTAGACCAGGCTGACCTCCGACTCACAGAGATCTGCCTGCCTGTGCCTCCCAAGTGCTAGGTGTAAAGGCACATCTAGCTACATAAAATATCTTTTTAAAAAAAGATTTATTTATGTGTGTGGGTACTTTGTCTGCACGTACGTTTGCACCAGAAGACAGCATCAGACAGTTGTGAGTTGTGATGTGGGTACTGGGAATTGAACTCAGGTCCTTCCGAAGAGCAGTGAGTGCTCTTAACCACCGAGCTGTCTCTCTAGCCCCCATACATAAAACATCTTAATGCGTTGCTATTGGCTTCATTTTGGCCCCATTATGCTTCCTTGTCTGCTTTGTCCCTTTCCAGCTTCTTCCCTTCCTGTCTTATCTTCCTTATTTGAATTATTTGTATCTTTTAAGGTAACTTCACTCTCCTTTTGCAACCGTGTTAAGTACATATATGTGCAAATATACACACCTAAGAAACATGTCAGTACAATCTATAAAATATGATTATGCTGAGAAGTAGACTGTCAAGTATATTTCTAAACAGGTTCATGTTCACTCTTTTTTTTTTTTTTCGAGACAGGGTTTCTCTGTGTAGCCCTGGCTGTCCTGGAACTCACTCTGTAGACCAGACTGACCTCAAACTCAGAAATCTGCCTGCCTCTGCCTCCCGAGTGCTGGGATTAAAGGCATGCGCCACCACTGCCCGGCTCATGTTCACTCTTAATAATGTATTTTTATTTAGGACATTCAAGATTTTGTTTGAGTCTTATTTCCTTTGAACCCCAGTTCAATCATTATGTTAAAACCTAGTTAAACAAGGCTGCGTTACTGTTTTAATTAACCGTGTAATCCATCTCTCGTTCAGTTGATGTCCTTGTGATGGTGCCTACAGACATTGGGATCCAGAGCATAGGCTGTAAGGAAAAGTGATGACTTAGGAGCTGTAAGCTTCAGCTGCAGAGGGTAGTGGGGAGGAGCTTGAAGTTCACATGTAAACCTGATTGGCTTTGAACTCATAAAAATCCACCTACCTACCTACCTGTGTCTCCTAAGAACTGGGATTAAAGGTATATGTCACTATGCCCGGAATATTAGATTTCTTGTTGTAAGCTGTAGATGGTAACTGTAGTGACTAAGACACTAAAATTAGTGTTAAGTTGTGTAATAGAGGAGGTAAAGATGCAATCGAGATTGACAGATTAGCAACATAACCTTGAGAAAAATGGTTTAATCTTCCTGTACCCAGTTACCTGCCTGTTTGTTACACAGGGAGTAATAGCAGCATTTTCCTGATGGTGTGTGATTCCTGGCAGGCCGTGAATGTGCAGTGAACTCTGGTTATTCATGCTTGAACATACAGTACACTGTTTTAGAATGCACGTTGTATACTTTCATTTTTAGTATTTTATCTCTTTCCACTTTTAGGTCTCTTGCAGCTGAGTGGGGTAGATATGGAATGCGTTTCAATATAATTCAGCCAGGGCCTATCAAAACCAAAGTAAGTTTTATTTGGCATATTATAACACCGTGATGTGCATTGTCATTGCTGAGTGGGACTTGGCAGGGACACCTGGGTCCAAACCTTGCTGTAGGGAGAGAGTCTTTGCAATTATCCGGTCTGAGTACTGATCCTGCAGCCAGTGTCTTCATATTCCTGGAGACTTATGTCATCAGTTTTGACATTTTAGTGATTAATTTCTGTTACCATGGATATGTTATTGCCCCGCAGTTCTTAATTTTTCGCCTATTTAAAAATGTCTCTTATGTGTATGGGTGTATCATCTACGTATTTGACTGTGCACCATTTCCACGCCGTGCCCGTGGAGGAAGAAACGGGCACCGAATGCCCTGAATTGGAGTTCCAGGTGGTTGTGTGCTGCCACGTGGGGGTTGGAAATAGAAACCTGTGTGTCTGGAGGAGCAGCCAGTGCTCCTAACCACTGAGCTACCCTTCCTGCCCAGTGTTTGCACATTTTCAAAGTCTTATGGCTCTTGTAGTCTTATTTTTAAGTTATGGCAATGTCAGTGTATCAGTACCTTACAAGGACCTCTAGAAATCTGAGAGGAAGGCTTTCAGGAACATTCTCTTTGGTGTGCCTCTTTACTTTCAGCCAGTCATGCTTGTCTCTGACTCTACATCTGGTTAAAATGCCCTCTGGGGGAGTGCCCCTCACCAATGTCATTAACCTTCTAGACACCCATGACAACTCCCAGTCACCACTTTTATGGACATCTCTTAGAATGGCCACACATTTCTGCTCTCACATCATCTCCTGATGACTTCACTCTTACATGTCGTTTATTTTTTATTTTTTTGTAAAACCAGAGTGTATGATACTTGAGATGTAACTTTGAAAACCCATAAAATTACATAAAAACCATACCAAGGTATATTCATTGAGTAGTAGGTAGTATTAAATTTTACGATGGAAATTGTACTATTAGTTTATTTATTAATTTAATTGATAGAAAATACAAAGAAAAGGTGCCAGAGTGAATGAAAATTGAATACACACACACACACACACACACACACACACACACACACACACACACACACTAATAAGAATCTAATGGCAAAATAACTGAAAGCCAAGGCACTTAACTCGAGTGCCCTCTGCTACACATTATCCCAGAGAACTGGAGGCCCACGGAGTATCTCCGGGGTGAGCCCTCACTTGTGTTAGGGACCCTTGTTTTGGGATCCCACAAGCGTTGGCCTCACCTTGCTGTGCCTGCACATCACAGCCCCAGACGCTGGCCAGTGTGATCTCTGCTCCCTCGTTCTCACGTACACCTGGAGTTAATAGCCCTTGCTTTACCTTTTCTGTTTTCATTTAAAAAAAAAAAAAAGAGAATAGAGTAACTTCTCTTAAACACCTCATATTTGAATTCCTTTTCTGTGTTTCCTGAATGCCAATCCACTGTCTCACCCATTCAGTGCAATCTCAGAGCTCTTTTGGGTGTATTGCTTGCTCATGGTTTTTGTTTGTTTGTTTGTTTGTTTGTTTTTTAATAATGACTTGCTGAGGTAGGAGAAATTAAAAACTAAGGTAACAAGTTTACATTCTTGGTAGACCCTTTTTCCTTTTCAAGGGTAGAATTAGGGGGAACGACCTGTTTGGGCTGACAGTGAATGTGAACAATTTTGGTGAGTCTTTTTACAACGTCTAAGCTGTGAGCTGCATGCTATAGTAGAGTTGTATTTTATGTAAAATTGAGAAATAAAACACACTTACACATACATACCTGATCACAAATACATACAGACTCACTAACCTGACTTTTCTCTTTTGTTGCTAAGGGTGCCTTTAGCCGTTTGGACCCGACTGGAAGATTTGAGAAGGATATGATTGAGAGAATCCCCTGTGGACGGCTGGGTACTGTGGAGGAACTTGCAAATCTAGCCACTTTCCTTTGCAGCGATTATGCTTCCTGGATTAATGGGGCAGTAAGCATTGCTATGTCTTCACTTTTTTGGGGGTGGGGGGAGCCCTATTTTGGAATCTATCCTAATAATACTGAATATAGATATTATTTTAAAAATATTTAGTTACTTGTAAGCAATATACAATATTTACATATTACTCATCCTAAATATTTATTCCTTGATAAATTGATTTTATTAAGTGCAAGTTGCCTTGGTAGATATTGTTTAAAGATGATCTTTAAATTGGGTAGAATTTTGTTGGAAAAGAGCAGTCTAAGGAGAACAAATAAATTAAGATTGTATCTCAGTTTTGTCTTTTGAAATTTGAGCTTTGAATGAGACTGCTGAGGAGGTTCCATTCAGTTGGGATATGAAGGTGGATAATGGTCGGGGGACTTTTCAGAAGAAGTGAAGAGGTCCGTGTTATCCTTTTCAGGTCATCAGGTTTGACGGTGGAGAGGAAGTATTTCTGTCAGGCGAATTCAACAGTCTGAAGAAGGTAATGCCATTTGGTTCATACGCTATTACAGGCTAGGGTATTGGGCTTATTTAAACCATTGGAGACCCAGTTGAACTGACTTTGTTTCCTTCCATCAGGTCACCAAGGAGGAGTGGGATATAATTGAAGGACTTATCAGGAAGACAAAAGGCTCCTAAGATGGTCGTGACTTCATCTGTGACACACTAACGTTAGGGACTAGAGTGGTGCCCATGGACCGTGGTCTTCTGCTTGTCTTCAGGGTTAATAAATTGTTTGTTTTGATGATTTCTGTAGTTCTGGGGATCAAACCCAGGGTGTCCAGTATGCTTCTGTTCTACCTCTGAGTTGCACCTCAGCCCTAATAAATGGTCAATGTTCCCGAGTGCAAACAGTGTGCCAGGTCAGGGGTGGCCACTGTGTACTGAAGCGTAAGTCGGGCCGGATATCTTTTCTTTAAAACGTGAAAAACAAAAAGGGGCAAAGATTTTTTTTTTTCTTTCTCAAATTATTCTTGTGTTGGTGAGATGGCTCAGTAGGTAATGGTGCTTGCTGCTAAGCCCAGTGAACTGAGTTCAATCTCAAGGCCCTACTCTGTAGGACAGAACCAACTCTCTTTTCTCCCCTTTCCTCTCCCAAGGAACCCTTTCTTTCTCCATATCAGTCTCTTCATACTTTTTTTGGTTTTTCGAGACAGGGTTTCTCGGTGTAGCCCTGGCTGTCCTGGAACTCACTCTGTAGACCAGGCTGGCCTCAAACTCAGAAATCCGCCTGTCTCTGCCTCCCAAGTGCTGGGATTAAAGGTGTGCGCCACCACTGCCTGGCTATCTCCTCATACTTTTAGGGTTGCTTCCATTGGCGGGGTGGGAGGTCATTCCCTTCAGGAAGGGGCTGACTGAATGGCTCTATCACTGAGGACTGTGATGCCTATCTCCCAGCAATCATTCACTGCCTGTGGCACCTCAGGTTGGGCGTGTTGTAAAAGCTTCGATAGTACTGAAATGTGTGTGGAAAGGTGGAGAGTGGAAACAGGCGGAGGCTTCTGTGATCTGGTAAAACAGAAGACCCTCAAGAGTGGAGGTAACCCGTGAGGGACACATCACACTGCCTACGGCGATGAGGCCTAAAAATGAGAGGGGCTATATTGACTTCAGAGGGCCCCGCCTTCTCAGTATATTGTGTTTTCATTTAGACTTGTGAATTACCTCCTTTATAGTTCTGTAGTAATTCAACCTTAGTGTGTTAGGAGATTTTATATTATACCAGATTCTTTATCTGATACAGAATAACTGATAGTACTTGGCTCTTGAAACTAGCTAGCGGGAATGGCAGAGTTCTAAAATAATTGTATCGAAGACACTGGGATAAATATTATGTGGGGTTTAGATGTGGGGGAAGAGGTCATTTACATTGCTTTCAAAGTTAGAGAATACAGTAATATGAAATAGCAGTCACAGATTTCTATAAGTAGAGAATAATGAAGGCTATAAAATATTTTTGTATCTTCTATGTTTTTTTAAAATTTGGGCTATAATCTTGTACTCTTAAGAATCAAATAAGAAAGCCACAGTGTTAACCCTCCAGAGTTAGAATTGAGCCTGTGTTTTTAGAGAGTCCATTTGACTTTCAGAGAAACTACTTACATCATGTCCACTAGACTGACTGCCACCATGGTCCTCTGTGCTACAGCAGGAAGCAGCTTTTACTACCTCATGAACAGATCTACGCAGAAGGTAGAGTTTCTGCCTGTTACATGTAAGACCTGTATGAGAACTGTACATTGACAGTTAATTATGTCCATCAAGGATGTGTATTGTTCAGTAAACATCGTTGGGGTTTGGAACAAGGCCCTTGAGAGGCACTGTTATGCTGGTGTCCCCTGGGCTGGTCTAAGATGCTGATCCTTTTCCTGCATATCCTCTTAGTGCCAACAGCTATCCCCATCTTCTGCTTTAAACTTGTCAATACATCTTCAACATTAAAAACTTTTCAGCCGTTGTATAATCTTGTAGAGGTTTCATCTTCTCTTCCCTTATTCTTCTTTCATTATTTTATTTATGTATGTTTGTTTGCACACGTGTGTTTGGGTGCACAGAGGAGGCAGGATAGGCATCAAATCCAGCATTATTAAGTTACGGGTAGTTGAGAGCTACCTGCCTCTCATGTGGGTGAACTGGAGTCCTGTCAAGAGCAGTACATGCTCCCAGCCATTTCTTCAGCCCCTATTTTCTTCAACAAAATACTAGATTATGGTATCTTCCTCATGAAGTTATTTAGGGCGAAATAAGATGAAGGAAAACTTTTAAAAATACAAAACACATGAGTGAGAATTTGGCATCACCTTTTTCTTTTGCTTCCATTTTCTTTTTTCTTTTACTTTATTTTCTCTTTTAAAATTATATCTTATCTTTTATTATTTAAAATGATTTTTAAATTTAAATATATTTTTATCATATTCTTCCCCTCCAAAGCCTTCCAGATTCTCCTCCTCTTCTTACCTACCCAACTTTAAATTCTTCCTCAATTGGGAGCTCCCAGAGACTTAACCACCAATGGGAGAGTGAGCATGGGCTGGAGTCCCCCCCCCCCCACATGTTGTAGGAGATATGCAGCTTGGCCTTCATACGGGTCCCCCAACACCTGGAGCAGGGACTCTCCCCGAGTCTGTTGACTGCCTGTGGATCCTGTTCCCCTAACTGGGCTGCCTTGTCTGGCCTCAGTGGGAGAGGATGAGCCTAGTCTTGCAGTGACTTGATGTGAGGTAGGTAGGAGTTGGATGATACAGGGACACCCCCTTCTCAGAGGAGAAGAGGAGGGGGTGCGGGGATAAGATCTGGGTGAGGGGGTACTGGGAGAAGAGGGGCCACTGATATTGGAATGTTAAGTGAATGAAAATGAAAAAAAGGAAAAATATCTTTCAACACCCCCAAAGCAAAAACCCAATCCAACAAACCCCCAAACCAAGAAAAACAGAATTACATCCCCCTCAAAGCACCACCAAATCAGAGCACTAAACGAATGAAGTCTGACCCTAGAGGCCTTGCAGGTGTGGTGGCTGGCTGTATCATGTGTGTCAGTGGGTGGCAGAGAGGCCAGAGCCTTTGTCTACACTTGATGTTCTGACCTATGGGCATCTGAATAATTAGTAGCCTAACATTCCCATAAGAAAAGTGAGCCTGAGATGACCCCCAGTCTGGCACCAGGGGATCTAGATGGGCTTCTAAGGTGGGGAGCAAATCAGGAGCTAGAACAGCCCTTCCTGGGACTGTGGGTCCCTGGAAAGAGTAAGCTCAAGACAGCATAGGGCCACTCAGACAGGCTGGTTGAAGAGTGAACTGGAGAGGACCAGACTGGTGCAATAACACCCTTGTCCCACCCCCACTCCCCGACAGGGAGCTAGACTCAGATGACCACCAGCCCAGAGCTGCACAGACCTGCGTGCCGGAAACAGACCATACTCGAGATGACCTCTGCCAGGGGTCATAATGCATGATCAGAGCATAGCGATCCTGAGACAACCCCAGACACTCAAAGACCCCGGGTGCCACTAAGAGGAGCAAGTAAGTCATGGATAAATGGAAGAGAAAGAGAAACAGCATTTGCCAAGAAGCGTGGACAATAAGGTATATGGTGTGACACACTACACATTCCACAACAAGGATTCTTTCTCTGGTGGGGAAAGGTTGCAAGGGTGGAAGGCGGGTATGAGGGGAGGGGGATTGTGGTGCATGATGTGAAATTCACAAAGAATGAACAAAAATTTAAAAAAACCTATGGAGTCCATTAAACATTAGTCAACTACTGATCATTCTGGAGTGGTTGATATACCCAGTGTCACTCTTGAAAACTGAGTTTTCCCTCTTCCAGCAGATGTAAGTGACAGTTCAGTTGTTAACCTATCCTAGTGGCTAGGTTTTTATTCATTCATTCATTCATTCATTCATTCATTCATTCATTCATTTAAAAACATATATAACGAAAGAAAATACAGTAAGATGAAATAAGAATTATCACATTGAAGTTGAACAAGATAAACCAACCAAAGGAAAATAAAGCCAAGACAAGGCACAAGAATCTTTCACTCAATTAAGAATCACAAAACCACTAAACTATAACCCATATTATTTACACACAGAACTGGTGCAGACCTGTGCAGGCCCTGTGCTGCTGCTTCGGTCTCTGCGTTCATATGAGCTTTGCTCATGTTGATGTAGAGGACCTTGTTCTCTTGGTGTCCTCCACTCACTCTGTCTCTTACATTCTTTCTGCCTCCTTTTTTTGGGGGATTCCCTGAGCTCTGAGGGGAGGGATTTGATGGAGACATCCGATTTAGGACTATGTGTTTCAAGGGCTCTCAGTATAATGCCTGGCTGTGGGTCTTTATATTTGTTCCCATCAGCTGCAGGAGTAAGCTTCTCTGATGACAGCTGAACAAGGCACTGATCTATGAGTATAGCAAGCACAATATCATTAGAAGTCATTTTATCATGACATTTCTTTGTATTGTCCTTACAGCAGTAGTATTTGCTTTTACCTTTGGTCCATGAGCTATATCTAGTTAGGTTCTTGGTCACCCAAGGAGTGTCAGGCATTTGTTCTATCTAGTGGAGTGGACCTTAAGTCAAATCAGTTTTTGGTTGGTTACTCCCACAAACTTTGTGCCACCGTTACTCTAGCGTCTCTTGCAGGTATATACTGTTGTCGATAAAGGATTTGTGACTGGCTTGGTATTTAGGTTTCTCTTTCTAGAGTGCTATCTAAATGAGATCACCAAATAATGGGGGAGACAGAGTTCCAGCTGGCCCTCTCACCACCAAACAGATTCCAGTACCAAGGCTGGGTTACATCTAATTGAGTGACTGGCCAAAGGGACTTCATGGGGATCCCCAAACAACCCAGGCTATTGCTATGACTATATATTGTTTTCTACAAACTAATAAGCACGGCCCCATTGCTGACAGCAACACCTACACAGTTTCTTGAAGATGGAGATGTCAAGCAGGTACCTACATAAAACCTTCATCCCTATGTGCCAGCGTCTTTAGTACAGGAAGGTACTCATTCATTTTAAAGACATGATTATCATTACAAGAGTAAGAATACCAAAGAATAGAGAAATAAATCTTGTTAATATGTGAGAATGTTTTTTCTTGACCCTTTTTATTTAGTTAGGCCTTTTATAAAACCATGTAATTTACCCAAAAAAGTTTACTTCAGCCCCACTCTATAGCTAACTTCCTCTTTAACTATTAACTATTTAACTTCCTCTAAACTATTATCTGTAATAGTTTCTCTTTTTTTCCCAGAATACATTTTTGTTTTCTGAATGAACATACGTTGGTCGTTTTTGGATCTTCCCAGTTTTCCCACACATGTTGCCTTTATTCTGTGAATGGTAATTTAGCTTCAGTCTATTCCATAACTTCTCTTCCTCCCACCATTAACCAAATATACACAAACTTCATTCTTCCCTTCCACTGAGGAGATCAAGATAGCCTCATCCCCATATTTGTTAAGTGGATATTGTATTTTTTTGTTTTATGATTTAGAAAATATTGGCCCCAGTGTTTTCTTAACTACCTTCCCCCTCTCTGTCTCTGTCTCTCTCTGCCTTTCTCTGTCTCTACTACCCTCTCAACTCCCCTCCCCATGCCATAGTAGAGACAGAGAAAGGCAGAGAGAGAGAGAGAGAGAGAGAGAGAGAGAGAGAGAGAGAGAGAGAGAGAGAGAAAGAGACTAGCCATAAGCACATGGTGAGAAAAGGGGGAGGGGAATGGGGAGAGAAGGGAAGGGACAAGAGGACAGAGTGAGAGCAAGAAGGCGAAAGAGCAAGAGCCCTCCCATTCTTTTAACAGTTTAGATTTGTTATAACTGAGGAAAAATTTAAACTCCATAGTTTTACTTGGCTTCTTTTGACTGTAAAAGTCGTTGAAATAGGGAGGTGGTGAGATAGTTCAGTTAGGAAAGTGCTTGGCAGGCAACTGTGAAGACCTGAGTTTGGACCTCCAACACCCCTCCACAAAAGAAAGCTAAATATAAAATCATGTACCTGTAATCTCAGCACAAGGCGGGGGGGGGCAGTGGAGACTGGAGGATCCCTGGAGTTGGATGGCCAGTCAGACTAGCCATTTGGTGAACTCCAGGTTCAATGGGAGACTGTATCTCAGAAAATAAGATTAAGATCAACCAAGGAAGACACCCAGCATCAATTTCTGCCTTGCACATACAAAAACATACATATATATCTGCACACACACACGTACAGATACACACACAACAGTCACTACGTTTGGAGATCACAGCTGATCAGTCTGTTTCTAACAACCTTTGGGTGATATTTCCACTCAGTTCTGTAGGTAGTCCTGTTAATCATTTATGAAATCGTGTCTGAGACATTAATAGATTGACTTCCTCCATAGTGACCCAATTCTTTCCTTTTTCCAAAACCGAAGACACCAACATGATGATAAGATATGTTCAGATTTAGATCATGTTCATGATCTACAGATAATTGGCTAGCAGGTTCCCCAGATCTTGTTCCAGAGCATCATAACAGTGCCTAGAAGGTTTAGTTATCAGTTCTTCCCTAACCTAAGCCTGCCTTCTGGCCCTTTATGTAGAGGGCAAAGAGCTTGAAACCTCAACTTGCTATGTAGCCAAGGAAGACCTCAAACCTGATCCTCCTACATCCACTTCCCTAGTGCAGGGACAGACAGTAGGGCACCACCACACTCAATGTTTCTCATGCTGGAACTGAACCAAGGGCTTCCTGTCTGTTAGACAATCCCTCTACAGAGTTGTGTTACCAGTCTCCAAATCATTCTTCCCCCCTCGTCTCAACTCCTTGTTCTCAAGTCTTTATCATTTTTTTTTGTTATTTTGCTTTTTAAAAAAATTATTTTTTTTTTGAGACAGGGTCTCACTATGTAGCTCTGGCTGTCCTGGAACTCATTATGATGACCAGGTTGGTCTAAAGTGCTAGAATTAAATGTGTACACCACCATGCCCAGCTCTTTAGTGTTTCTGAGTGACAATGTGTTAAATCCAACCAGTGACAGCAAAATAAATCAGAATCTGTATTCTGTGGTTTAAATGTATTAATTTATTTATTCTTAAGACTAATTTCTTTTGTAATTAAAACATTTCTCCCCTAAGGATATTGATGGTTCTTTCTTAGCTAATGGATTTTAATCATTAATATTTTGAATGATAAATTATAGTTGGATATATATATGGACATAATTTGATTTTTTTTTTTTTGAGATAGGGTTTCTCTGTAGCCCTTGTTGTCCTGGAACTCACTCTGTAGACCAGGCTGGCCTTGAACTCACGGAGACCTACCTGCCTCTGCTTCATGAGTGTTGGGATTAAAGGTGTGGGCCACCATTGGTTGGCCAATAATTTGATATCTTGATATAGTTATACAATGTGGAATTGTTTAAATCCAGCAAAGAAACATTTATTGTCCGGCTGGAGCATATTATTTTTATGGTAAGACTTCTGAAGTTTATTTTCCAATTTTGAAATGTATTAACTATCACCATTGACTGTAGTCATTCTGCTGTGCAGTAGATCTTAAAATATTCCCCCTGCCCATCCAAAATCCTATGATCAGCTCTCTATCTCTCTGTACCCTGTCCCAGGGTCTAGAAACCATCATTCATTTCCTACTTTATGAGTTCACCTCTGTTGAATACACATATAACTGTGATCATACAACATTTTTCCAGTATTGCAAATAAAACCGATCCTTTTAAATAGATAAATTATATTTAGAATTTTAAGTTTTCCTCATGATAGATTATTAGAAATTGTGTGTGTGTGTGTGTCTGTGTGTGTGTGCGTGTGCATGTGCGTGTGTGTGTATGTGTGTGTGTGATTATATGCAGAGGTGTGGGTGCACCTCATGTATACATATGTGTTTGTGGAGGCCAGAGAGCAGCTTTAAGTATTATTGCACAAGAATGATGTACCTTGTTTTGGGGGTAGGGTCCCTGCATTGGTCCTGGTGTTTGCCTTTTAATCTAGGCTGTCTGGCCAGCAAGTGCAGGGATCTGCCTGCCTCTGCTTGCCCATACTGGATTATAAGGCACAACACCTTACTTTGCCTCCTTTGATTCTGTGGCAATTATTTAACCCTCTGTACCATCTACCCAGTCTCCATATTGATCAAATATTCGGAAGCTTTAGCATGATAAAACATTTTCACACATTTGTTCCAAAAGTGCGTGGATTTATAACCCCCGAGTACTGAAATGTCTACTATCATCAAAAACTATTTACCTATTTAATAAGAAACAAATCATAGTTCACCTAAAATGTATTTAGTGGTTTGGCTCTGTGTTAGAGTGCTTGGCTAGCATATGCATTTGATTACATTTCTATGCTTGAGAATTTTGTGCTTTACTTGTTGATAGGTACTTAAATGTTTTGATGTGTGCAAGCTTGTGTGCTTTTTTTTTAATCACTGAGCTTTTTAGTTATTACATGTTACTATGAGAGAAAAACAAAGGATCAAAGGTTGCAAGCATGGCACAGGGGATCCAAAGAAAGATCATGGGAATTTCCCCTACTAAGATTTTTATGCAAGATAGAAAACTGTTCATGAGTCACCAGACTGGCCACCCTTGGGCTGTAACTCCATCAGTGTGTCACCCTAAGAATGATTATAGCCACTCTCTTGGTACTTTTGGTACACATCCTTTCATTGTACTGATGGAAGCATTAACACTGTCCATTGAAGCAAGGTTATTGGTAGCAGTGTCACTCACAATTGCCAAGTGAAAATCTTAGTAAGTGTCTCAGGTTAGAGAGACAGTCATCGTTTCCTGTGGTTCTGGTGTAGTCTGGTGCAGAAAGAGTACAACTGACTTTCAGTAAGAGAGATGTGCGGCAGCAGAACTCTTAGACGACACCCTCAGGCTCCTTGCTTTACAGAGGAATCTACTGCTAAGGGCCCAGGTTAGATGGCTTGTACTAGGTCATGAGGTCAAGCTCACACCTATAATCCAGTTAGAGATCTTGTGAGTTCACAACTTAAAGATAATGACAGGGTCTAAGCTAACTTATAAAATTCTTAAAATGGAAAAAGCCCATTTTAATAAACTCTTTAATTTAAGAAGAATATAAACAACAAAACCATCACAAAATCAACAGACACATAATATTCTGAAATAGAATGTTGTCAAGAATCCAGAAACCCCACCCCTATTCCTCATCAGGAACTGCTAATTCCTCTTTGGACTATCCTCTTTGGGATTGACATTTAGTACAACCATCACACTTGTTTTTGAAACATACCACTCAGTTTGTGCTGCTCTGTTTCTGGCCCTTTCTATCTGCGTAGAAGCTGCTTATGCACCTGAATTGTTCTATAGCACTCCTTTGAAAGTATGGAGTGTGTAGGTACCCCAGTTTGGCAGTTCTAGTTTGAGTCCCTTCTCAATACAGTGTTGTTGTGAACTTATCTGTCAGGTGAAAATATGCACATTCTCCAGTAGGTTGATGATATGTTGGTGTGGAAACTGTCAGCTGTATGGAATGGAAATTTACTGGGGTATGGTCAAATCTAGTAGACACTGCCAAGTGCTTTGCCAAAGTTTATACTTTTAGCTGCTATTACATAATGGGAGTATTTTCACAATACCACAGCTTCATCAACCTTCTTAGGAGCAGAGGGTAGGATCCCATTTTTAAAGTTTGTTTTTCTTATGATTAACAATAAAATTGGTTATTTTTTAATGTCTATTGAATAATGAAATGTCCTCTTGTGACATTTCATTTTTTCACTTTTCTCATATATTCCCTAATCATGTTTTATTTTAAAATTGATATTTAGGAATAATCTGTATTTTGGCTATCTGTCTTTGTCAGTTACAATCTTTCACTCTTAGTGATTGTGTGTGTGTGTGTGTGTGTGTGTGTATGTGTGTGTGTGTGTGTGTGTGTTATAGACTATGGTTTTTCATTGTTTCTTCTAAATGGCTAAAAAACTATTTCAGTGCCCAGAGCACTAGAGATACCTTCAGTATTATCTACATACCATTTATATTCATATTGAAGCTAAACTTGAAATGTATTTTGTTCAAGTTTTTGAGGCAGACATTGTACCAGTGGTTTTGCATTCACATTTTTAGATTTATATTCTTTTTATTCATTTTTCTGTTTTCTTCCCCAAAAGAGGATCTGTTGACTTGGTAGTGTTCAGGAACCTGACTCCACTGTGATGATTCTGCTACTAGAATTATGACTATTGTTGCTGTCAGTATTCTAGAGAGAAATGCCCATTGTTGGGTATTGTGGCACACGTTTGTAATCCTGTCACTAGGCTAAGACAAGAGGATCAAAAGTTCGAGGCCAGTATATGCTACATAGTGAGATCCTGTTTCAAAAAATAAATAGATGAATACCCCCCAAAACCCATAAAATAATATCAGAAAAACTATGACAATTATATTTTCTATTGTAGGTTTTGGTCTACCACTATCAGTAAGAATGCCAAACTTGGTACTATTTTGCCTGAATAGACATTTTTAATGTCTATTTGGCTGAATAGACATTTTTCTATAAATGGAATTTAATGCATCTTTGTATTTTGCTATTTCTTTTTAGACTTGCATAAGAATTGTGGCCAAATCACTTGAGGAAAAAAGAAATCTGTAAATATTTGGATCTTCTAGGATGTTTTGTTAGCTACTCTTTTTTTTTCTTCTTGCTCCAGCCCAAAGATTTATTTACTTATTGTATATAAGTACACTGTAGCTGTCTTCAGACACACCAGAAGAGGACATCAGATCTCATTACAGATGGTTATGAGCCACCATGTGGTTCCTGGGATTTGAACTCAGGACCTCCAGAAGAGCAGTCAGTGCTCTTCACCACTGAGCCATCTATCTAGCCCTGTTGACTAATCTTTAAAACTCTTCATACCTCTAAGTCTTGAAGTCATTCACCGAAGAAAATTTGTATTAGAGCTCTTAGGCTATAATGGTTCAAGATATCTACTTTTCTATCCTAATTGATAATAGATTACATGACAATTAATACTTTGGGGCAGAAACAAATATGAGAGAGTAATGTAATTTTCTTTATTCTTGGTAGTTAAATTCAGTCTAAAGTCACTGCTTCCAAATACACGGGGCAGCAAAGCCAGTGTATCACTTCTTCCCATCCTGGAATATAATGCGTTTCTGTTGTTGTTTGTTTTTGTGACAGATTCCTTTTCTATTCATTCTTGAGGGAAAGAGTCCATACTTCTTGTTGTTGTTGCTATTTTTATGAATTGGAAAAAAGTGCTTAATTCAAGCTGACCACCATTAGGTGATAACTATAAATTTCATAGACTCTGTCATTGTTTCTTGCTTCATAATAAAGAATCCAGGCAATTAATCAGGATTTGTCACCAATAACCAGCATAGGCCACACTAGCTAAAGGATACATGAAATTGAGTTACATGTGGGTCAGTGAAGGTTTTCGACTATCATTTGCTAGATAAGATAAATTATTACACTACTATTTCTCTTCTGATTCTATCTTCAACTCATCTGGCATTCTGCACATAGAAATAGTACTATTTTGAATGTTGATCTCAATATGAAACATAGAATCCACAGTTTACACAAGTTTTGACGAAATAACATTCAATAATCAGGTTGCTGTGAATCTTACATTAAAATTCAATTACATATTAAAAAATAGAGTAGTTATAGCTAGAAAAAAATATTTTCAGAGGCAGCAGATACCCTTGATGGAAATGAACAGCTCTACATAGAAAATCCAGGAAGTATGCAAGCTAGACACCAGAATACTCAGTACATTGAATTTAATCAGAGAGTACACACAGAATATGACATAAAACAGCAGTTTACTAGAATAGTTGTCATCTGGAACACACGAAAATAATTTAGAAAATGGGCTAAGGTCATACTCTCTGGCAGTAGACTTCTTGGAAATATAGGCATAGAATCAGACAGATTTATGTGTCATCTGACTACCTTCCCTTGCCACCAAGCCAGCTTGATTCAGTAGTGTGGTATCTATTCAAGCAGTAGACATGTCACTGATCAGTAAACTAAACCTCTAGGGAGATCGTTTTATAATGAAGCCATAGTTAACTATTGATATTTGGTGCTTCAGAAGCTGAAACACTTCCCTTCCACTAGGTGGAAACAGCACAGAAGTGCTTTGTGGGACAGTCCTATGATTGCCTAAAATAAAAACACTTGGCTTGTCATGAGTTATTCTTTTACTCAATGACAGATGTGCATTTACACATCTGACACTAGAAGTTTTGAGGTGGTAGAAGTTTTAGGGATATCCAAGTGTTCATCTGTATTTACGAAAGCAAAGTTGTGATAGATTCATTTTTTAAAATTAATTTTACTGACTGGCCTAAGCATGGACTTTCTTCATTTCAGTTATATGCTTACAAAAACTGTACATTACAAACAGTATAGAAACAAGCAGACAAGAATGTGCCACACATCCTGAATAATTCTCTATATGCAGTAGAATTTACAGATATAAAAGAAAATACAGCCTACTCCTTTATAGCGCACAGTTATGGTTTTAGATACAATGTATCACTAGCAAGTGGTTGTAGTCACCAACTCTAGTTGTCCCCAGCAGAGAGAATAAGAGCAAGATCTGTTCGGTACAGCTTCCCTCCATCCGACAAAGCCATTATGTTCTTCTTGTATGTAGTAATATTGTTAACATCCAACTCCTGTATAGGACATAAATAGCATTGTAATCCAATTAAAGATGGACATTAATTAACCACTGGCCAGTGATGAAACTTGAGGTACTGCTTGCTACACTAATCCATTAAGAAGAGATCTTTTGTGATAGGCACCAGATTGTTTCTAATCAAATCTGTTTGTTACAGGTTACTGATTGGTGCTATGCTCAATTTGAATTAGGAATTAAAATCTACTCCTGTCTTCTGCAAATTCTTTCAATATATTTCCATAACAGATGTGTGGTTGTTTCTTGGCAGTTCCCTAAAGTCTGTTTAAGAAATAACTGACATGACTACTAAATTACCTGTTTGTTCTTCTCACACAGGTCTTTCAGTAAAGCATCCAGCTCATTCTCATCTATGTAGCCGTTGCCATCCTGGGGGAGAAGAAATGAAACAGTATACATTAGAAGTAACTAGAGTCCTCAGAAAAATCCCTGCTGGTGGGTAGCCTAACCTGCTGTGTTCAACAGTTCCAAAATAGGTGAGCACTTACATTTGTGGAAATAGATTGAAAATTTCAGAGCATGCTCACATTTAATATTTCACTTTATGTTTGAAGTATCTTCCATTGGAATAAGTAAATAAGTAAAACTAAATATATTCCTATGACAAAGGAGAACACTGTGGCCGGGGGAAGCTGTGGTTGGCTTAATGTCACACCAGTGGGCAGCAGTTATATAGAGTCTAGATCCAGGATTAGAGAAATTAGAAGCCCAAAGTGTGAACTAACAAACTCTCATCTAATTGTTCCTCATGCATGAAGTTCAATTTTTTTTTTTTAAATGAGAAACTTCTGTGGAATGTCTCCTCTAGCTTAATTTTCATTGAACTCTGCCAGGGGATATTATTATTGTTTTCTATTTACAAACAATATTGTGGCTCAGAGGGTTTCGGTTCCTTCTTCAGATCCTCACGTGGCATGCCTTAGGCTAGTGTATCATGTAATGTGACCTATACTACACAAGTTTTCTGTTGAATGAATGACTTGGTTGTGTAATTTCGCTCCCCATGCTTTTTAAAAATTGTGAACCTTTAGTTTGAAGGTCTTGCTTTCTGTGGTGAGTGCTTTCCATGTTTTCCAGAGGGTGAAATTGTAGACAGAAAAAATTGAGAAAGAAGTAATAATATGATTTTTAAATATAGAACATTCGGAAGATAAAACATGTTGGCATTAATAAGTAAATTTAGTAAAGTCATAAAATATAAAAATCTACATCTAAAAACCAGTTCTGTTTCAGAACAGAAATTAAAATCCTTCTTGCAATAGTTCTAAAAATAGAATAAACTGCTTGAGAGTAATCTTAGCAATGAAAGTAAAACACATACATACTGACAGTTGTAAAGCTCTGGTGAAAGATATCAAAGACATAAGGCAATGGAGAAGCGCCTGTGCTTTTGGATTGGAAGACCTAATCCTGTTAAAGTGTTCATACTGTCTAATTCTAAAGATCAGCATAATCCCTCTCCAAACTCCAGTGGTATTTTATGAAATATAAAAGATACAACTAAAATAGTACATAATCACAAAAGACCCAACGCTGAAATAGTTTAGAGAAAAAAAAAATAAAGAATGAAAATGGAGGTGTCAGACTGGCAAGATGGCTCAGGGACTAAGACATGCTGTGGCGTGCTTCCCTGCACAAACAAACAAACAAATGTGAAAAAAGCACCAGAAGTTTCTGATTTCAAAACAAAGTACTGGGTTACAGTAACCAAACCAGTATAGTATTTACTTAAAGACGGATATAGAGGCAAATAGGGACGAATAGAGATGAATAGAATAGAATAGAATAGAATAGAATAGAATAGAATAGAATAGAATAGAATAGAATAGAATAGAATAGAATAGAATAGAATAGAATAGAATAGAATAGAATAGAACAGAACTTTTGGAATTTGTCCACATGCATAGAATCAACTGATCTTTCTCTAGGAGGCTGAGTATAGAGACAGGATATTCTCTCCAGCAAAAAATATGAGGAAAACTGTATCTACATGCAAAAGGGGGAAAAACCTGGACCCCTGTTTTTCATCTGAGTAAAATTAACACAATGTAAATATTTAAATCATGAAGATATAAAACTTCTAGAGCCAAGTATGGTGGTACACATCTTTAATCTTAGCTCTTGGGGGGCATAAGAAATGGGTCTGTGAGTTCGAGGCCAGCCTAGTTAATATAGTTAATATAGTGAGTGTCAGACCAGCCAGCATGGGACCTTGTATCGAAACCAAAGCCCAAACCAGACAACATAGACATTTAAACTAGGTAGAAATGTCATGACATCAGTCTTAGCAGTGAGCTTGTGAGTTATGAGCACAGGGAATAAACTACAGGAAGACAATGGAGCTCAGCAGATGTTGCAAAGAACTCTCCAGGGAAAAGGTAGCCTGCAGATGGGAGAAGATATTTGCACACCATTTATCATGTAAGGCCCCAATTCTTTACCTAAAGGAATATAATAGTAAAAGACATAAGGAATATCTGTCATTCACCAGCATAAAACTAATCTGATTTTAAAATGGGCTAAAATGTGAATAGATACTTCTACAAAAAAAGATATAAATGGCTAATCAGTTTATGAAAAGGTGATCAGTGTTACTATTCACAGAAATGCAAATTAAAACAAATGAGGTATCATTTCACAGCTGCACGAATGACTATTACATACAAGCAAAGGAAATAAGTGTTGATGAGGATATGAAGAAATTGTACACTGTTAATAGAAAGTCAAAACAATACATCAATGTTGATACATCAACAAATTAAAAATAGAACTAACATATGATATAAAACATCACAATTCTGTCCTTTTATCTAAAAGTTCAGGATCTCTTAGAGGTATTAACATTTCATGTTCATTCAGCGTTTTCACAATAGCTAAGCTGTGGAAACAGCATAATGAAATTATATATATATATCTCATAAGTACATATACAACACAATATTATTCTGCATTGAAAAAGGACACTCTGTAACGTATTATAATGTAGGTGAACTTTGATGACATGCAAGGTGAAATAAGCTTGTCAGAGGAGGACTGTTATACAATGTTTCTAAAATAGTGAAAGTTGCAGAAGCAGCAGACTAGTGGTGTCAGGAAAGGGGAAGAAGAAAAAATGGGAAGTCACCAATCGGTGTCCAGTCTCCACTGTGTAGGGTGAGTTCTAAAGAACAGCGATTCAACCTTACTCCTAGAGCTAATAAATACATGTCACACCTAAAATCACAAGACGATAGATTTCGTGTTAAATCATTTTCATAAGATTTTATTTTTAAAGAAGAAAGGGAAGAAAATACTTTTACCTGATCATATAACTCAAAAGCCTTATTGAACTCTTTCCCACACATTTTGATTCCCTAGGAGTCAGAAGAGAGGTTCAGTCAAAAAGTGATAATGTATTTCAGCTTATTTCTCTTGACAAATCTACCAATTGAGTTTTTAAGGAAAATATTATTTACTTTAGAGAAAATCCAACTACCTGGAATTTAAGAAGGAAATTTTCCTGCACTGGTAGTAACCTTTTGAGAAAGAGAGAGAGAGAAAAAAAGCATTATGTTAATAGGTTGGAATTTTAGATGAGGTTTTGTTTATTTTAATAACATCTGTGCAATCCTAAAACTCACCTGGCCATCTCTGTCAGTTCCAGTTTTCCGTCGTTATTTGAATCGAATAGTTTCAGCTGAAAGGCATTGTTATTGTTTAGGACACTGAGTCATAAATTATTGAATGAAGGAGACAAACATTAAAAAATCAAACATCTTGAGTGTCTGCAGTGTAAGCACTTTAATACTGAACTACATGTCCAGCCTGGTTTTTTTAAAAAAAATTTAAAGCACAAAATTCAACAAAAGTAGTAAGTAGATAACAAGACTAAGTTATTTTGAACAATCTCAAATTATTTAATTTCCACCGGGTACTAGAAACTTGACAGTATTTCCTAACTCACTATTGCACTTAAATATCACATACTGAGATGCACTCAGACATAAGTACATATATTTATTTGGAAAACATTAACATTTTTAGAAAGCAGTAAATATTGCCATGCAGAAAGTAATGTTAATACTCAATATGCCAAATGTAGCATCTTAAAATATATTTGAGAAAAAGGCCATCTTAAAGATAGTGCATAGAAGTTTAGAGAGTTCTTTCTAAAGACAAAAAGAAAAATTTGAGATGGTCTAAGAATTATTTTTTGGAAGTACATCTTTTTGAAGGTTTTGTACTGACAGCATTTTATAAATCCATCGACCATAAATTGTAATATTGTTATACTGTCTACCAAGATACTAGACAACTAGATCACAGAGTTTAGTGCCCATAGGGAAATGCTTCCTCACCTATATATATAAATTTTAATTAGTTCTTGATTAATTACTTCCTGGATTGGAACTGGTTTATGACATTTAATCAGATCTACTGGGCCAGTCCAACAGGGGGAAGCTCCCATTTGAGTCCTTTTAGCAAGGCAGCTTCAGATTCCTACCTGTAAAGGCGACTTGACTTTAAATAGAATCCCTTAAGATTGAGACAAATGAGAAAAATGATAAATGTAGGTTATTGTCTACTCCCCAAAGAGAGGATCAAAGACAGCTTAGGTCTTGCCTTCATGGTGCAGCAAGAATGTCTCCCACCTGTTTGATGCTGCAGGAGCAGACGGTACTGTATTGAGTTAAAACCCTGAAAGTAAACCTCAGCAGCACTGATGAGAACAGAAACCTCTAGAAGATCGGTCTTCGTGGTATCCTAAATCTAATATAGCACAGAAGTAATGGCTTGTCATTTATTTACTTAACCCATGGAGTAAGAACTCATAACTTTTCAGTGTGTAGAGAAAACACGAACATACATATTGTTTGGAACTGTTGATCCTATGAGTTTAGATGAATGAACCACCTACTTGAGACAAGTAAACTCATGAATGTTTATTGTCTCTAGAACCTCATTTAATTTAATTGCATTAGACACCTTTGTTTAAAGAAGCTTTGTGGCTAATAATTAATATTTTATAACAAATATTGTTTATATAATTACTAAAACATCAAATGTAAGGTGTATTTGAATCTGCTCATTCATAACATGGATAAAATATTTAAAAATAATACAAATCAAAGGAAAAGAAACCCATTTTAAGTAATTTAATGAATAAAATAATTAGTTCTTAAACTCTCGAAAAGTCTATGGTTTTCTATACTATGACAAAAGTAAGTTCAGAATTTCTGTGACCAAAGGGTAATGTCACACATATATGTTATGTGTAACTATAACATGTCCAAGCTCTTTAACTTAGTAATACAGTTACTCTGACTTTTAAAGAAAGGTTGTCTTTTGAGAGATGAATGTGACATAGCTTCATCAGAAATCCTCATTTGTGACTATGTGATGTTCCGTCCTGGGTAGCCTTGAGAGTTAAGAAAACCACAGACAATATGCTCAGTCTTTTCTCGTTTAGTCTTACCATGAGGTCTGTGTACTCAGCTAGTTTTGTATCATCCACCGTCTTGTTTGCTTTCTCTAGTAGGTCCTTTAGAAAGTTCTGTTGAAAAAAAAAAAAAAGAGCACTCAGAAAATTTCACTGATAACATGTAGTTTTCACAAAGTATACGTGGATGAATGCAAAGAAAGCCTCTGTGGTAGAGCCACGTGAGGAGAGGACAATGGAAGTCAGGTGGTCCTTGTGGCCTCCCAAAATGAAACGACCTGTGACAGGCACAACACCTGCCTCTTACTGAGACCCAGTGTGTCACAGTCAGAGTTACGTTGTGCTCTTGATTGTAATTAAAGGACAGTGTGGGCTGTGTAAAGTAAAAGTATCGGAACTAAAACTTAAAACATCACCACAATGGATGGGACTATGGCTCTAATTTAACTGCATTTCCCATGATGCCCCGGGACATATTTGCCTATAAGTCTGCAGTGAGTGTGAAGCCGATTCCCCAGATGGCCTGGTGGTTAGCTTTTAGGCATCACAGGATGCACAGAGTCTTTGTTCCAATGCTTCCGCTGACTGTACAAAGTACAACAGTTGGTAACATCGAATTCTTGAGGGACATATGAATCATATTAAAACGGAGATTAATGTGGGAAGGGTGCAAATGAGTACTAACAGTTGGAACTTGGGAGCAAGTTGAATTTTTGTTTTACCGAGCTAAAGATTAAATAAAAGCTTTCAAAGACTTGCTATACAAATGTCAGCGTGAATTCTAAGGGATGTAACAGCCTTTCGTTTCCTGTGTGGATATTCATGTGCCACTCTTTCTTTTCCGCAGAAATGAATGAATGCAGCTATGGAAACTGAGCAGACCTGCGCCCAGAAAGTCCTGGAGGGCCGTGTTTCTTTGGCTTCTTTGACCATGCTCCAGATCCTTCCATAAAGAGAACAAGCTCTGCTGGGTAGACTTTACTTTTTTCAAGGAAGGGCTGCGTCCTGGTTTGATGCATTTATTTCCCCTTTGAACATTCTGCTTCAGAGCCACAGTGAAATCCATAGAAAACTCAGAGTTATCTGGTGGGGGTGAGATTTATTTTTGAGCTTCTGAGGCATTTTTGTCAGAGATTAATTGGGTTAAATAAAAAGCCTCATCAGACAGTGAAATGGTGCTCACAAAAATAGCCTTGGAGAAACCTTGGGACACTAGGATTCAAAGTCATATCTGAGAGCAAGTGATGTTTTACTCTATTATGGATCTTAAAATTAGCTTTCTTTCCTTAAAATTAGCTTTCTTGAATTATCCATTAAAAAAGAATGCCAATGTATCTTTAAAATTCTCCAGGGAGGAGGACTTCTATTTAGAATTTCCTTTCTCAGGATAAAATTTAGAACAAAGAACGAGACTCTGAGAATATTTTGAGGTCAGTATTGAAGTGAACTAAAGTTTTCATTATGTACTGTGATAGTTTTTTTTTTTTAAATAATTCTTTTAGTCTAAAAGAATAAAACTACAATAGCTTTCCTGGCAGCTTGTGGACTCTAGCTACAGAACAGTGTTTCTAAAAGACATTGCTTTCAGGAACTTCATGTTAAAAGTGTTGGTACTTTAAAGAAGATGCAGTTGAGGCTGTTATAGCAATTTTACAGTGGTTCAAATGAACCAGTCCAATCTTAAAATTCTATCCTTAAATCATGTTGATGTATGATTAGGAAAATGATGCACCCATTTTCTCACATAGCAGAGCAGAAGCAGCTCACAGTGGGTGAACTTGTGGCACACTACGCTGTAGAAAAAAACCACGTTTATTGATGTCAGCAGACACTCTAGGACCAAGCCTAGGTTCCCTTCCTAGGCAGCTGTGGCATTTTGAAAGGGTTCCCCAGCCGTTCTGAACTTCCGTCTCTCCATACAGTGGGAGTCGTATAGTAAACTGCCTGGCAAATTTTCTGACGAATAAAAGCTAAGATTCAATTCGGATGCAGTACTGTGTTTGCGACATGGAAGGCACGTGTACTCAACAATATTAACTTGCTCCCCCTTTAAAAATTAAAAGAAAAAAATGTGTGTGCATGTGTCAGTGTGACGGTGCACAGGTGCTATGGCACATATGTGTAAATCAGAGGATAATTCTCCTTCCATCATTTGGGGCTGAGGAGATCAAGGTCAAGTTGTCAGACTTGCCAGTGCCTTAACCCTCTGAGCCATCTCGCTAGCCCTTGCTTCCATTCATCACCCAGTATTCTGAAGTTAGCGGAAGTAGCGCCTTTCTGACTAAGAAGTCTTCTGGTTGGCTGGAGGAAATGAGGTGGAAGATTTGTTCCCATTTCTGAATTGAGTATAATATCTTTTGTTATGCTTTGCATTTGATAGAACAGTGTGTAGCATCGGACTCCATAGCAGACCTGATACCACGGGACCGCTACCCCTGCTTTAAAGATGGGAACCAGTAGAATCACATGGAGATTTGTCCTGAGGTTACATTTGATTCAGATCGCTTTTCTTATATCTCTCTCACACGTCTCCTCATCGCTGAGGAATCGTATCATGTGATGTATGAACTGAGGGCTTTATTTTCAAAATTTTAGTTTCCCACAGTTTGTATAGTTTATGTTGTTGATAGACAGCAGGTTATATGCTGTACCTGAGGCCTTCGATGCGGATGGGTCTGGGACTAAACGTTACAGTCCTGTACCTCATTGCTTTATGGTCTTCAGTAGGTTTCTCAATGTTTTGCAGGCCTTTTGTCACTGGGGTGATGGTTATCTCACATAATATATGCAAAGATGAAATAAATATGCATAAGGTACAACACAGGTCTCTGCCATTTGTCTCTTTGAAAGAGAAATCTTTTTAGGCATTTAATTTATAAAATAAAATTTCAAATTTCAACGGAGAGTAGTAGCGTACTTAGTTGGCATAGTTAGCTACTTCTATCTATCTGTCTCAGTATGTATGACAATCACCCATCTATCTTATGTAACAATGTAGGTACAGCACAGAAAATGCTAATTTTTCCCACAGATGAACAGAATCTCAAGAAGCACTTGAAGTCTGTCTTTTGATCTGCTGTTTCATTAATGATGCAAAGAGTGGGTGCGAATGTGCCACTGCTCAACGTAAGATTTTTTGTAGGAGGTTTTTTTTTAAAGATATGAATCCTGATTGCATCTGGAAGTAGCATGCTGAGCCTCAGCTTTGACCCCCTCACCTTAAGTTCCTCGGTTTCGATGAAGCCACTGTGGTCAGTATCATACTTCCTCCAAGTCTGTAAGAAATTTGGAGATGGAAACCAGATTTAAATAAATCAGTAAAACCCAACAATTTTCTTACTTCCAGCATCTTTCTTGATTTTTACCTTCATGAATTCCTCGCAGGACTTCAGTTGCTGGCATCGAAAGAGCAGCAGGAAATTCTCTTCTGTGGGTAAGACATGAGCCAACTGGAAAAGATGGAAAAACAGACATGAGGAGCCTGGAAAGGGGCCCATGCCATCACCTGCTGCTTCAGTTTTGCTTCAGCATGCTCGGCAAGCAACTCTATTGGCTGAGAAAGTAGGAGCAGATGAATACCAGCTGACTAGTAGAAGAGAGGAGACATTCCCTGTCTAGTACTTTGCTTCTGCAAAATTCCGAGGTGCATTTCAGTATCTATGTCGCTAAGGACCTGCATGCCTAGCAGAAGAGATGTCTGTAGTAGATCACATCTGCTCTGATGCACATACATGCAGATGCAAGCTGAATAACTTCTAGGCCACCGATCAGGTCTTGGTCCTTTTAGGGTGCACAGGTTGGAACACAGCATGGCTGTACATTCATGTGAAATGAGAAAGTGTGAGAAACATGCATAAAAGGAAAGGGAAGGAAGAAAAAATATATACATGTCTTAATTCTGGAGAGAAACGCGGTGGAGAGCGACCAAAGACAATGGTAGAACAGTAGAAAGAGGTAGAAAGGCACATCGCCATACAGAGGGAAACTGGGCAGTAACAGGGAATACTTGTAAACTGTGAACTCTGCTTGACTCCGGGGCTCAGATAAATTTTTGATCTTCACTGTGTGATTCTGTGACACTCTTCCTTAGATCTCATTCCATAATCTCAACATCTCTTCTTCCATGTCTCCTTCCTTCCTTCCCTCCCTCCCCCCTTCTCTGCCCTTCTTCTTCTCTTTCTCTCTCTTGAGGAATAAGGAGCCATAGATCCCATTTTAAGACTAATATAACCTATTGCATGTGGAGAAAGAGGATTGATGGCCCCATTGCTGATGTTACTTCTATTTCTGGCTCTGCTGCTAATGAGCTGTGGTCCCCGGAAACTTCCCCAGCTGCATTGGCCCTCAGTACCTTCATCACTGGAAAAAGAAGGTGAAGGAGAAATGAATGTCCCAGGCTCAAAATATGTGCTGTTTGAATTGCTGACCATTCACCATTAAAGAATGAATCTTCACATACAACATTTGGCTGATTTTCAGCAGTGATTCTCCTGAGAATGTTTTTAAGTGACCCCAATATAAATATATAAACAAAACAGTTACTGGTAATAAACGATAACAATTTAGTTTAAAATCATTCTTTTTATATAATTTTACTATTTATCAAAAATGAACTTCAAATGTTTTTATATAAAGTTTAAATCTTGGCTAGATGCTTGATACTACAGGATGTAGAGCATCTTCAGTCTTTTAGAACTGATCTATCTGTAGCAGTTCTCTAAAGTTCAATAAAATTGTCAGTGCTGTGAACAGTATTTCATATAAATATGTAGTACAAAATGGCACAACCATGTTTTTGCACCATCACAGAAACTGTTGAAAATTCTGTCCTAATCCCAAGCCAGAATTCATCCAACAAATTTTTGTGAAACCCAATTCAACACTTCTAACGGAACATTTTAAAATCAAACATTGTAATACAATACACAGATGTACTAATTTGATATGTGTGAGGAAATGACAGTAGGAAAATATTAGAAGTCTTTGCTTCCCATAATTAAACTATTACGTTTATCCAAGAGCAGAGAACATCATATGTAGAGTAAAACGACTGAAATCCCCAGGGCATCATGGTGATGGCTGGGGTGTTCCAGGCAGTGCATGATAGTGTTGCATGTAATGACACATGTTTAGAGCCAGGTGAACATGTGTGCTCAGTGCAGGGTGCAGTGACACTGCCTGGCAAGTGCCAGGAACACCCTGGATTCATTACACTTTTAAGTTTGAATTAATTCTTTTTCTGTATGTATTCAGAAAAACTTTCCTGTTGCCAAATAGTCTGTGATCCCATATGGGCTGTTATCCAGAGTTCACAAAGCTGGGGTTGAAATGAATATTAAGGTCATAAGATGTCCTAAGTTTTTAACTAAATAATGGCAAGATTATAACGCCCACGCAAAAATTTTCCAGCCTTTTAAGCCCATTAGGGTTTGAGGTTTAATGTAAAATGTCATTTAACCCTCTGGGCACATGAATTGTATAATACGTCATTTAAATTATCTTGCTTTTTGATCTTTGAAAAATGGCTGAAATCTCAATTCAGTTCATAATCTTTATATATGGTATTAAATATGGTATATGTTAAAATAGTGTAAAAGACAAAACATATAAATCTTGTTACAATATTTAGTATGATCCAGTCAGATAATATCTTAACTAGAAGCAAAGGTCACTAGGTCACTAGTCCGGGTAGATGATAACTAGTGTGGGTAAATGATAAGTAGTGTATATAGGTGTGGATATATATATGTGTGTGTGTGTGTGTGTGTGTGTGTGTGTGTGTGTGTGTGTATGTAGTATATGTAAGTGGTAACGTCTAAAAGTTGAAAATAGAGCTTTAGGATTTGCCAGTAATTTTAGAAATTAAATCAGATTTTGGTCCATAAATATACTTATATCACTGTAGTGTGAGATTATAGATAATATAAAAATATACATCGTAACATATAATATTATATATACATATATATATTTCAGGCATCTCATTACAATATTCAGGTCTTGTCCATATAGTTGATTTCTTTACCCATAAAATTCTGCCCCTCAGAAATAATACAGTTCAATATAATTCAAAACCCAACTTTTGAGTTGAAGATACTTTGATACAGATTGAATGATCTGATCTAGTGACTTTCAGGCTCTGAAACTCAGTTATACTTTATGACTGTTAATAAATGAAGTCTGCCACATACTTCCTGCTTACAGTGGTAGGATGTATTGGCTGTTCCTTCACGTTTGGAATGCAAACAAGGCATTTGTTGGTAATTGTTACCAGTGGTTATGAGAAGCTGTGCTTCTTTCCACTCAGAAAAATCTAGAACTCATCTCCCTTAGGAGTTTTTCTTTCCTCTGCATCTGTATGGGGGCCACTCGTAGAAAGTGGCTATAAATGATTTTCATTATTAAAGAAGAATGAGTTAGGCCCAGAAAGCAGGTCTCCACCAAAGCTAAGGGGGGAGAGAAGAGAGAGGGAGAACTGTAGGCATAGAGCAGGTCTTCAAAGAGAAGAGAAACAACCAGGCGCTTAAAGCCCAGTGTAGAATACTGAAGGCATTCTGCAGAATGCTTCTTTTCGAACTTCAAATGATGCGAGGAGCAAGGAAAGATTTATGTACAGAGGGGTGAGAACAAAAAAGAAACAAAATAGAAATCCTAGGTCTCATAGAATGAGGAAACAGTCAGTGATGAGACAAGTTGACCAATGGAATTTGGTAAGTGTGTATTTTAGGTTTTGTGTAATGCTGGAAGTCTATTCATGTTATGTCACAGCTATGATTAACATACGCACTCATTTAGGACGATGAAAATAACCAATCTCAACTCTTTACTTATTAGTGTGTAACTTTTAATGTTCTGAGTGGTTCTTTCCCAGGTCATTTCAAGAACTCAGAGAGTGTTTTTGTCTGCATCTGATGCCCATCCAGAATCAATGGAGCCCAGGATATCAGGTGCCTAGGATACATGCTTGTGATTTTCTTGATGACTTTTTAAAAATTAGAAATACTTCATTGAGATGATACAGAGTCAACATCCTTTACTAATATACTTTTCTGTGTTGCCCGAATTTCATAGAATTTGTGTTGTCTTAAACTGAAAAACAGTGATTTCTCTTGAAAAGTATAGTTCTGAAAACCCACCAACCATTTTAATGTAGAAAAAGTAAAAGAATTTTACTAGTTAGCTAGTAATAATTAGACATAAGGTTAGGGAAATGCACCCATCTTTGTGTTATAAAGTTTATAAAGATCCGAGAGTTTGAGAATGTCACATATAAAGAGAGTCATAGTTCTTGTCGTCCTCTTCTTCCTTCTCCTTTTCTTCTTTCTCCTCCAATTCCCCCTCTCCTCCTCCTTCTCCTTTTTGCCTTTTCTAGACAAGGTTTCTTTGTGTAGTCCTGGCTGCCCTTGAACTTAGAGATACGCTTGCCTCTAGAGTGCTGGTATTAAAGATGTGCGCCACCGCACCTGCTGTTTTTTATGAATAGTATAGATTTATATTTCTTTGTGCATGCTGTTTTCACCTTAATTATAAAAATACTGACTGCATCTATATACAAACACTTTTAAGATCTCACTAAACTGTTAATGTTACTTATTATAGTACTATCTTATTTTTTAAAAATGAATTTTACTCATATAAAATATCATTGTAAGGCAAAATAGCCATTTAAAAAGCAATGCATGTGTTTGGATAATGTGTGCCTGGGGCGAATAGGAAGACTTCCTTTCAAGGTAAATTCTACAGTGTGGTGGTCCTGTGTTTTCTGTTGCTTTCTTTGTCAATGTACTCAAATCATTCAAATTTCAGACAAGAGAATGGAGATTCTCCATCTGTAGCAGCTAAGACAATGTCTAGGATTTGCTAAAGGTGTCTCACAGTTGCTAAGAAGGACCGTTTTATTCTCAGATTTTCTAAGTCACTATGTCCACAGAAGTTCCGAGTCCTGGTGAGGTTCCAAGATTCTTGGTGATTTGTTAGTTACTGGACTTTCCCTCTTACGAGCTCCCCAACCTTTAATATGGGTTGAAGAAAATGCCTGTAGCTATAGATGGGATATCTTAAGTCATTGCTTATGGGATTGGTTTCTGGGCACTGAAAGTGGAGAAGCAAACTTTTTTCTAGTTGCCTGTCCTTGAAGATACAATCTACGTTTTACTGGTGTGATGAATGATGCTAACTTTGTCTAGAGTCAGCTGTAAACCCCAACAGCTAGGATTAAAGATGTGCACCACCACACCCACTGCACTTTATGGGTAGTATACATGTATATTTCTTTGTGAGTGCTGTTTTTATCTTAATTATAAAAACGCTGACTATATCTATACACAAAACATTCTTTCAGAATTGCATTAAACTGTTAACATTACTCATTATAGTACTATCTTATTTCAAAAATAAATGAATTTTATGTATTTGTTAAAAAAAACAAAGATGAAATTACTGATGTCCGTTGGAACAAAAGTTCCCTTGTACATAATTCAGATTGCTACTGGGCTATGGCTAGTGACCAGTGTGGCGATTAGGAGGTACTGCCCTGAGTTCTTTCTGGTTCCGGAAGTATTACTACACACTCAGCTGTCCCTTGTGCGGAAGTGTCTGGGCTGAAGACATCTGCAGGTGCAAGGAGGCTGTCACTCATGGTTAATCCACACAGGAATATAAAAATCCTACCCTCTTACTCCAAATTTAGGAGATCTCTGAAGGGCCACCCCCACTTCAGAGCTCACTACAGAAGTCTCCATTAAGGTTTTGTTTGTGAGGACCCTGATTCCTCAGTGCCCGGGCCTACTACTGTCTTTGCTCTCCCAAGGTACTCACTAGCAATCCTTTTTGTAGTGATTCCACTCAGGTCTGTTTCCAGGGAACTCAGCCCTAGCAAGACTTTGACTTGCATGCTTTGCCATCTCCCTTCATTTGCTAGCATAATATAGAGCTTTTGCATTATGCTTTAGCAAAGGTTGGAATCCTAGCCATGGCTTGTCTGGCTGCTGAATTCTAGATCACTATGTTGATTTCTGGTGATTGATTCATAGTCCCCCCCCCCCCCTATAGTAAGACTCTTACAAGAAGACAGATGATTTAAAAAAATCCCTTTCCATAAAAATTTCTAAGCAAGACATGGGCACAAAAATAAAGCAAAATACCACATGTCAGAAGAGAAGCCATGGATGGTGACTTCACAGAGAGACAAATGGCTGAGACAGACATCAACATGCAAAAGAGCAGAATTCATTACATTTGAAGGCAACTCTGGGACATATCTCCCTTCCTGAGCACATTAGACAGCATTCAATTTTGCATTTTAAGAGTCAAGGAGGGTTTCCCCCCAGCCAAGGAGAAAAAAATCCAGAATGTGGAAAGTAAATGATCATGAACTTAAAAATATTTGAGTTTAATAATTCAAATTTAATATATCATGTGAGAAGGAGAAAGAAGTTTTGACATTTAGGACAATAGAGTAGGTTTTTCAGTAGTTTATTTCTGTATTTAGTAATAATGCCAACTGTGCATCCTAGGTTTGTACAGTATTCTGTTTGACCTGAATTCTCTCATTTGACACATGCTCATAGTAGACATATGAAGTCAGTGCACAGTCATGTTTGCCCATAGTCCAGGAAACAGATGTTCTGAGACTATTTATATAGCTTGTAGTTTGAGGCAGTTTTTAAGTCAGATAATCTAACATTTTTTGATTTTGAGGCATTTATCCCTTACCATCAGCACCCTAAAAAAGTGTTCAAAAAGTGTTTCTAGTACATCGTTTTAAAAAAAGAGCAAAATTTCAAACCTGATTGATCATTAATCAGTTTCTACCATTCTAAAGTAGATAACAAGTCTGGCAAGAAAAATAACTTCATCTTGGGTAAGCATACAAGCTTACATCCCACCTTGGAAGGAGGAGGAAGTGGCTGGAGGAGTTTCTGCTTCTCTTCAACGGTTCTTATAGTTGTTAGGTTAAAATAGCTCTGAGATCTACTTTTTCAGTATACGCACTGACCTGGACAGATAGAGACACTAAGCCTAAAGATGTTGATAGGCTCCCACACATTGCCCAAGGGAACTGGGAGCACTTAAAGCTTTGACATCTAGCAAAAGGAAATATCTGTGTGTACTTTATGGGAGACCTAGAGAAAAAAAATTCCATGACCTGCTAAATCATTTGGCTTTCCTACTTAAGTATTTGAATGGACCTTTTTAAACATCAGAACTATATTAGTCTGAATAAATTGAGAACATTTCTAACCGCAATGGTATTTGTTAAATTACCTTAAATTTTCAGTGCTTGTCTTTTGAATTTATATTAACAATTTTGTTATTATTGAACCACCTTCATGTGAATTTTAACATCTACTAAAGTCATTAAATTGACAAATTCAGAGTATTAGACATACCATCATTTCTTTCTTTTTAATATATTTAGGTAAAATGCTTTCTGTAGAAAGTGTCAGTCTATGTATCAGGTCAGAACATTGAAAATTAGGTAACATATTTTTCCTTTTTAAAAATTCAATTGGGTGGTGCCCTCAGGGAAGCAGAATATTGCATGCATGTTAATTTGCTTTTATTAGACTTCAATGAGTCCTGGAGTCTAAATTAAGTGAGCATTGCATACAAGCTCGTTGAACCCCCGTCTTTGAACACTAAGGCACAGTGCACTTGCTGGGAGGAAGGGAACTGTAATACATTTGGGAAACATGGGCTTTGTGTTCTCTTATAGTTATGTAGGCTTTTTATATTGGAGTGCCTCATTATGCACAGGAAATCTCAGTAAGTAAATCTCATATCAAATTGGACACAGGATGAACAGCTTTCTGGGGATGCCAGAGGGTGAACTGAGAGTCTGCACACTTCCCAGCGTCTCCCTGTTTTCTGTAACATTTTACTAGTTTTTTCCAGGACTTTTCTTCTCTCAGCTCTTCCTTAGCTACCCTGGGCATACGTTATGGACCACTGTGGCAGTCTTCTTCTGTTCTCCCATTTAAAAAGTCTCATCTCTTAAGATAATCTCACTCAGCTGCTTTCTCCACATCTTGGCTAATAACTGTTATAAGGGCTCACAAGGTACAGTGCACAGTGTCACTAAGCTACATTGTTTGGCAGGCTTGCTATTCTCTCTCTTTTTTTATCCATCTTCTTTTACCTCCATGTCTTTTTATTCATTCAAAAACATTTTGCCTTCCCTCTAATAGTTATTATCTTAAATGTATGGAGACTGTGTTTCATCGTATTTTAAGACAATGTGTTTGCTGGGTGCCGGCTTCTCATTGATATTAAAATTCAAATGATAAGTCCAAAGTGGCTAGACTCTATCTTACAGGGTATAACCTGGATTCACTCGTTTTACCAAATTAAAAATTCAACATCTTGTGAATAAGCTGCATGCTTTTACCACACAACTTCATATCACCAAACAAATGACACAATAAATAATTGAGTCCACTAGAGGGCTTCAAGGTGAAATTGCTAAATACAAGGTGATAATCTTCCTTCACCTAGAAGTATAAAGAAGTCCAAACTATGAAAGAGCCAATTTAGAAAATCACATGCTATAGATTTTCAAACTAGTTTTGAGTAATTATTTATCTCCTGTCACATATCTTCAGAAACATAATTTTATTATTCTTGTCTTGATTAGTTGGCCTCTATATCAATTGTAAGTTCTATAACTATTACCTATTTATACGGTAATGAGTTGCACACGGGCTAGAAGGGAAAGCATATGCTCCAGGGAGAAATTTTAATTATAAAGATAATAATAGTCTGTCCTTCCTCCACCCTATTTGTAGTAGGTGTTTAAAAATATGTGTATTTCACACTGGCCCCACAAGTGTCCTAATAAGAAAAATTATTTGAAAACCAGGTTAATTCTTTGAATCAAAAGTAAATTATAACTAAGTGTTTGAAGGCCACGGCACTTCACAACTGAAGAGACTGAGAATGTTTTATGAACACAATTATGATTTGTCATATTTCAAAGTATTATCTTACTCATTTTTCTAGATAAAGCTTTCTATCCAGTTTCAAAACATAAAAAACAGGTGGCAGAGCTAAACACAGCTAAGACATCACTGGTAGGGGTAAGGGAAGCCACATCGATTTTGCAAATTGAGAATATAGATGGATGCATAATTGATTTCCTTTCCTTGATGACTTATAGGCATAATACTCCGTCTTTAAGAGGAAAAGTTATTGTCAAAAGGCAACATTTGACACACACAGTTTCAACCTCTAGAGATTCAAATGTATGCCTATGTACGAGACCATGAAGCATAAGAATGCTCTTGTGCCTTTGCTAGGGCCATCTTTCAATCTGAAATAGAATTTCAGACACCAGGCAGGATGCAGCCTTTTACCACAACAACTTCATGGGGCTGAGAATATTTGATTGGAAAATATCACAGAGAAGCTTACACGGTTAAAGGTTGGAAGCTGTGCTGGGGAGAGGGTGGAGCAGGCAATGAGCGTATGCCCACCTAGAAGATGGGCTCACTTGGTCCACTGTGTCAGTGAGCAGGAACATGAGAGAGACTTAGCGTTTCACTGCTAAGTCTGCATATCAGGATCCAGACTACATTAGACTCTTCAGTCTCTTTTTAAGTTGCTTTTTAAGTTTAATTTGATGTGTGGGAAGACAAGATGCTATATTGCTGACGTTGAATGAACTCCGTGCTTGAGTTATGTTTGACTTAAGATGACCCGATAAATTTTAAAGTTGTTCATTCATTCAGTCAGGCAGACGCACAGGTTCCTTACCTCTACAATTCCTATTTTTCCATCATCTCTCTGCCCATATTGATCCACAAAGGTTTTCATCTCTGGTGAGAGCTCCTAAAATTATATAAAAAAAATTACATAAGAAGTTTGTGAAAAAAAAAAGCTTTTATAATGATGTTGATAAATTACTGCAAAGAAAAAATTAAGCATGAAATAGAATAGTTGGTACTATACTTTAAAAATGTTTGCTCTGTGGAAGGTTATTTTATTATGCTATCCAGTCTTGTTTGGTAACATCTCCTTATTTTAACATAATGTCTTATCTGTGGGGAAGTAGGAGTAGGTATTTGACTCCAACAAGCAAAATATGCATATGTGAAAGAGCCGTCCAGTTTGCAGACAATGGATCCTTCTGGCTTGAAACAGGTATGTGTTCAATAAATAAAATTAGAGAATTAAATGTTTGGAGAAAAGTATGAGGGGAGAAAATGACTGGGCAAATCTATGTTTTCACTAGGAATATTGGAAGACATTCCCCAGATTCCTTCCATTTTTGTCAAGATATTATTTTTCCCATGTATTTTTTTTGTATAATAAATAGTGCTTTGGCATGACTAAGTAAATCCTATCTTCTCCTTTGGCTTTCTCACTTCTAATGTGGCTATTCCTGTTTATAATCTCTTTACATATCGACATATTAGAGAGTTATGAACTGTAAGCTATTTTAAGTGGGTCTCAAACAATGTCCACTTAAAATATCTCTGTTACATGAACTGGTCTATTTAAAATAGGTCAGTCCTTACTAATACCCTGTTCTGCCTCCTTGAGAAAGCAAATTAAGGTCTCAATTTTCACCTTAATGAAGAAGGTGGCAGTGCCAACCACACAAGTTTACTGTGGGGGAGATAGCTGGTCTGATATAATGTAAGGGCCACACTGAATCTCCATATCATTAATGCCAGCATTTACCCATTTGAAGCCATTGTAAATGTGTAGCAGAACTAAGGTAGAAAGCAGCAATAAATTAATCTAATTATACTGTGGTGCTAAAAGAACTCTTCCACTATGGGTAATTTTCAATTTGCATTTATTAAATTTTGGCTCAGAAACAATTATAAGAAAATGACAGTGCATGGCTCAACAGTGTCAAGTGTGGGAATACCAGTCCCAGACCTTTCACACACTGTTTTAGGTGAACAAAAAACAAAGTCTTTATTTTTAAATATTAAAATTATGGAATACTACTAGCTCAAGTAGCAGACTTGATATTTACCTTGGGAAGTTTCTGGGTAGCAACCGTGTTGCAATCTATGTTTAAAATAGTGAGGAGCATGTCATCATCACCACCACCACCACCATCATCAATTGCAGACTTATAAAGATGAGCGTAAATGTAATGGCGCATTGTTCAGTGCAGAAGGGAAGTGATTTGGAAATAGGACACTAGGCTATCATATTCACTTGGTGAAAATGAAAACATTCACATTATTAATATGATAAGTCAAATCAATGTTTCTCTTTGTCCTTGTAAGTCAGGAAATGAGAAGAAATCTGGATTATCAGGTCAGCACATGTGTTTTTTATAGTGAAGAAACACATAAAAGTGGATTTATGGCAATAGATCACTAGTTTAGATGAAATGTGCCTAATATACATATAAATTCTTTCTCTAAATCTTAATTTAGATTTTTAGTTAGCCAACCAAAACCTATTATGTAATTCAGAAAAAAATACTCAGGTATCAAGGTACTAAGCAATTTGATATGACCACATCTTATATGAAAGATTAATATTATCAAATTATAATCTAATTAGACTTTCTTGTGGACCAAAATTAGGGTCTAGGGAGCAGAGAAAAGAAATAAGCTCTAAATTCTATAAATTCCACCTGAATTTTGTATATAAAAAAAGAAAAGTATTAAAATGGGGAGATGAAAAACACAGATCTCATGAGTACTTGTATTTATAGAATAGAACCAAATTTCAATATTAAAGTTGCTTCTGGAAGATTAAAATCTGATCACATAGCTTTGCGAAGCACCATCCAAGACTGTAATTATAATCTCCAGGGAAAGTAAGACTTTCCATATACATTTAATGTATTTTAAGTGAGGAAGAAAATTCCTTCTGTCTCATCAGCTAAAAATCCATAGGAGAATAGTGATATTAGTACACGAATTTATTTACATGCGGAGAAAGAGGGCAAAGTCCATAGAAGACATTTTTATTTTATCTTATTCTATTATACTTTAGATTACATGATATTAAATCTGAGTAAAACAAGCCCCAGAGCATGATCTGGTTTAAAGTCAGTTTGGCATGATTTTAGCAACTTGATAGTCTGCGTGTAATACATCAGAGTGCATTTACAGCTGTATAGGGATTCTTTTTTTACTGTCGTATGTCGTATAGGGATACCTACTATACAAATCTCACCATAGAACAACAGCAAAAGTCCTCCAGACAAACAAACAAAAACCAACCCCCAAACCCAAAAAACAAAACAAAACCAGTACTATTAATATCTCTCTCTCTCTCTCTCTCTCTCTCTCTCTCTCTCTCTCTCTCTCACACACACACACACACACACACACAGAGCACTAGAAATGGTGGTGTGCTATAATATCTAAGAATGATATGTATATTATCTTTATGTAAAAATTTCTTTGTAATTATAGTCCAAAAGACCAAAGGCTATTAACATTTAACTATTCCATATACAGCCTTGCTTTCTGAAAAGCAGTCTTACGTAAATGCCATCAGACCTGTAAAATTCTCAACCTATTCTTTACACAAACATCTCATATGTTTAAAAGTTGGTTGAATACATTTTATTTTTACATTGACATCAACCTTTCCCAACAAATAAATTTGGCCCAAAGGAATTAATTCTTAAACAATAATTATAACTTATTTAACCAATGGCTTATGTCAAAACCATAGCTAATTTAAAAAACCATCACTAGTACTTTATCGTCAGAATTTTTTTCTTTCCACAATACATGGCATTTTTACAAGTGCTTTGTTTTATTGCTTTCTTAATTTGGGGGTTTCTCTCCAATAAAAATGAAAAAAAAAACATTTCTTGCTAAATGCTCACTCACACTTATTACAAATTGGTTATCTTTTCTCAGAAATAAGGGTCAAGGGAAGCTGTAGTCTCACGCCTCCCCCGCCCCCTTCCCAGCTACTCTGACTTCGCAGCAGAAATTGGCACTACAATCTGCAGATCTGCTCCTCACCACCAAGGGGCAGGAATGTATTTCTACCCCTTCCTTAGCGTCTAGAGAAGAGAAGTTAGAAACCACACAACCAACTCAGTGGTAGAGGTGGGGATCTGACGACGGGTCTTGCACATCGGCATTTTCTTTTAAGATCTATTAAGGAAAGAATTATAGACTATATATGACCGATTTAAGACAATAGGAATTTTCTCTTTAGACACCCCACTACACACACACACACACACACACACACACACACACACACACACACACACACGCCATAGTTTTTCTCCTGACGCAATTTGGAAATACGTTCTCTCTCCCCTTTCTTAGTAAGTAAGCCTTTACTTTCGCTCACAAAACCTCTTTTTACAAAACACAAGAATAGGTATGTCTTAGGGTTGAAGGGTCCTGCACAAACCCAAGCCTACCAATCCAGCCTTCTTTCGCGCCTGCAGAAGCTCCTGGATCAAGTTCTGCAGCTCCTTTCCTTCCAGGTAACCACTTCCTGAAAAGACAAAGAGACACCCAGGTGTCAGATGTCTCTTTCTAAGTTTCTTCTCGGTTCTCTCCAGGACAGCCATCCTGGGAGGCTTTGTAGCCTAAGCAACGATTAATCAGCAATGGTACAGCCTCGGCAGCGCCTGGCTTCTGAGGTGTAAAACTTCCACCGCATAGAGTGCATAGGAGGGTAGCAGGGGTGCTGGGGATGGTGTTTGAAACTTTTGGGGGACAGGCTTTCCCAATCTTTGCTTCTGTCCTACCGTTACCGTTCCTAGAAAGGCGAACGCTTACAGCGTGGGGATGGCGTATACATAATGTAAACTTCCAGGATGATGGGTGGGCAAGAAAAGGCAGGGTGATGGAAGACGGAAAAGAACAGAAACGGATGGTTGGGATGAGAAAGCACAGTGGAAGGAAAGGGCAGGGGAGGAATGGGGACGAGTCTTGAAAGGGTTAAAAAAAGAAAATAATCACCGTCAGCGTCGAAATGAAGCCAGATCTCAAAAAACTGTGAGGCTGTGATCAGAGATGACTGCAGGTGGGATTCTGCCATGGTGCAGCGGCTAGTTTGGGAGAGCGCTGAGCGCGAACCTCAGGGCGAGAGGGCTGCGCAGGCTGAGCTGGGCGCGGCGCGGCCGGGCGCTGTCCGCGGTGCTGCTCCGTTCGGGCGTCCTCCGGAGTTCTCCGCACCCCGCACCCAGTTCTCAGTATTTATCCCGCCGGCCCCAGGCCGGGCCACGCCTCCTCCTGCCTCCCTTTCCTAGCTCCCGCCTCTTGCTCTCACCAACCTTCTTCCCCTCCCCTCCAGATTTCTCTCTTCCCTGGAAATAGCTGGAGCTGGAGTTTTGGAGTCTAGGAAGCAGCAGGTGGTGGGGATCCCTTGCTCAGACTCATTTCTCCTCATATCCCCCTGGTCCAGGGAGGCTTTTACTCCCGAGTGTTAGAGTAAAGCAATATGCCTAGAATGGATTGATTTTTAAATGGAAGGGAAAGCTGACTGAAACCACGTTAGTGGCGATTTTATCTGCTTATTATTTATCGAGGCAGTCCAGTATTTGTTTGAACAAAATCAGACTGTCAAGTATTAGTTTAATTTGATTAATGCATACGATGGGGTGGTTAATCGCAACAATGCTTCATTTTGCGCTAATGGAGACCGTCACGTGGATGTTTAAGACGAGAGCTGTCCTTGGAGACAGGAGAATGCAGGATTCTGCTGCTTTTGCTGTTACTTTTTAAGCTTCAAGTAGAATTATTGGAATGTAGTAGCATTAACTCATAAGGATGTAGGATGTTAGGAAGGAAGGGATTTTTAGGGATGCCGTTAGTTACTTGCATCTTACAAAGTAGAAACTGAAAAAAAAATAACGTGGTCACCAGGCAAACCAGCGATTCAGTAGCAGCCCCACTCGCTGATTTTGCCAGCTCTAGGTGAGGGATTTTTTCAGAAACCGGAAATCACTAGAGGTGGGAAAAAAATCCAGCTACATGTTACAATTGGTATTTTAAGATGACAAATGCTGTATTTGGGTTATCATTTATGTATTTCTAAGTTATCTAATTGACAATCTTTTGAGACCTTAGGGTCTGCTGAAAACGACAACCAGAACCCCAAGTGTCTGGTTACAATAACACAAAAGCAAAGTAGTATGGTATGAAGCTCGACGTTTCACCTGTGTTATAGAATATGGAACCTCCACATTTGTGTTTCCTCAAATAGCTGGGTTGTGAAACTTTCAATTGTCTTCTCCACACAGGTCTTGTGGCCATAATACTCTAAAGTTCTCATGGATGTAAGTTGTTTTGACTTTCATCACCTTATCTGATTCTCACACAAATCTCAGGCTGATATTATACAAGAAGGAAAGCCAAACTCCAAGAGATACATTGTTTTTACTTAAAAGGGTTATATCCATGCCCGGTTGCTTATATTTTCATCCATTCAGTAAACACTTATTAACAGCTTTTGTGTCAGGTACTCTGCTAGGTCCTGGAAGTAATGCACTAAAACGTATTATCCTCATCTTCTTGAGGCTTAGTCTTATGTCCATGTAGCCACATAAACAAAGGAAAAAGGGCATTTTGACCCAATACACATAAGTTACATTTGCGCATACACCTCCTAATTTCCAGGGAAAACTGAGTCACACCCGCATATAAAAAAGTCTGTTCCACGTTAGACATGTCCTCCATTAACCTATTTTATGTAACATATTTTCCATACAAAGCTCTTGTTTACAAATATAATCAGAAATGGGAATATTTTAATAACTAATTTTCTAAGACCTAGAATAAACTCATTCAAACTGCTGGTATTTCATTTCTCCTTAGACCCCCAAAGTGGTCACCCTTTCAGTGTTATCACCAATGCCTAATTTATATTTTTAAATAGTTGGCTAATATTTCCTTGATCATCCTAATTGTAGACATTCTGTCTCTTCTAGTGTTCCACTGTGACAGACAGCTGCAACAAATATCTTCAGATACTTATTTTATTTTTTCTGGCCATAGGGATATTATTGTTAGTACAAAAGCACACATAATTTAAATTTTAACAAACATTACTATGTTAGTTCTTCCAATTTGTATCAACTCAGATTAACAAGCAGTAAACATGGCATCTTCAACATCTTTGAATGTTATAGTCTTCAATTTCTTAAATTTACATTTTGGTTTTCTAAGATAATATTTTTTTCCTGGATATTTTTTTTTTTTTTTAGCAGAAGAAATGTAACGTCATAAAATACATTTTTCTTTTAAAGTACTATTGGTCTTAGATTCTCATTTCAAATCAATATCTCTTTTTAAACCTTTTTGGGGCCACTTCAAAATTAAATTCAGCTTAAGGACACTAAACAAGGGTGTGCTTCAGTTCCACAGCCCTGAAGTAACTTCAGAACTATTTCTGCCTTCTGACTGCTGAATTTTTCAGTTCATCAACCAAGGTTGGGAGGGCGTTATTTCTCAAATGCTCAGGAACCTCCCACTTTCTAGGATTCTGGAAGAAGCACACACCCTTTAATAATGAGATTGTTCCATAAGATTAAACTTTCCAAAAGCATTGCAAAGCACTTTTATGACTTGCTTGTTAGGCCTCATTACCCAGCATTAAGGTGAACGGGTTCACGATCCCACATGTCATAAAAGGAGAAAAAAAAATCTCCAGCACAATTCAACTCTCTCCCATTTTATGTTACTGAATTACTGCCTCTCCATTCAGACTCAGGCCTCTATTGGCAGTTAAATCACTATGCATATGGGAAACCCAGAACCTGTGAGGTTGAACAAATGCTTTCTTAGCCTTCAAGCAGAAAAGAAAACACTCAGATATTTTACTGTGGGTTCAAGTACATGGAAGATTCCATCATACTCTCTCATGAACCTGTCCACACATAGGATTTTTAATAGATTAATCAAGCCTTCTAGGGGAGAGATCCGTGATGTTGCCTGCTAGTGTTTCCTGAAAGGCTCTACAACCCCCTTCCCCAGGAATTGAAAGGTTTGGACTAGCTAGGTATCATGGGAAGTATGTTTCATTCAGGGTGCTACCATTTCTAAAAAGAGCCCATCGATCAAATGTAGGTTATACAGAAGAGAACAAGCATGCTTGGGAACAGTGGATTTAGATACATTTATGGGATTTAGAACATGAATGGTAACTTGTGGATTTAGATGGCAGAGCTTGGCTCGGAGGAGCTGCCCTTGTGTATCTGTAGGGGCTTACCCAATGAGAGGGAGCAGATTGTATTGGAAGGCCAGGTTACTCACTGGAGGTATCGTTTACAGTTTAAACAGACTTCTCGCCTTTGCACTTCTGCACAAAGATGAACACTTGTATATGAGTGGTTTGTGCCCACAGGTATTCAGGGACACTCATTCATTCAAGCTCTTTATTGATCATAATATAATATAGAACCCAGGTATTACAATGGTGAATGAGACAGAGTATTTCTGCCCTTATTGGCTTAAAGCTTAGCAGAAATAATGTCACAATGAAGCCTACATGGTTGCCTGGGACAAGAGTTACGAAAAGAATACTGGTTGGAACGTGCTTTGATGTTACAGCTTCTTGGGCCCTTTCTATCTCTTTAATTCTATAATTTTGTGACTGCTTGTTCTGGCCTATATTGGGATAAATATCATGACTTTGAACAAGAGATTTCTAGTAGTAAGTATAGGTTATAGCCTTGAGAGGTAAAATTCTCTTTGTTATTTTTAAAGATGTTATTTTTATTTTTAATTGTGGTGTGTGTGTGCGTGCGTGTGTGTGTGTGTGTGTGTGTTCATGCACATGAGTGCATTGCCCACAGTAGCAAGGAAAAGATTTTGATTCTTTGGAGACAGAGTTCCAGGCAGTTGGTGATTCATCTGACATGGATTCTAGGAATCAAACTTCAGTTCTCTATGATAATGTTCACGCCTTTAATATCTTGCTGTCCCATAGAAATGCATTTCTTGATGATAAGCTAGTATACTTACAGCAATTGTAAAGCCTTCAACCGCATTCATTTCACTCCTGAATTACAAAGACTACTAAATGTTACAAAGCCCATGTATTTTGTTTGTTTGTTTGTTTGTTTTAGATGTGATTTCTCTACATAACCCTGGCTGTCCTGGAATTCACTATGTAGACCAGGCTGGCCTTGAACTCTTAGAGAGTCACCTGCCTCTGTGCCTGCTGACTTTTGGAATTAAAGGTATGCACCACAAAGCTTGGCCCCAAACCCATGAATTTTAACTTACCTTAATGGTATGCCCGCCTTTAAAAAAAAGACACAGAATGTCTTTTTTATTTAAGAGAAAAAGACTTCAAAATGAGAGGCCTACTATCATGTATTTTCTATAATTATACATAGTCACCAGGCCTTTGCAATTCATACAAATTTTCATCAGTTCTGCACTCCTTTTTTTTTCCTCACATTTTAGTATTTCAGAAATGATGAATTAACAGTTATTGCTCTACAAATCATACAAATTCTCATCAATTCTGTATTGTGTTTTTTCTCACATTTTAATATTTCTGAAATGATGAATCTGACAGTTATTGCTCTATAATTATCAGGTCAATATGTGATAATCTTCTGCATTTTAATCATGAGTAAATTGTTAATTTCCTTTAAAACTATCTGAGATAGACACTTATTACAAGCTGGATGGCCTGAATTTGATTCCCAGAGTTCACCTAAAGAGGGGGGCCAGAGAGAACCAACTCCACAAAGGTGTCTTCTGATGTCCTTGGCACGTGTACATATACACCTCATACAAAACATAATAAAACAATAAATAAAATATAAAAACTTTCAGTGGTTATTCATTTGCTTGAGCAATAGAATTTAAATCCTTTAAGCCTGAAATTCAAGCAGACGTGTATTTTAGCATCATTTCCAACATTGTCCTTGTAATATCTAACAACAAAATCAGTTATATATTTTGAGCATTTTTTCTTCTTTGGGATATCTGGTGACCCCTCCTTTGGCATCTCCTTGTGGGAGCAGTACTCCCGGGTTCTCTCTAGCTTCTCACTAACAGATAATATTTCTGCGTTGGCGTGTAACTTCTTGCTCTCTCTCTTCCCTGCCTGACCCCTCAGTAGGAAGGTCCAGTTATTTACTAAGTGATCTAAAGAGTTAAACTAAGAACAATTAAATTCATGAATTAAAGTCAGCTAATAACAGGTTGGAAGTTTACTACATTTTGATTTTTATCTGATTACAGGTTAATATCTGACTAGAAGAAATTTACTACAGGTTGAATTTAGAGTTGCATTTTTTGTAAGTACAAATGAGATAGGTCTGGTGGAACACCTTCATTAAAACATGAAATGAATGGAAATATCAGCCTTTGGTTTTGTATTTCTGTGGTTCTGGAGATGGAACCAGGGCCTTGTGCAGAGAAAACACGTGCCCTACTACAGCACTAGAAGCCCAAAACCCCCAAAGTAGTCCTGTAAGCATATAATAGGAATTGAGAGCACACAAGGAGTATAAACATGTAGTTTTCGAAGTCTGGTGTCTTGTCATCTTTTTAGACGTCTGTCTGCTCAGATGTGTTCTGTGCTTTTTCTCTACTGAAGCTTTTTGTTTATCAGAGACCCCCTTTTCTTACAGGGTCTTTGTGCATACATTCCCTCTTCCTGAAACATCTATATGAACATCTATATGAACATCATTTGGGAGGAAGGTCAAGCATCATTTCTTCAAGATGTCCTTATGAAATATTTTCTGCTCATATGCCCAGACAGGACCCCATGTAGTTATCATATCATGAAATGTCCATTGTGACCAAGAGGTGACCAAGTCTTCATTTGTCTCTGTTGTTTCACAAATGCCCGACTTAAACTAAATGCTCAATTGTATTTTATTTTTATTATTATTTATTTATTAATTAATTTATTGCCTTCTGAGACAAGCTTTTTTTAAAAATTTTTTTGATACTTTATTTACATTTCCAATATTTCCCCTTTTCTAGGTCTCCTCTTTGGAAACTCCCTATCCCCTCCCTCTCCCTGCCTCTATGAGGGAATTCCACCTCCCACTCACCCGCCCACCCATCCCCATATTCCCTCCTTGACATTCCCCTTTACTGGAGCCTCTAACACCCTAAGGCCCAAGGGTCTCTCCTCTCCCTGATGGCCAACGAGGCCATCCTCTGCCACATATGTGGTCCGAACCATGGGTCCATGGGTGTGTATTCTTTGGTTGGTGGTCCAAACTCCAGGACGACGGAAGGAGGGGGGGATCAGGTCAGTTGACACTGTTGCTCCCTCCATGGGGCTGCAAACTCCCTCAGCTCCTTCAGTCCTTTCTCCAACTCTTCCATCTGGGATCTCACTCTCAGTCCAGCTGTTACTGTAAAGTGAAACCTGGGCATTCTGAACTTTTGGGCTAATATCCACTTATCAGTGAGTACATACCATGTTCATTCTTTTGTGACTAAGCTACCTCGCTCAGGATGATATTTTCAAGTTCCATCCATTTGCCTGCAAATTTCATTAAGTCATTGTTTTTAATAGCTGAGTAGTACTCCATTGTGTAAATGTACCACATTTTCTGTATCCATTCCTCTGCTGAGGGACATCTGGGCTGTTTCCAGCTTCTGGCTATTATAAATATGGCTGCTATGAACATAGTGGAGCATGTGTCTTTATTACATGTTGGAGCATCTTCTGGGTATATGCCCAGGTGTGGTATAGCTGGGTCCTCAGATAGTATTATGCCCATTTTTCTGAGGGTCTGCTAAACTGATTTCCAGAGTGGTTGTACCAGCTTGCAATCCCACCATCATTTATAGATTCTTGATCTTAGAGCATAAGCCATTGGTGTTCTGTTCAGGAACGTTTCCCCTGTACCCAGGTGTTCTAGACTTTTCCCCACTTTCTCTTCTATTAGATTCAGTGTATCTGGTTTTATGT
>CM052702.1:13981014-14020732 GCA_028551405.1 Uromys caudimaculatus
AGAAGGTACCATGAGGTGCTGAGAAGGTATATTCTTTTGATTTAGAATGAAATGTTCTATAGATCTCTGTTAAATCCATTTGGTTCATAACATCTGTTAGTTTCACTGTGTCTCTGTTTAGTTTGTGATTCCAAGATCTGTCCATTGATGATAATGGGGTGTTGAAGTCTCCTCTTATTATTATGTGAGGTGCAATGTGTGCTTTGAGCTTTAGTAAAGTTTCTTTTATGAATGTGGGTGCCCTTGCACTAAGAGCATAGATGTTCAGAATTGAGAGTTCTTCTTGGTAGATTTTTCCTTTGTTGAGTATGAAGTGTCCTTCCATATCTTTTTTGATGACTTTTGGGTGAAAGTTGATTTTATCCGATATTACAATGTCTACTCCAGCCTGTTTCTTGGGACCATTTGCCTGGAAAGTTGTTTTCCTGCCCTTTACTCTGAGGTAGTGTTTGTCTTTATCACAGAGGTGTGTTTCCTGAATGCAGCAAAATGCTGGGTCCTCTTTTTGTAACCAGTTTCTCAGTCTATGTCTTTTTATTGAGGAATTGAGTCCATTGATATTAAGAGATATTAAGGAATAGTGATTGATGGTTCCTGTTATTTCGATGTTACTTTTAGGTTTGTGTCCCCATCTTCTTTTGAGTTTGTTGAAAGATTACTTTCTTGCTTTTTCTAGGGTGTAGTTTCCCTCCTTGAGTTGACGTTTACCATCTATCATCCTTTGAAGGGCTGGGTTTGTGGAAACATATTGTGTAAATGTGGTTTTGTCATAGAATATTTTGGTTTCACCATCTATGTTAATTGAGAGTTTTGCTGGCTATAGCAGCCTGTTCTGATATTTGTGTTCTCTTAGGGTCTGTATGAGTTCTGCCCAGGATCTTCTAGCTTTCATAGTCTCTGGTGAGAAGTCTGGTGTAATTCTGATAGGTCTGCCTTTATATGTTACTTGACCTTTTCCCCTTACTGCTTTTAATATTCTTTCCTTGTTTTGTGTATTTGGTGTTTTCACTGTAATGTGACGGGACAAATTTCCTTTCTGGTCCAATCTATTTGGAGTTCTGTAAGCTTCTTGTATATTTATGTTCATCTCTTTAAGTTAGGGAAGTTTTCTTCTATAATTTTGTTGAAGATATTTACTGGTCCTTTAAGTTAGGAATCTTCACTCTCTTCGATACCTATTATCCTTAGCTTCTGTCTTCTCGTTGTGTCCTGGATTTCATGGATGTTTTGGGTTAGGAGTTTTTTGCATTTTGTTTGTTCTTTTACTGTTGTGTCAATGTTGTCTGTGGTATCTTCTGCTCCTGAGATTCTGTCTCCTGTCTCTTGTGTTCTGTTGGTTATGCTTGCATCTATGATCCCTGTTCTCTTTCCTAGGTTTTCTAACTCCAGGGTTGTCTCCCTTTGTGATTTCTTTATTGTTTCTATTTCTATTTTTAGCTCCTGGATAGTTTTGCTCATTTCCTTTGTCTGTTTGATTGTGTTTTCCTGTAATTCTGTCTGTTTGATCGTGTTTTCCTGGAATTCTTTAATGGATTTTTGTGTTTCCTCTTTAAGGGCTTCTAGTTGTTTACCTGTGTTCTTTTGTATTTCTTTAAGGGTGTTATTTCTTTCTTTCTTAAAGTCTTCTGTCATCATCATGAGAAATGATTTTAAATCTGAGTCTTGCTTTTCTGGTGTGTTGGGATATCTAGGGCTTGCTGTGGTGGGAGAGCTCGGTTCTGATGATGCCAAGTAGTCTTCGTTTCTGTTCCTTATGTTCTTGCCCTTGCCTTTTGACATCTTGTTAACTCTAATGTTAGCTGATCTTTCTCTGTCTGCCTGTGGGTTGGCCCTCCTGCAGGCCTCTGTATCAATACTCCTTGAGGACCAGCTCTCTCTGAGAGGTGTTTGGGTTTGAAGAGCTGTGGCACAGGGTCAGCTCTGGGGTGCAGACAGAAACCAGAAGGATCTTGTCCCTAGCTGTCCCTTGGTTCCTGTGTCCTGATGGCTCTGCAAGGGTCCCTCTTGATCCAGTGAGTTTGAACAGAAGTGGTGGTTTTGCCTATGTTCGAAGTTGTGTCAGCACTCCTGGGATACTAGCTCACTCCTGGTCCCAGTGAACAGTGGTCCTTGTCTTATCCCCACTCACGGCTTTTCCACGCTCCTGGGAGGGTAACTTTCTACCGGCGTTGCTTGGCTATGGTGCCCTGGTGGCCCAGGCAGAGGTCTCCTGCCACAGATGGAAACCAGAAGGTTCCTATCCTCAGTCCCTGTGTCCTGTGGGTTCCGGGTGGGTCCCAGTGAGCAGTGGTGCTTGTCTTAACCCCACTCATGCTTTTCCACGCTCCTGGAAGGGTAGCTTTCTCCTAGCGCTACTTCGCTATGGAACCCTGGTGGCCCAGTCACAGGTTTCCCACCACAGATGGAAACTGGAAGGTTCCTGTCCCTGACTTTTCCTCCTCAGTCTCTCAGATTCTTTTCTAAAGTCCAGGAATTCACTAGTTTTGGGAAGCTAGTTAGTTTTTCAGTAGCATGCAAACTTCCCTCCTGTTACCACTAAGTTATGAATGCCACTTATGTCATCTTGGTGGATATCTTGCCATGCTCGTTATGCATGTCACTATTGTGGTTCATTGGTGTCGCAGCCTGGGAGGACTGTTATATGATTCCCACTTCTGGAAGCTTGCAAATTCCCCTAAAATTACACATAATACATTTAAGTGTAGGCATCTACATATATATATGTACGTATTTACAACTTAAGCGAAGTTAAGCCAGTTGGGCTGACAATGTTCCCCACAAGACCCACACACTAACAAAAAACCCAGACTGAGCTAGGGAAACCTCATTTTGAGTGGTTGGAAAACATAAACAATCCCAAAACAATATAGACTATCAATGAACCCTTAGCTTGGTAACTCTGCCTCTCAGGAGTTGAGGGTGGGCCTCTTTTGCTGAAAACACTGCCTTTGGGCCACAGGACTTTGAGTGATTGCATCCGATTTGGTGGCTATTTAGGTTCCAAGCCACAGGTCTAGAAGTTTGGATGAAAGAAACATCCAACTAGAATTTATTCCAAACTGACTATAAATCTTCTCCTTCACCCTGTAGTTACTCTTTAGTCGCCTTCAGTCTTGTCAGTTACTAGATAATTATTGCAGCTCTCATCTGCTCCCTGCCTTGCTCTGAATGCTTTCCCCGGTTCATTCTTCTGCTGAACGTTTTATGGAAGTATAGTTATCAAACAACACATATACTTAAATTGTACATTTTGATGTGTTTTGATGGATGGGTTACTATTGTAAAATGATAACATCAGTAGAGACAGTGGACAAGTCCATCACCCACCTGCTTTTTTTTAAAACCTCTCTCTTTGCTTCCTTATCTACTTCTTCTCTGCTCCTGGTAAATACCGAGCCTTAGTTACTGTTGCTAACAATCAGTTTGTATTTTCTAGATCTTTATGTAAATGAGATCATACAGTACCTTTTTTTGGGGGGGGTCTGGCTTCTTCTATTCAGATAATTATTTTGAGATTCACTCATGTTGTCACATGTGTCAATCATTGATTTATATAAGATTTATGTCTATATTGTGTGTGTGTGTGTGTGTGTGTGTGTGTGTGTGTGTGTGTGTGCGCCTGTGTGAGTTTAAGGACAGCACTTATGTTCAGGAGCCCTAGAAGCCAGAAGAGGGCAATGACCACTGGAACTGGGGTAACAGGTGGGTGCTGGTAGGAGGGTGTTCGAGTGCTAGGGATGGAACCTGGGTCCTCTGCAAGAGCGTATGTGCTGTTGATGGTTGATTCATCTTTACAACCCCATCGATTGTTATTTTTAGAGTTCTGAGCAGCATTATTTTTTTTTATTGCAAATAGATTTTTTCCATACAATATATTCTGATTATTCTCCCATATCCTCCCCACCTTCCCCTCCAAATCCAAATCCACAGCTCTTTTTTTGCTTGCTCTCATTAGAAAACAAGCAGCAAGAGAGAGAGAGAGAGAGAGAGAGAGAGAGAGAGAGAGAGAGAGAGAAAGAGAGAGAAAGAGAGAGAGAGGAAAAAGTAAAAATAAAATAAGACAAGATGAAAACAAACCCGAATAAGGCAAAACAAACAAATAAAAATATTTTTTAAAAAGCACAGGAAACACATATAAACACAAAGACACACACAGAAACCTCACAAACACACAAAAATCAGAAACCATAATATACATAATATATAAGTAAAAGACCTGCAAGAGGAAAATGCTTAAAGTATTTTGAGGAAAAAAACCAAAGCAAAACAAAAATACCATTGGATTTATTTTGTGTTGGCCATGTACTTCTGGGGACCGGGCTTGCCCTGAAGTGTGATTTGTATAGGCAGTGAAAATTACATTTTCCTTTGCGAGTGGTTACCAGTTGGAGAAAGCTTCTGTGTTAGGGGTGGGAGCTTGTGTACACTTTCCCTCTCAGAACTGGGACTGCATCTGACTTAAACCTGTGCAGGCCTGTGAATGTTGCCACAGTCTCAGAGACACACAACATTTGTGTATCTGTCCATGTGCGGGTGCTCATTCAATTTCTTGGTTGGTACAAATAAAGCTCACATGCACATCTATGAACAAGAGGGGCTCATGGGGTCCTAACCGTCTCTGATGAACTATTGACTGCTGGAGTGGTCTGGCGGAAGGCAGTCATTGGTAAAAGTGTACCCACTGGTGAGAACATCAAGCTCCACTCAACAGCTCCGCAGTTGTGGTCACACACATAGCACATGCTAAACTCAGTGGCTCATAAACCAAGTAAACAGGACAAGAGTGTGGGAAGGGACCTATAGGGAGAGAATGGGTTTAACAGGAGCAGGAGAAGGGTAAGGAAGGATGGAGGAGCGAGACCAAGCAGAATGAAGTAGTCACATATGTGAAAATCATCAAATAACAAATCAGTTAAAAATCACATATCTGTTGTCACGTCTCTTGAGAGTGTATTTCGATATAGGTTAGCTAACTCAAATGAAAGACACATGTTTATATTTTAAAGAAACGGTCAGAGTACTTTGCAAAGTTGTTGTACCATTTCACATAGCCACAAGTAAGGCACTGTGCTTCTAACACCTCCCTATTGGCAGCAACTCTTGGGAAATTAGTCTTTTCCTTACAGCTTTTACCTTGTGATGTCAGCTATCCTACTACAGTTTTAATTTCTCCAATGGCCATCTTTCCATATGCTGATATTTTTCTTTCTTTGTTGTTGTTGTTGTTGTTGTTGTTGCTGCTGTGGTGGTATTGGTGGTGGTGATGATGGTGATGGTGATGGTGGTGGTGGTGGTGATTATGGTGGTGGTAGTGGTGGTGGTGGTGGTGGTGGTGGTGGTGGTGGTGGTGGTGGTGGTGGTAGTGGTGGTGATTATGGTGGTGGTAGTGGTGGTGGTGGTGATGGTGGTGGTGGTGGTGGTGATCATATCTTCTGACTATATGCCCCATATTGGATACACAATTTGCAAATAATTTCCCCTGGTCTATACTTTATAATCCCAAATGAAGCCTACTGCACCAATGTTTTTCTTCTGTGGACTACATTTTTGGTGTTTTGTATCTACGAGATCTTTGCTTAATGGAATATCGTTAAGCTTTTCTCTTACATTCTCATCTTAAGAAGTAGAGGAGTTTCCCTAGTTCTTTGTTTAAATGTCATCTATGCCCCTTTGGAAGAAAACATGTGAATGTGTCCTTGCCATTCCATGGCTCCCGATCATGGTGTATGAAGTTCTTTGCAAGTTAACTTTTGCCATCAGTTTCTCCACATTTACCCTCCTTGGAGCTGAAGACTGAACCCAGGCATTGTGCCTGATAGACAAGTGCTCTAGACTTGAGTTAACCTCCAATCTCCCAATGTTGTTTTGCTTTAACATTTTATTTTATGTGTAGTGCTGTTGTGCTTGCTTGCATGTCTATGTACCACATGTGTGCCTGGTGTCAGCAAAGTCCGGAAGACACAGTTGCATCCTGAGAACTAGAGTTATCAGAGATTGTGATTTGCCTTTTGGGAGCTGAGAATCTAACGTGGGTCCTCCAGGAGAGCAGCCACTGCTCTTCGGATCTGAGTCAAACCCTACAATGACACAGTGCTGTTCTTTTAAAAAGTTGGATTTAATTTCTTTACCCAATTTTTCAGCTGTACTGAATTATTTGCTTTACCCAAGCGTTTTCCATTCTGAGTGTTTTCATATGCCATTTCTTCCCCCCCTAATCTTCCAGGATTAAGAACCACCATGTCTGAAACATTCCTTGACCTTTCTTTGTTGCTCTGATGGATCTGTCTCTTTTTTTCTGTATTTACAGTAACTTTTTATTTGCTTCCATTATATACACAAATTATGATTCTCAGATTCTAGGCCTGTTCCTCAGTCCGTGAGAACAGAAATGAGAACTCTAATTTGTTGTCTCCTCATTGTGAAACATGATGTTGGGAACACAGTGGACATTCAAGTAATAGCCTAAGAGAAGAGGAGAGCTGGAGTAGTAAGATTAATTCTCCATATCAGTAGGGCTTTACAGAAGGGCAAGTGCTTGCTACAGGACCCCGACATCACAACTGCACAATAAAACTAATCAGAAAACTCCAAGAATCTTCTGCTGCTTAGACCCTAAGACAGTTAATTGAACCTCAAAGAACGCTACCTAGTCATGAATATATTTAAAAACTGACCATGATGACTTAAATGTATAAATCAAGCTGAACAATACTTCTAATTTACTAGTTTTTGTTTTATTTTATGTATGTATGTATGTATGTATGTATGTATGTATGTATGTATGTATGTATGTATTGTGTGCTTGTAACACAGTCTAACTAGGAAGCCCTGGTTGGCCTGGAAGTTTCTGTGTAGAACAGACTGGACTTTTGCCATCCTAGAATCTAAGGACTTCTTTTGGTCTCTGTGAATTTCAGTTTTTGGATACTTAGTGTAAGAGGAATCAAGCAATATGTAAAGTGCCCACATGTTATAGTATGTATCCCCATTCTTTCCTTGAAAACTAGCTGATAGCATGGGCTTGAGTTTATTTCTGAGTTCTATTCTGCTTTTGGTCTGTGTCTTATTTTGTGCCAGTATTAGTCTGTTTAAAATCTGTAATCATTTGACACCAGAAAATATGCTTTCAACTTTTTTTTTTTAAATCAAGATTGCTTTGGCAAATCAGGGTCTTCTGTGACTCTATATGAAGCTATCTATCTATCTATCTATCTATCTATCTATCTATCTATCTATCATCTATCTATCTATCTATCTATCTATCTATCTATCTATCTATCTATCTATTTTTTCTTTATCTGTGAGAAATACCATTGGATTTTATATGAGTTGTGTTTTCTTTAGGTGGTTTTAACCTTTAAACAATGTTATTTCTTCCTATTCATTAGCCTGGAGTACCTTTCCATTCAGTTGTGACTTTTATCAATGTTTTACAATTTTTAGTGTGAAACTCCTTCATCTCACTGATTTAATTTATTCTTAAGGTTTTTGTTGGTTTTGAGGATATCACAAGTAGTATTGCTTCCTTTTTTGGTTTGGTCATTTTTGTTGGAAAAAATTCACATTTTTTTAAATATCAATTATAGATCATGCAACTTTACTGAATTTGTTAGCTAGCTCTAACATGGTTTTAGTTTGTAATGATTTTAGGATTTTCTATATACAGAATCTTGCTATGGACAAACAAGCATGATTTTATTTCTTTTCTAGTTAGATTTATTTATTTATTTATTTTTGTATTCAGATGATTTTAAGGCTTTTACTTTTCTTTTTTATGAATAAATAATTTTATTTTAAGAGCTCAGTAATTATGTGAAGCAGAGAGGGGCAGATTTTTAAAAATTATTATTATTTTATTTATTTACAGTCCAGTCAGTTGGGTGTAAGTTTCTGCCTCTGTCTCAGTTAGCTGCTGGTGGGGCCTCTCAGAGGACAGCTATGCTAGACGCCTGTCTGCAAGCACATCATAGCATCAGTAATAGTGTCAGGCCTTGGTGTGTCCCCATGAGATGGATCCCAAGTTTGGCCAGTCATTGAACCTCCTTTCCTTCAGTCTCTTTCTCTTTGTTCCTGCAGTTCTTTTAGTCAGGAACAATTCTGGGTCAGAAATTTTGACTATGGGTTGGTAACTTCATCCTTCCGCTTAAGGCTCTAACTTCCTCCCCGTGTTGGGCATTTTGACTAAGGCCGCCCCCAATGAGTCCTAAGAGTCTCTCACCTCATTTTTCTGGAGTGATTTTTTTTTCTACTAATTTACACTTCAACCAAGCATATGAAGGTTTTTTTCTCCCTCCACATCCTTGCTTCCACTTACTGTTCTTCCTTTGTTTGGTAGTTCTGGACTACCAAACTCAGACTCACTTGCACGGAGCCTCCTGGAAGTTGTCAATTACAATTCAGATATTTCCACCTTGCGATACTTCTCACAGAGGTTTGTGCCTGTGGTTCTATGTAGGTAATTTTTCGATGTCTTTATTCATTTGACCGTCCCTCCAGTCTTCAGGGAGTGGTTTGTTCTATGACTTTACTTGCTCTACAGATTAAGAACCATTGATTTTCCAACCACAGTCACCTCTTAAGTACTGTTAATTTTGAGTGACAACTTTAAAGCTCCTTTAGACAACCACTAACAGGATTTCAGAATAGGGGGACATTTGATCTCTTTTGGGGGGATTCTTTTGGTGACCCCAACCACCTACACGGCAAGTCTGTACTTGTCATTAAGTAAAAGTTTTAAGACAAATTCACCAGTGGCTCCTTCAGCCAGACAATCCCACATAACTTTTTAATGCTGCCGGTGTATCCAGGAATGTTCCAGAACATGCTTTTAATTCCCATCTTCGTGCTATTCACATCTAGCTTCTCTTTATGTTTCCCAAATAATTCTATAAGAAATAAGAGTTTATGTGTGTATCAATACACAAAAAATAAAAAAAATATGTTGACTTCATGTTATTATATTACATGAACAGAAATCTAATCTGCCCCATATTTTTAAAATTTCTATTAAAGCTGAGTATGCAAACGTGCATATGGAGAGGGTGCCGTGGTATGGTGAACTTTATTGTACGTGAGAAAGAGATCAAAATCTAAAGGATGTCTGTGTATTTCCTTAGGTTCACTTTTATCCAGTGCTTTATGGAGGGAAAAGAAAGAACAGACTACGAATGTACTTGTGTTCAATATAGAGGTAAAGAAGTCATGTTTGGAGGTTAAAATATAGAAAATGAGTGAGATTCATGAAAATTTCAAGGGAGATTATCTTTTGATTGTTGAGTTATTTTTTAATTTTTATTTAAAATTTTTTATTCAATATATTCAATTATATTCCTTCTTCTCCAACTCTTCCCAGATCTTCCCCACCTCCGTGCTTACCTAATTTCCTGTTTTTACTTTCTTTCTTTGAGTAATGAGTTATAAAAGATTCAGCATCTTTTAATGTTATTCTGTCACGCATTCAATGATAACAGATATCTTTGATTATGTACCTTGTCACGATAGGAAAAGCATGACCTTGGCAGGTAGGGTGATATATTTAAAAACACTTAGTTTGCTACTTTCTAATTTGACCCAAACCATTCTTGTCATCTGCAAAATGGTGACATCTATCTCATGGTACAGTAAAGATTAACAAGGGAGCTAACCATATATACCATGCTTGGCTGTGTGCTAGGCAGGTCAAGTTGTTAGTGATCGATGCAGTTGAAATAAGCTTCTATTAATGTTCACAAACTACAGCTTAATTTAGATTTAAAAGTCATATATATATATGATTTATTCACTTATTTCATGTATATGAGTACACTGTACCTGTACAGATGGTTGTGACCCACCATGTGGTTGCTGGGATTTGAATTCAGGACCTTCGGAAGAGCAGTCAGTGCTCTTAACCAATGTGCCATCTCTCCAGCCCAATTTAAGAGTCTTAAGATGTATATAACCCTGAACCGAAAGTGACTGATGAAATGATTCCTGTGCTTGGTATAATAGCAGAATTCTGTGGTGAATTTTATTCATGTTGATTGTTAGATAATGTTAATTTTCATTCACGTTTCTTATGATTCATTAACTACAGGTACTTATCTGAACGAGTTTTTGACATCTGTGTCACATACAAAAAATAGCAGCATGAAGGAAAGTGCAGCATGTTGATCATGATAAAGACCTTTCACCTTTGGAGGTGCAGTCACATGTCCCTTCATAGTGTCAAAGAGAAGCATCCATCGACAAGTCCATCATTTTGAATATCCTGGAACCCCCTTGTTTGAACTCAGATAGCTACAACTTCCCTGGGCAATTTAATCCTGTGAGACTACTGTGCATATACAGTGTGATGACTGAATTATCTTCATGGTACACATGAGTACAGTGTTACAGAAACATTAAGAATGCTTTCTCTTGGGCTAGAGAGATCGATCTCTGGTTAAGAGCACACACTGTCTTCCAGAGAACCTGAGTTTAATTCCCAGGACCCACTAGGGATGGCTTGCAACCAACTTCTTTTTTTAAAATTGGATATTTTCCTTATTTACATTTCAAATGTTTTCCCCTTTCCAGGTCTCCCTTTCAGGAACCCCCAATCTCCTCCCCCTTCCCCTGCCTCTATGAGGGTGCTCCCCCACCCACCCACCCACCCACCCACTCCCATCTTCCCACCCTGGCATTCCCCTACACTGGGGCATCGAACACCCTCAGGCCCAAGGGCCTCTCCTCCCACTGATGGCCAACAAGGCCCTCCTCTGCCACATATGTGGCCAGCACCATGGGTCCCTCCATGTGTATTCTTTGGTTGGTGGTCCAGTCTCCTAGAGCTCCGGGGGTCTGGCCTGTTGGCACTTTGCAATCAACTTCATTTCTAGGAGATCTGCTACCTTCTGGCTTCTACGAGCACCTGTTTTCTTCCTGTCTCTCTGTCTCTCTTTATCTCTCTGTCTCTCTTTCTCATACATACACACACATACACAACACACACACATACACATACACACTCACAAACACACACACACAAACCATAAAAATAAAATGAATCCTTTAAAAAAAAAGTAGTTACTGGAAAGTCCTAGATGCCAGGGAAGTGAGAGGCTCCCAGGAACCAACAGTGATGACATTAGCTGAAATACCCAAGAAAGGGGAGATAGAACCTGTAGAGACCATATCCAGTGAATAGGTATGGCCCCAGTTAAGGGATGGGGCTACCCAACCATCTCAAAAAATATTAATCTAGAATTGCTTCTGTCAAAAGGAATTGTAGGGACAAAGTGTGGAACACAGACTGAAGGAAAGGCCATCTAGAGACCTCCCCAACTAGGGATCCATCCCATTTGCAGACACCAAACCCAGACACTATTGCTGATGCCAAGAAGCGCTTGCTGACAGGAGCCTAGTATAGCTGTCCCATGAGAGGCTCTGCCAGAACCTGACAAACACAGCCAACCATCAGACTGAGGGAGAGGACCCCAATGGAGGAGTTAGGGGAAGGACTGAAGGAGCAGAAGGGGTTTGCAACCTCATAGGAAGAACAACAAAATCAACCAACCAGGCCCCCCAGAGCTCCCAGAGACTAAACCACCAACTAAAGAGTACACATGGAGGGACCCATGGCTCCAGCCGCATATGTAGCAGAGGATGGCCTTGTTGGGCATCAATGGGAGGGGAACCTCTTGGTCCTGTGAAGGCTCAATGACCCAGTGTAGAGGAATGCTAGGGCACTGAGGAGGGAGTGGGTGGGTGGGTGGGAGAGCACCGTCATAGAAGCAGGGGAGGGGGAGGGAATAAGAGATTTGTAGAGGGGAAAGTGGGAAGGGGGATAACATTTGAAATGTAAATAAAATAACCAATAAAAAATTTTTAAAAAGTAATTTTAAAAAAATGTCTTTTGCCCACCAGGAAAGATTTAAAAATTGGATTCTTCTCTATTTTGTTTTTGGAATAATGAAGATTTTTGTATGTTCAGAATTGAATCAGGGTGAAGATTTTACAATGTCTCTTTAAATCCTTTCTCTTTAAGCAAATGTGTTTATGGAAGACTAAACAAGGATCCCATGGGATAATGAGAATCAATTAGAATTAGGTATCACACTCCATACAGAGGCGTCAGGCACCATGGGAATTTAAAGTAACAAAACCATGATACTCACAATGTTAACAACAATAAACATTGTTTAACAATTATTTGAGCTTACATAAACTGAGCTCGACCCATTGATAGATAAGTGTTGAAAAAGTAAATGTACATACATCCAAACATATATGTAGTCAGAGTCATGTTTGCTTTATGAAACACAATGATACTGGTGAAGTTTCACAGAAACTGACTTTTCTGTAAGTGGGTTATATATCCCGGTGTATTCCACTTACATAATTAGGAATGTTTCTGCTCAACAGGATCAAAGGTCCCTGTGTGCTACCGCCTATGTAAACTAAGGACACAGTTCTAAACCATCCACTGTATTTCCCAGGGCACAGCTTTTGAACTATGACTTGTGATCCCATTGGGGGGCAACATAACTGAATGTGGGGGTTGTGAAAAAATTGCAACAGTTAAAAGTTTCTGAATATGTAATGACAGAAAATTAATTCCAATTATGCAATGAATCTAAAGTGTTTCTGACAGTCTGAATGTGAGTGGCAGCTCATGACTTCACCCCAGTCTTGGTTCTGAGCACACAACGTGTGCACTTTGCTCTGTGCATTTTCCCCCACAACACCTCAGACTTAAGATCTTGGCATACTCTACATTGCAGTGAGTTCACTGTATATTCTATTTCACATTCTTAGAGAAACAAAAATGGTTTGATTATGGAAAATAATTATATCAAAAGAGTATGCCTTTGCATTGTACCATATTAGAGTACATGCCTTTAAAATGTATTGGAACACTTGGGTTTCAAAAGCAAGAAAATATTAGCTACATTTTGGCTTTAGACTATGATTGAATTTTGAGCATCTTGGAAGATAGCCTATGGTTTCACATTCTGCCTTGCCATTGGGGTGTGGTAATGCTGCTGGGCAGGTGAAATGCTGAGCACTAGATTGTCTTTACCCTGCACCATATCTGTTGGGAAGTGCCGACACACCGCTTAGAAGGTGGGAAAACGCAACCCAGGATGTGGGAGGCCAAAGCTGAGGTTCCCAAGCTCCTGGATATCCAGAAGCCACTGGGTCTCTAAGGGTTGGGAACGGAGTGGGCCAGTGGGCTGAGGGGGAGCTCCGGGCAGGAGTGGGAGAGGGAAACTTCAGCTTAGCTCATTGGTGAAAGTCCTTAACTTAGCTGTGTTGTCTGGGAGTACATAGGGGCTTTCTGCAAGAGGCTTAGGCAGCATGGATCTATAGGCAAAGTCCTTCTCCATGTTCCCCATGGCAGTTCTTGATGAAAGAGACAGTCCTTGGTTTCAAACTGCTTATTGATGGTTCATCCTGGAAAATGATTGCATACCACCTCCTCAGGGTGGACTAGAGATTAAATACTTTTTGCAGGGCGGAATGTCCAGGAAGGGAAGCTTATTGGCTAAACCCTCAGGGCCTCTAGGTACCTCATTAGCATGGAGAACTCTGTTCTTGCCTATGTGACCACAGGTCATGTTTTCCACGTGGGAAGTGTGGCATGTGTTCCAGGCCAAGAATCTGGTAGCAGTGGGGAGCCGCCTACTGTCTCAGGAAGGTGCCTGGGTGGCGGGACTCTGACCCTGCCTAACCTTACCAAGTTTCCTGGCCCAGTCCATTATCCCACAATAGGCCCTAAACTTACTTCTGCCATTTTGTACTATGCATATATACATATATGTGTGTATGTATGTTGCAAAGTGCCATTTCTCAGCATTGATGTTTCTAAAATTGAAGTATCAACTCACTAAGGAAAACTATGAAGATGTTCTATACTTTTGTACTAAAGGTTCAGCCAATAACTAATTCTTTATGTAAAAATCAACAAGCACCTCTATTTCATTAGTATGCAAATTTCCTGTCATTTTTAATGAATGACCAAATTATACACATACCAAAGAAATGCATGGAAATGAATGTGTTTTTGATTTCTGATTAGTGTTTGACTCGTGTATCCATTTTACAAGCTGGGAAAAGAGGTTGCTAATGGGAAAAAAATTAAGGAGCCCTTTACTAGGAATTTTTGGCTACAGACGTGGGAGTAGATGACAAATTTCAGTGCAAAGTGGCATGTGCCATTAACAGATAATGCAAATACTGAAGAGTATACAAAGACATAATAGCAGATCTGAAGATGACAGTGTACACAAGGATGACGGTGAAGATTGTAACGTTCATGGTGTTTGAGGATACAACACACACACACACACACACACACACACACACACACACAGAGGCAAGAGAGGAGCACAGTGTACTCATAGACTTGAACAATTTAACTGTCTGATAATTAAGAGATGTTGATGGTGAGATATGTGGCAGAGATCAAAACATGAATAAATCTATAGCTTGGGCAACTTGTTTGATGCTATGCTGTAAACTACTTTTCGAATCAAATGCTCTATTTTATCATTTCTGTGCTGTAAATACTCCCACAGTGTCTGACTTCATGCTACTAATAGTCAAATGAGAGGCTTGAAAACAATCTTTGGGTATTCATGCACTGGCTCTTGAGTTTAATGAGACTCCGGATTTTATTTAAATCCTATGATGTAATAGGATTCCCTGTCCTCTGGCATGGTGCCAGAGAAGAAGGAAGATGCATACAGCCTCATTGTTGTTCTAATATGGGAGGGGAGGGAGTACAGGTCTACACTCAGCTCCATGGAAACTGGGGACTCTAGAAGGTTTTGTTATTACCACATGTGCCTTGGAGTTCAGACTTTCAATTCTCCTGCTCTGACAATACTCAGGTTGGGACACAGGAAACTCCCTGTCCCTGTGAGTGCTTTACTGACACTACAGTGGTTACTGTCAATCATAGGTGGGAATCCTGCCTTCCTGCTCATGTTCTCTGACATTCCAGCAGAAGGAAGACCTGGAGAAAGCATATTCTATTTGCCTCTTCACCCATGGAGGGAGAATTGGGGTGTGGCTATAGTTTTCTCTGCAGTGGATGGCTGGAGGCAGTTTTTCTGTTTTATTAGGCTACCACTCTGGGGAGATGTTAGCTAGAGATATGACTTTCTTGTCACCTTGGTGCTTTAAATGCCAGATTCTACATATCTTTTAACCATCCATGAAAAGGTCACCTAGAAAGCTAACATGTAGGAAATGCAGAGTTTTCAATTTCAAAATTTGAGGGAAAAAAAAAAAAAAAACAACTCAAAGTTAGAACAGCCCACAAATGTATTCTTAGAAGTTGGGTTGTCCAAGATCACATGAAGCTCAAGAAGAAGGAAGACCAAAGTGTGGATGCTTCAGTCCTTCCTAGAAGAGGGAACAAAATACTCACGGGAAGAAATACAGAGACAAAGCGAGACAAAGTGTGGAGCAGAGACTGAAGGAAAGGCCATCCAGAGACTGCCCCACCTGGGGATCCATCCCATATACAATCATCAAACCCAGACACTACTGTGGATGTCAGGAAGTGCTTGCTGAGAGGAGCCTGTTATAGCTGTCTCCTGAGAGGCTCTGCCAGAGCCTGACAAATGCAGAGGCAGATACTCGCAGCCAACCATTGGACTGAGCATGGGGTCCCCAATAGAGGAGTTAGAGAAAGTACTGAAGGAGCTGAAGGGGTTTGCAACTCCATAGGAAGAACAACAATATCAACCAACCAGACCCCCTAGAGCTCCCAGGAACTAAACCACTAACCAAAGAGTACACATGGCTCCAGACACATATGTAGCAGAGGATGGCCTTGTCTGGCATCAACGGGAGGAGAGGCCCTTGGTCCTGTGAAGAGTCGATGCCCCAGTGTAGGGGAATGCTAGGGCTGGAAGGCAGGAGTGGGTGGATGGGTAGGGGAGCACCCTCATAGAAGCAGGGGGAGGAGGATAGTATAGGGAGTTTCCAGAGGAAATCCAGGAAAGGGGATAACATTTGAAATGTAAGTAAAGGAAATATCCAATACAAGAAAAAAAATGTTAAAAAAAAAAAAAAAAAAAAAAAAAAAAGAAGTTGGGTTGTCCTGTCAACTTGCTGCTGCTGACAAAATTCAAGATTCATGAAGTGGACTGGGCTGACATTGAAGACCTCCTCCAACACTGAAGGTTTTGAGGCCGATGTCACATTATGTGCTGTGGGTTTGCCTACTAAGTGCTGGGATTACAGACATGGCTCACTGTGCATCTTCAGACTGTGAGGTTCTTACAACCTTCTGAAATGAACAGTTTCAGAGTGCCTTCTCTAGTGAAGAGCATTGCAGGGCTGCAGCACAGCAAGCTCCGGCGTGAGTCTCAAGACTTCGTTTCTCCTAGTGTCTTCTTGTCTGCTAGTCCCTATAAGAAAAGAAGTGTGTGTGTGTGTGTGCAGGTGTGTGCAGGTGTGTGCAGGTGTGAAGGGATATGAAGAGGTCATGTACTATAGACACAGAATCTAAACATTTAATCAACTTAGGTCCCAGTATACTTTGTGCTCATCGATTTGTGAATTCCATCATCAGCTACACGTAAAAATGTTTGAATAAGCCAGGCAGTGGTGGCACGCGCCTTTAATCCCAGCACTTGGGAGGCAGAGGCAGGCAGATTCCTGAATTCGAGGCCAGTCTGGTCTACAGAGTGAGTTCCAGGACAGCCAGGGCTACCCAGAGAAACCCTGTTTTGAAAAACCAAAAAAAAAAAAAAAGTTTGAATATGTAGCCCCAAGAACTTCTGTATCTACTGTTCTCATTGGTTCCTGCCCCCCACTGCCCCCACCCTCCTCTACACGCTCTCTTCCCTCATATTCCTTTTCTACTTTCACACAAGTATTACATTTTCTTCTCTTTTTAGAATTTCGAGAACAATTTGAACCTCAAGTAATGAACTACATAATTTGCCTGCATGTATTTAATCTAACTCCACTGTGCACTTGTCTATATATGTGAAGTCATAATTATTCCTTGAGAAAAACATTCATTTTAGAAACATGTCGGTACTGGGGAGAGCCTTAATAAGCAGGAGCAGCCCTGAAATGAATCCTGGAAATTACAAAATGTATAATTCTACATGGTTTTATTATAGAGATAGGTCAATTGCATGTGACTGAAAAGCAAATGCATTTTGAGAGGAGTATCTCGATAAGGTTTTATATGGAAAAACCCATATCAAAATACACAGCCTGGAAAGGTTAACTACTTCATCACTTGGCCTCTGTGAACTTGAAATGAAGTAGGTATGCCATGCACTGCTGTAGGGAGGGAGGGATGACGAAAGTAGGCAGCATAACTGGACATTTCTGGTACAAACTTGCTACTCAGTGTGGGAATCACCCAGATGAAATTTCTTCATTATGTCTTTATTTACTCATGTTCTTGGCTAGTCCCACTGCAGGCTCCAGCAACAATGAAGACCGATTTAATGTTCGTTCCCAAGCCCGCTTTTATGAACACCAGTGCCTATGGACTGTAAACAGTGAAGGTGAAATTGGTTTCCTTTGTAGTTTCCAGAAAGTGCAAACTGAGGGAATTAGGAAATAGAAATGTTACTTTACTTTTAAGGAAGTGCTACATATTATTCCTGTGGAGATTTTCATTTCAAGGCTAGGCCTTTCAATATGTACATTCAAATGGAGTCCGATAGTTTTTGCTAATAACAGTTCATGCGGTTGAAAATGAAAAGACCAGAGTCATAATGTTAGATAATCTGTTGGTTAATAAGACGAGACTGAACGTATGAGAGAATTCACATTTGGTGAAGGAAAAATGAAGATCTACCCACCTGATTAATTTGTATGAAATCTGAGACAAAATGAACTCTTTGGGTTAAACTTGGTGTATAACTTTGATACTTGTGTTTCATTAAACCTTGACCTTATGTTCCTTCTGTGTGTTAGATCCTGAATCTGTGAAAGACCACTGCTAACTAGGGTGATAATCAGAACACTGAGGGAAGAGGGAAGAGGAGGCTCTTACCACACCACCAAAGGAGTGATATTTGAGACATGAGAACAGGGTGAAAACAGATATGCAGGCTGGGTGCTTTCTGGAATTGTATCACTTTGAGATCTCAGCAGGCCCAGCTCGGGGTCCTCAAAGTAAAAGCACCATGTTGTTGTTGTTTCTGTTTACTGATTTCTTTCATATCTTTGTAAACCATTTTAGTGAAGATTGTGTTTTCTAAGGTGGAAAAATTTAGATTTGATCTTTGAGTTTTGATTTCCACGACAACTAAATTCTGCCATTTGGTTTGCCTTGCCTATAGGGAGAAGGGGCCCATGCTTTAACATGGAAATGTAGACTAAGAACTTTTAGATTAATAGGAGTTTATTCCCACTTATGTTAACTGAATCTTTCCAGGAGACAGAAATTCTGTTTTCTACATAAAGCCCAACTTTGTTCTTTTTTGACCTTTATCCTTATTCTAGCATTTAATGACGTTCATTTAAAATGAAATTTTCCTTGTAAATAGAATCTAAGCTTCTTTCTGCCCGTTCTTGCTCCACTAGAGAGAAGAAAAACACAGATTTGATTTTCTACTGCAAAACTGGAGTCTTACCCCTCTGCTTACCAAAGTTCAGATTTTTGAAGTTTTACTAATGTTTGGTGCTGTTTCCCTGTTGAACAATTTAGGGCAAAAGAAGTTTATAAAAAATAATCCAAGCTTAGCAACCATTGAGAAAAGGATTATTTGGTAGACTACCATCTTTGGATTTTTTTTTATTAATCATTCCATTTGTTTCCATCTCAAATGATCTCCCGGTTACCCTTCCAATCCCCCCATCCCACATCTGCCCTCTCCCCCTCCCCTTTGTTTCTATGGGGGTGCTCGCCCACCTACCTACTCCCTCCCTCCCCACCATTCCAGCATCCCCCAACACTGGGGCATCAAACCTCCACAGGACCAAGGGCCTCCCCTCCCATTGATGTCAGACAAGGCCATCTTCTGCTACATATGTATCTGGAGCCATGGGTCCCTCCCTGTACACTCCTTGGTTAGTGGTCTAGTCCTTGGGAGCACTGGGTGGTCCGGCCAGCTGACATTGTTCTTTCTATGGGGTTGCAATCTCCCTCGCTCCTCCAGTCCTTCTGCTAGTTCCCTCACCAGGTCCCCAAGCTTAGGCTCCATCTTTGAATTTTTAATCATGTTTGTTCATGCTCCACACAAGTCACAAACTGGTAATTTTCAGTGACCTTTCTCATCAGCAGTGTAAATCAACTGGTGAATTTCTCAACCTGAGAGTTCATAGATGTGGGGAAATTGAAATTACTTTGGTTGTTGTATACTAGGGAAAATATTTGAGACAATAGGAAGCTGGGATATTATGAAAAATTATTCTTTCTTTCAATTTCAAAACCAACCAATTTGTTATTTATATCCAGTGGAGCAAAACCTCCTTGTGAGTAGGTTCAGAAATGCTTATGCTACTGGGGCACTGATGGCCTGGGTAGAAGAAACCGATAAGAATCCAGAGAACCATGTGGTTAAATTCCTCACTCAAACTCTCCTCCTTTTTTTTTTTTTTTTTTTTTGTTAAAAGTGACTTTTAAGCAACAATTAATAGAAAACAAAATAAATTACATATATGTATATGTACGCGTATATATATATGTATATATGTATATGTAAAAACCAACTGTATAAGGAGAGAATTTATTCTAGATGTTATGAATGCTACTAAAAGTCAAGATTAGTTTAGTATTTCTTTTAGCTCCTTAGCAAAGATGCAGATTGGATTGGATGGGCACTGTACAACACTCTTTCCTACTGAGAAGCGGAGTCTTGTATCGCTAGGCAGTCCTGTCCTGCTCATACTGATCATTCTGAATTCAAATAAACTACCTGACAGTGAACATGGGGTTTCATTCTCACATTTTGTCTGTCACCATGGAAATGTAAAAAAAAAATGTTTTCATGTTTCAGATTCCTGTCTGCTTCTAGCTAACAAGATATTTGGGGTCCACTGTCTGTACTGGTTTTTAAAATAGAGTTATTCATAAAAACATCCAAAACGGACCCAAAGATATAAAGTAAATCCATATTGCCTAAGGAACCTAAGAGACAAGGCTGACCACTGTGGAGGTAGGATGGTGAAGAGGGAGAAAATTAGCTTGGTTCTAGAAGCTTGGACTTAAAGGTTGAATTAAAGTTTATTGCCTTTATGACATTGGAAAAGTTACTTCAGGCTTTTTAAAAATGCTTGTGACATGAGGAAAGTAAGACTTAACTAAGCTGTTGCACGCTTTAAATTGGAAGGAGCATGTGCTCTGATGAACATTCTTTCTGGTCGTCCTGTCACCTTTGTCATTACTGACTAACCTACCATTTGCCAGGCATTCTGGTCCTCTGCAGCACCTATCAACACACTCTATATAACAGCTGTGCCCTGTGAGATGATTAGACACTTAACCAAAGCTAAAGACAGTTGACCGTGAGAACACATTCACGTGCCTGAATGTATTTGTTTTAAAAAGCAAATAACTGTTTAACCTCCATTTTCATCCCGTTGGCTGATGTTCCACGGTTAAATCAGAATGATAAATAGGCCCTTTGGTTATGCAGTGAGGTAGGCATTTGCAATATTGCTAATAAAACTTTTATTAAAACTCTCAGTTATTTCCCCAAATTAGTTTACTAAACAGAAGGAAAGCATAAATCAATAATTGGCTTGTAAAACTTATCATGCAAAATGAATTTTTAGTCCTACGGTTTTCACACAGAATATTCTGTCTTGTGCTTTATTTTCTATTTTTATTTTTGTTCACCTCTCATATATTATATCCCAGCTGCAGTTGTCCTCCCCCCCTTTCCCCAGTCACACTTCCTCCTTTTCTCCTTTCCTCACAGACACAACTCTATCCTTCCAACTCCACCCGCTACCCGTTCCCCTCACACAAGAGCAGTTCTCCCAGGGAAGTCAACCATACACTGCCTTCCAAGCCACAATAAGAGCAGGCACATGCCATCACACGAAGGCAGGACAAGGCAATTCAGTAAGAGAAATAGGATCCTGGAAGCAAACAAGAGTCCCACTATTAGGAATTACACAAGAACACTAAGCTACTCAGCCATAACATATATTCTGAGGACATAGGTCAGATCCCTACAGGCTCCCTGGTCTCTGTGAACCCCCAAGAGTTCAGGTTAGTTAATTCTGTGAGCCATGTTCATGTGAACCCTGATCCCTTGGTTCCTCTGAGCTTTCTCCCACCTTCTCCACAGAACTCTAGAGCTCTGCCTAATATTTGGCTATGGGACTCTGTATATGCTACTATCAGTGGCTAGATTAAGTCTTTTTGGTCACTCTGCAGGCACGACAAACTATAGGTTGAAGGTTTTGTGGCTGGGTTGGTGTCCCAATCCCTCCACTTGAGGCCTCTGTTGATTACAAAAGATGGTCACTTCAGGCTCTGTTACTAGGAGTCTTTGTTAGGGTCACTCTTAGATTCCATGGAGTTTCCATTGCACTAGGTTTCTACCTCCCTCCTGAAATACTCCCCAATTCCAGTCACCTCTCCCAGTATTTTCTCTCTTCCTCCAAACCTGATCCATCCTGTTCCCAACACCACCTGCCCCCAGTAAATCTATTTTATTTTCCTTTTCCAGGAAGATCCTTGCATCCCACATTAAGCCATCATTGTTACTTAGCTTCTCTAGGTCTGGGGACTGTAGAATGATTGTCTTTTATTTTACAACTAATATCCACTTATGGGTGAGTACATACCATGTTTGTCTTTCTAGGTCTGGGCTACCTCACTCAGGATGATTTATTTTTAGTTCCATTTATTTTTTTTTCAAATTTCATGTTATCCCTTTTTGAAAAAGCTGAGTAATACTCCATTGTGTCAATACACCAAATTGTCTTTATACATTCTTTGGTGAGGGATATCTAGGTTGTTTCCACCTTTTGGCTATTATGAATAAAGCTGCTACAAACATAGTTAAGCAAATATCCTTGTGGGAGGATGGAACATCCTTTGAGTATATTGTTTTCCAAAGTGGTTGTACAAGTTTACACTTTCACCAGCAACGGAAGAGTGTTTCCTTGCTCTATATCCTCACCAGCATCAGCTGTCACTTCTGACAGGTGTAAGATAGAATCTCAACATTGTTCTGATTTGCATTTTCTTGATGGATAAGGATGCTGAACATTTTCTTTGTTTAAATCTATATTCCATTTTTAAATTGGATTATTTGTTTTTCTATGTCTAGTTTCTGGAGTTCTTTTTTTTTTTTTTGATACTTTATTTACATTTCTAATGTTTCCCCCTTTCCAGGTCTCCTCTTTGGAACCCCCCTATTCTCTTCTCTTCCCCCACTTTTATGAGGGTATTCCACCTCCCTCCCACCTGCCTACCCACTCCCGTATTCCCACCTTGACATTCCCCTTTACTGGGGCCTCTAACATGCTCAGGTCCAAGGGCCTCTCCTCCCCCTGATGGCCAAGAAGGCCCTCCTCTGCCACATATGTGGTCCGAGCCATGGGTCCCTCGATGTGTATTCTTTGGTTGGTGGTCCAGCCTCCAGGAGTTCTTTATATATTTTGGATATTAGTCCTCTATCAGATGTAAAGTTAGTGAAAGTCTTCCCCAATTCTATGGGGTGCTGTTTTGTCTGATTGACAGTATTTTGTGCCTTACTAAAATGTTCAGTTTCATGAGGTTCTATTTATTAATTGTTGAACTTAGTGCCTATGCTATTGGCATTCTGTTTAGGAAGTTATCTCCTGGGCCAATGCATTCAAGGCTATTCCACAATTTCTTTTCTGTCAGATTCAGTGTATTTGATTTTATGTTGAGGTCTTTGATCCATTTGAACTTGAATTTTTGTTCATTTCTTTGTTTTCCAGACAGGGTTTCTGTGTAGCCTTGGCTGTCCTAGAACTTGTTCTGTATTCCAGGCTGGTCAGACATCTGTCTGTCTCTGCCTCCTGAGTGCCTGGATTAAAGTCATGAATCGCAACTGTCTGGCCTGGACTTCAGTTTTGTATAAGGTGAGATAGATATAGATCTATTTGCATTCTTCTACATGCAGACATTCAGTTAGACTGGCACCATTTGTTGAAGATGTTTTCTTTTTTTCATTGTGTATTTCTGGTTTCTTTATCAAAAGTCAGGTGTCCATATGTGTATGGATTCACTTCTGGACTATGATTCAATTCCATTGATCAACCTGTCTGTTTTTATGTCAATACCAGGTGATTATTATTACTAGAGCTCCGTAGTACAGCTTGAAATCAGGGATGGTGATACTTCCCAAGTTCTTTTATTGTATAGAATTGTCTTTCCTATCCTGTTGCTTTTGGTTTGTTTTGTTTTTCCATAGGAAATTGAATATTATGCTTTCAAGGTCTATGAAGAATTGTATTGGAATTTTTATGGTAATTGTGTTGAATCTGTAGATTGTTTTTGGTAGGATGACCATTTTTACTACGCTAATCCTAAGAATACATGAGCATTAAAAATCTTTCCGTTTTCTAATGTCTTCTTCAAAGACTTGTAATGACTTCTTATCACATAGGTCTTTCACTTGCTTGGTTTGAGTTACCCCAAGATATTTTATATTGTTTGTGGCTAGTGTGAAAGGTGTTATTTCTCTGATTTCTTTTTCAGCCCGTTTATCATTTGTATATAGCAAGACTACTGTTTTTTTTTTTTTTTTAGTTAATCTTGTACCCAGTTATGTATACTGTCATATCATCTGCAAATAGAGAAATTTTGACTTCTTTTCCAACTTGTGTACCCTTGATCTCCTTCAGTTATCTTATTGCTCTAGGAAGAACTACTCTATTGAATAAATGAACACAGAGAGAATGGACAGCCTTGTCTTGCCCCTGACTTTAGTAGAATTGCTTTAAGTTTCTCTTTATTTAATTTTATGTTGGCTATCAGCTTGCTGTAAATTGTCTGTTATATCTCTGATCTCAGACTTTTATCATGAAGATGCTGAATTTTGTGAAAAGTTTTGTCAGCATCTAATGAGATGATCATGTGTTTTTAACTTTCAATTTGTTTATATGGTGGATTACACTTACTGATTTTATTATATTAAAGCATCCCTGCATCTCTGGAACAAAGCTTACTTGATCTGGTAGGTGATCTTGTTGATGGGTCTTGGATTCAGTTTGTGTATATTTTATTGAGTATCTTTGCATCGGTGTTAATGAGTGAAATTGATCTTTAACCCTCTTTCTTTTTTAAATATTTGTCTGATTTGGATTTCAGGGTGACTATGGCCTCATAAAATGAATTTGGCAAAGTTCCTTCTGTTTCTATTTTGTGAATTAATTTGAGGAATATTGACATTAGCTCTTCTTTAAAAGTTTGGTAGAATTCTGCACTAAAGCCATCTGGCTCTCAGCTTTTTCTGGTTGGGAGACTATTAATGACTGTTTCTATTTCTTAAGGGCTTATAGTCTATTTAAACTGTTTATCTAATCTTGATTTAAATTTGGTAAGTGATAGCTATTGCAAAAATTGTCCATTTCTTTTAAATATTTGTGAAGTACATGTTTTTGAAGTGTTACCTAGTGATTCTTTGGATTTCCTTGGTGTCTGTTTTATGTCTCCCCCTTTTTTCTGATTTTGTTAATTTGTATGTTCTGTCTCTGTCTTTTACTTAGTTTCAATAAGGGTATGTCTAACTTGTTGATTTTTTTCTCAAAGAACCAACTCTTTTTGTGTCATGAACTTTTTAGATTTGACATTTCCTTTGGATGATGTATCAGTTTCTTCTATTGTATTATTCCTTCTATGTCTGAGATTCTCTCTTCCATCTCTTGAATTCTGCTGGTGATGCTTAAGTCTGAAGTTCCTATTCAGGCATCTATATTCTTCTGTTTCCAGGATTCTCCAATTTTTTGTTTTCTTTATTGCTTCTGTTTCCATTTTCAGGTCTTGAACAGTTTTATTCATTTCCTTCACCTGTTTGTTTGTGTTTTCCTAGATTTCTTTAAGGAATTAGTTCATTTCCTCTTTAAGAGTCTCTATCATCTTCATATGATTGGATTTAAAGTTATTTCCTTTTGCTTCCGCCTGTACAAATATCTAGGGTTTGCTGTGGTATCATAGCTGGACTTTGGCGGTGCCAGATTGCCCTGGCTGTTGGTGATTGTGTTCTTTGGCTATTAGTTATCTGCGGTATGGGTTATTATAGATTTATGTGCTGATTTCTAACTTTATTTTTGTTGGATGGATGATTTTTTGTTTTGCATTCTGTTCCCTTTTGGTCTTCTGGAATAAGTGGCCAATGCTTCTAGTGACCACTACATCTCTAAATCCAGTAATGTATCTCCATTGAGGTTTTGATGCTTGTGTGACCTCTGGGGTTTTGGTTGCTTGGGTTGTCTCTGGAGTCCTGGGGTTCCGGGAACTGGTTTACTCTATGAGGTTCTTTATACTGGTGTGGCTTTTGGGGTTCTAGGTACTGGGGGTTTCTGAGGTTCTTAGTGCCAGCATGACTTCAGGTGGAGTCTTCTGTTGGGGTTGAGGACAGGGACTTGGAGCCCAGGGGAGAAAATTTATCTTACTTTAATCTAGGCCAGGGACATATATTTTTTGATACTTTATTTACATTTCAAATGTTTCCCCCTTTCCAGATCTCCCCTTTGGAACCCCTCCTATTCCCTCCCCCTGCCACCTGCCTCTATGAGGGTATTCCCCCACCAACTCTCATCTTCCCTCCTTGTCATTCCCCTATATTGGGGCATCTAACGCCCTCAGGCCCAAGGGCCTCTACTCCCCCTGATGGCTGACAAGACCCTTCTCTGCCACATACGTGGCCAGCAACATGAGTCTCTCCATGTGTATTTTTTGGTTGGTGATCCAGTTTCTGGAAGCATTGGGAGGTCAGACCAGTTGCTCCCTCCAAGGGGCTGCAAACTCCCTCAACTCCTTCAGTCCCTTCTCCAACTCCTCCATCTGGGACCTCACATTCAGCCCAATGGTTGCTGTGAAGTGAATCTTGGGTATTCCGAACTTTTCGGCTAATAACCACTTATCAGTGAGTACATACCATGTTCATTCTTTTGTGACTGAGTTACCTCGTTCAGGATGATATTTTCAAGTTCCATCCATTTGGCTGCAAATTTCATGAAGTCATTGTTTTTAATAGCTGAGTAGTACTCCATTGTGTAAATGTACCACAATTTCTGTATCCATTCCTCTGTTGAGGGACATCTGGGTTGTTTCCAGCTTCTGGCTATTATAAATATGGCTGCTACGAACATAGTGGAGCATGTGTCTTTATTACATGTTGGAGCATCTTCTGGGTATATGCCCAGGAATGGAATAGCTGAGTCCTCAGGTATCATTTTTCTGAGGGTCTGCCAAACTGATTTCCAGAGAGGTTGTATCAGTTCCAATCCCACCAGCAATGGAGGAGTATTCTTCTTTCTCCACATCTTCACCAGCATCTGCTATCTGGTTTTATGTGGAGGTCCTTGATCCACTTGGACTTGAGATTTGTACAGGGAGATAGGAATGGATCAATTCGCATTCTTCTACATGTAGACTGCCAGTTGAACCAGCACCATTTGTTGAAAATGCTGTCTTTTTTCCACTGTACGGTTTTAACTCCTTTGTCAAAAATTAAGTGACTGTAAGTGTGTGGGTTCATTTCTGGGTCTTCAATTCTATTCCATTCATCTACCTGCCTGTTGCTGTACCAATACCATGCAGTTTTTAATCACTACTGCTCTGTAGTACAGTTTGAGGTCAGGGATGCTGATTCCCCCGGAAGTCGTTTTATTGTTGAGAATAGTTTTTGCTATCCTGTTTTTTTTTTTTGTTATTCCATATGAATTTGAGAATTGCTCTTTCTAAGTCTATGAAGAAATGAGTTGGAATTTTGATGAGGATTACATTGAATATGTAGACTGCTTTTGGCAGGATGGCCATTTTAACTATATTAATCTTGCCAATCCATGAGCATGGGAGATCTTTCCATCTTCTGAGGTCTTCAATTTCTTTCCTCAGAGACTTGAAGTTCTTGTCATACAGATCTTTCACTTGTTTTGTTAGAGTCACACCAGGGTACTTTATATCCTTTGTGATTATTATGAAGGGTGTCATTTCCCTAATTTCTTTCTCAACCTGTTTATCCTTCAAGTATAGGAAGGCTATTGATTTGTTTGAGTTAATTTTGTATCCAGCCACGTTGCTAAAGTTGTTAATCAGCTGTAGCAGATCTCTGGTGGAATTTTTTGAGTCACTTAAGTATACCATCATATCATCTACAAATAGTGATATTTTGATTTCTTCCTTTCCAATTTGTATCCCTTTGATCTCCTTTTGTTGTCTAATTGCTCTAGCTAGAAATTCAAGCACTATACTGAGTAGATAGGGAGAGAGAGGGCAGCCTTGTCTAGTCCCTGATTTTAGTGGGATTGCTTCGAGTTTCTCTCCATTTAGTTTGATGTTGGCTACTGGTTTGCTGTATATTGCTTTTACTATGTTTAGGTATGGGCCTTGAATTCCGATCTTTCCAAGACTTTTATCAAGAAGAGATGTTGAATTTTGTCAAATGCTTTTTCAGCATCTAATGAAATGACCATGTGGATTTTTTCTTTGAGATTGTTTATGAAGTAGATTACATTGATGGATTTCCAAGTATTGAACCATCCCTGCATCCATGGGATGAAGCCTACTTGATCATGATGAATGATCATTTTGATGTGTTCTTGGATTCGGTTTGCGAGAATTTTATTGAGTATTTTTGCATCGATATTCATAAGGGAAGTTGGTCTGAAGTTTTCTTTCTTTGTTGGGTCTTTGTGAGGTTTTGGTATCAGTGTAATTGTGGCCTCATAGAAGGAATTGGGTAGTGTTCCTTCTGTTTCTATTTTGTGGAATAGATTGAAGAGTACTGCTATTAGGTCTTCTTTGAAGGTCTGAAAGAATTCTGCAGTGAACCCATCTGTTTCTGGACTTTTTTTGGTTAGGAGACTATTAGTGACTGCTTCTATTTCTTTAAGAGTTATGGGACGGTTTAGATGGTTTATCTGATCCTGACTTATAACTTTGGTATTTGGTATATGTCTAGAAACTTGTCCATTTTGTCCAGATTTTCCAATTTTGTTGAGTACAGGCTTTTGTAGTCGGATCTGATGATTTTTTGAATTTTCTCAGAATCTGTTGTTATTTCTTCCTTTTCATTTCTACTTTTGTTAATTTGGATACTGTCTCTGTGTCCTCTGGTTAGTCTAGTTAAGGGTTTATCTATCTTGTTGATTTCCTCAAAGAACCAGCTCCTGGTTTTGTTGATTTTTTGTATAGTTCTTTTTGTTTCTACTCGGTTGATTTCAGCCCTGAGTTTGATTATTTCCTGCCTTCTACTCCTCTTGGCTGCATTAGCTTCTTTTTTGTCCTAAAGCTTTCAGGTGTGTTGTTAAGTTGCTAGTATATGCTCTCTCCAGTTTCTTTTTGGAAGCATTCAGAGCTATGAGTTTCTCTGTTAACACTGCTTTCATCTTGTCCCATAAGTTTGGGTATGTTGTACTTTCATTTTCATTAAATTCTAGGAAGTCTTTAATTTCTTTCTTTATTTCTTCCTTGACCAAGTTATCATTGAGTAGAGCATTGTGCAGCTTCCATGTGTATGTGGGCTTTCTGTTGTTGCTGTTGCCATTGATGACCAGCCTTAATCTGTAGTGATTTGATAGCAGGCATGGGATTATTTCACTCTTCTTATATTTGTTGAGGTTTGTTTTGTGACTGATTATATGGTCAGTTTTGGAGAAGGTACCATGAGGTACTAAGAAGAAGGTATATCCTTTTGATTTAGGATGAAATGTTCTATAGATATCTGTTAAATCCATTTGGTCCATAACATCTGTTAGTTTCACTGTGTCTCTGTTTAGTTTGTGATTCCAAGATCTGTCCATTGATCATAGTGGGGTGTTGAAGTCGCCTACTATTATTGTGTGAGGTGCAATGTGTGCTTTGAGCTTTAGTAAAGTTTCTTTTATGTATGTGGGTGCCCTTGCATTTGGAGCATAGATGTTCAGACCTGAGAGTTCTTGGTAGATTTTTCCTTTGATGAGTATGAAGTGTCCTTCCTTATCTTTTTTGATGACTTTTGGGTGAACGTCGATTTTATCCAATATTAGAATGTCTACTCCATTCTGTTTCTTGGGACCATTTGCCTGGAAAATTGTTTTCCAGCCCTTTATTCTGAGGTAGTGTTTGTCTTTAACCCTGAGGTGCGTTTCCTGGGTGCACCAAAATGCTGGGTCCTGTTTATAGATCTAGTGTGTCAGTCTATGACTTTTTATTGAGGAATTGAGTCCATCAATATTAATAGATATTAAGTAATAGTGACTGTTGCTTCCTGTTATTTTTGATGTTATTTTTATGTTTGTGTGGCTATCTTCTTTTGAGTTTGTTGAAAGATTACTTTCTTGCTTTTTCTAGGGTGTAGTTTTCCTCCTTGAGTTTACATTTTCCATCTATTATTCTTTGTAGGGCTGGGTTGTGGAAACATACTGTGCAAATTTGGTTTTGTCATAGAATATTTTGGTTTCACCATCTATGATAATTGAGAGTATTTCTGGGTATAGCAGCCTGGGCTGGCATTTGTGTTCTCTTAGAGTCTGTATGAGTTCTGTCCAGGATCTTCTCGCTTTCACAGTTCTTGGTGATAAGTCTGGTGTAATTCTAATAGGTCTGCCTTTACATGTTACTTGACCCTTTCCCCTTACTGATTTTAATATTCTTTCCTTATTTTGTGTATTTGGTGTTTTGAGTATAATGTGACAGAAGGAATTTCTTTTCTGGTCCAACCTATCTGGAGTTCTGTAGGCTTCTTGAATGTTTATGTTCATCTCTTTCTTTAGGTTAGGGAAGTTTTCTTTAATTTTGTTGAAGATATTTATTGGTCCTTTAAGTTGGGAATCTTCACTTTCTTCTATACCTATTATCCTCAGGTTCTGCTTCTCATTGTATCCTGGATATCCTGGATGTTTTGGGTTAGGAGCTTTTTGCATATTGCATTTTCTTTGACTGTTTTGTCAATCTTTTCTACGGGATCTTCCGTACTTGAGATTCTTGATTCTATCTCTTGTATTTTGTTGGTGATGCTTGCATCTATGTCTCCTGATCTCTTTCCTAGGTTTTCTAACTCCAGGGTTGTCTCCCTTTGTGACTTCTTTATTGTTTCTATTTCTATTTTTAGTTCCTGGATGGTTTTGTTCATTTCCTTCATTGGTTTGATTGTCTTTTCCTATAATTCTGCCTATTTGATTGTGTGAGACTAGCTTTCTTCCAGTATTATTTGGCTATTGACCCTTGGTGGCCCAGTCATAGGTCTCCTGCCACAGATGGAAACTGGAAGGCTCCTTCCCCGAGCTGTTCCTCAGTCCCTGTGTCCCAAGGATTCTGGGAGAGTGGGGGAGAGTCCTGCTGAGCAGTGTTGCTCCTCTTACCCCCTCTCATGGGCTTTTCCACATTCCTGTGAGGCTAGCTTTCTCCCAGCGCTATTTGGCTATAGAGCCCTGGTGGCCCAGGCAGAGGTCTTCCGCCACATATGGAAACAATGACATATACTTTTAATCACTGTAAACTGTAATCAATCTTACTGTCTAATAAAATAAATTTCCCCTTACTATATCTTTTTTCCATTCAGCTTCACAGGTTTTCTTTAATTTTCATATTTGTAACATTTATTTTAAAATGTGTGTGCATGAGCGTGTGTGTGTGTGTTGTGTGTGTGTGTGTGTGTGTATGTGTAAATGCTATGGTGTATGTATGCATAAAACTTAAAAGAGAACCTGTTTGTTGTCAGTTCTTTTTTTCTCTACCCCATGGGCTCTGAGGATTGATCTTATGTCTTCAGACTTGGCCGTAAATCCCTTTCCCTGGTAAGCCATCTTCTGGACTCAGGAATTTATTCTTCTTAGAGATTTAATGACTGGTTTGTCAATATACCATATCTATTATTATTTACAGAAGTAATTTAATTGACAATGAATTACATTTGAAAAATATTTTGTGTAAATCTGATGTCTGTAGAATTACATTACTTTTTCTTTTAAAAATCTAGCATAAAATGGAAAGAGAGCAGGGAGGAGCAATGGGAGGGTTTAAATGGAGGAAAGGAAAGAAATAAATGTTTAAGTAAAATATTATCTCAAAAATAAACAAAAGAAAAGACGCTGGCACATTATACACTTCAACTATGGAGTCTACTCACAACCTTAAGCAAACGTTCACAGTTTCTAAATAAATTCTTTAAAGAATTTATGTGGTTCTTTGGTTTATCTTTAGTAATAATATAGGTCTTATTTTAAGAGCATTGTGACTAGAACTATTTCCCTTCAGCATGTACTTTATTCTTTGAGTTGTCTTGAAGGCTTTGGTGTGGTTAGATAAGGGGAAGATCATTGTGATATCAGTCTTCTCTAGGTAGGAACTGGGTCAAGCTTGCTATTTACTGTTCAGATGTTAGATTTTTACATTTTTCTCTCCTTTTTCTATCACGTTCAGAGGGAAATATGTGGAAACTCCTATGTATGTTCGTGGCTTTCTTTTTTATTTAGTATTGAGATTTTATTTTCTAAAGCTCATCATTTTTACAAAACAGAACACAACAAAAAGCAAGTGCTACATCCCAGCAAAGTTTGTACAATTTCCGTGCCTTTCATAATTATGATACTGACACCTTAGGCACATCCTAACCACACTCATATTTCCCTGCTGACCACAGACATCCAGGTGTTTTGTTTGGGGGTGACTTTATAAAAATAACTTTTTATTGTTCCAGTTGTTTTTCCTGAGAAGTGATTTCATTTGTTAGACCAAATGAAAATATTTTATACTTTGATTTTTGTGGTTTTTTTTTTTTTTTTTTTTAAACATTCAGCTGAAACACACAATGAGTAGTTGTTTTATTTATGGGAGTTCAAGGCAGCAAAGCTCAGCTTTATTTGTGTGTCATACGTATGAAATGCCCCTAGGGACAAGTGGTATTAGCACACCTGTTCTCTGACTTCAGTGACTTTTCAGAACAATTCTTTTGTTTATTCCCCTTAGTTTTTTAAAAGGTGGTTTTATTTGGAAAAGATTTTTTTTCTGTAGACTGTTTTTAATTATGAAGGGATGAAATTGGGACATTTTGATGCATGTTCATAGTATATTTTGAACACATTCCCTCTCCATTTCTATTCCTCTGCCCTACTTACTATTAACCCCTCCCACTACTCCCTTACATTCCCCAGAGTGTGCACATGCAAAAACATAGCTCTTACTGCAAAGGGGCTAAGCAATAGTTTATTCTGCAGCCAAATGTGAATGGCCATGGCCTGGGAACACAGATTTAGGTTACCCCAAATTCCATGTTCCCATGTGAAAGCAATTCCATGATTTGTTTTGATAGTTTCAGAATAAAGAAAATTGTTAGTTAAGATTCTTTTCCACATTGGTTAAAAAATCAGCAAGATAATAGGAGCCTTATATTATATAGCTGTCTCCCAAGAGGCTTTGCCAGAGCCTGACAAATACAGAGGCAGATGCTTGCAGCCAATTATTGGACTGAGCATGGGGACCTCAGTGGGGGAGTTAGGGGAAGGACTGAAGGAGTTGAAGGGAATTGCAACCCCATAGGAAGAACAACAATATCAACCACCCAGATCTTGCAGAGCTACCAGGGAATAAACCCCTATCCAAAGAGTACACATGGAAGGACCTATGGCTCCGGCCGCATATGTAGCAGAGGATGGCCTTGTCTGGCATCAGTGGGAGGAGAGGCCCTTAATCCTGTGAAGGCTAGATGCCCCAGTGTAGGGAATGTCAGGGGAGTGAAGTGGGAATGGGTGGAGGGGTGTGGGAGCACCCTCATAGAAGCAAGGGGAGGAGTAGGGGATAGGGGGTTTGTGGAAGGGAAACCAGGAAAGGGGATAACATTTGAAATCTAAGTAAATCAAATATCCAATAAAAATCATCAAGGATAATTACAGAAGGAAAAACTTTGCTATAGACCTTACAATGTCATTGATCTGCATTTTCAGTTCCTTGGTTGTTGGAAACTAGGGTCTTGTTAAATTAATATATTCCAAAATATTTTTTTCATCTGGTAGACACAGGATTATAGGTCCAACAAAGAGGTTGGCAAAGAATGGCTATCAGATGGCTAGAGATAGACAAAGATAGATTGTAACCAACCTCTGGACATGCACCATCTGAACTCTCTATACTCATCAAAGTTTTAGTCAGTTACTCTGCCTCACAGAAGAGTCCACTTTGAAAATGCAGATGCCTTCTGGGAAATTTTGTTCACAAGAGTTTTCTTTGCTATGTGGCCAACTAGCCACAGGACTTAGAAAACATAGATCTGTCTGGTTAATAAATCCATGAGTTTTCCTACAATAGTACAGTAACTTTTTAATGAGTTTATTGAATAACTATAACTTCTTATAACATGCTTAATGAGAAACTGGCAAAACAATTACTAAGAGCTTGCTTGAATATAATTACTTTTAATAATGTCTTATTTTAGATTTTAGTCAGAAATACAAATCAAATATATTTGTTCCTTCCTTCCTTCCTTCCTTTCTTCCTTCCTTCCTTCCTTCCTTCCTTCCTTCCTTCCTTCCTTCCTTCCTTCCTTCCTTTCTTCCTTCCTTCCTTCCTTCCTTCCTTCTTTTCTTCCATTCTCTCTCATTCCCTCACTCCCTCCTCTCTTCTTTCTCTCACCTCTAGTAGAGGTTAACCTCAGATTCATTATGTAGGCAAAGATGACCTTTAAATTCTTATTCTCCTGCCTTAACCTCCCAGATGCTGAGATTATAGATGTGTATCACCACACTAGTTTTATATGGAGAGATGGATGGAATAGGATGCTTCATGCATACAAGGCAAGTACTTCATCACCACATAAAATTTTGTATGCAATTTAAGGAGGCTTCATGCATTTTTCTGATACCTGTTAGTTGAACTCAAGATAATATTGTATTAGAAGAAATTTGACAAATCATTTTCTTACAACATTATGCTTTTCTTGAGACTTGAATTTAATGATGTATGATGTGCTATGAACTTAAGAGATGATATTGTTATATAAGAGGAAATATGACTTCTAAGACCTATTTGTGTGTGTATATATATGAATACCATCTAATCTGATCTGTCTTTCTGAAATAGTTATATTTTACCCACTGTAGTCTTTTCTCATTACCTTTCATTTTCTATGTTTCATTTATGTGGCCTTTCTTTTGAATTTTATTTTCTGAGTCATACCAACTCTCTATATTTCTATGTTAAATTACAAATAAGTTTGATGACCTCATATACATCTCATTATGGCACAATTAGTTATTTGTTAATTCGAGTCACTGGAGAATAATTTAGAGAGGCTAAGCTTTTATACACTATTTTTTATGGATCAGAAATGTCTACTATTCTTTGTCCATGGATCTGGGTTTGTAAAATTATTGGGTAGGGCTTATAATTAAACATTTTTGAAGGTGCTGTTGATAATATGTCATGAAAAATAATTGATTTCAGTGGAAGATGAACATGTGGATCATTACTGTATCCATGGTGAGAACACAATTGAAATACTATTCCTTATTAAAATTCCTTTACCATATTAAATCATTTCACTGGCTACGGATGATGGTGTACTAATGTACTGTTGCTGGTAATTGATGAATTCATTGGTTCATTATTTCTTTGAATAACAAGTGATGCTCTTGAAGGATAGTGCCATGCATGATTGATTTATGTGAGAACATGTCAGATCAGATTCTATAGTCAAATCTGAGGTTAATTAGACTTAGGGCAATTAAATAAAGATCTGAATTACTCTGATATGAAAACCCAAGTCATTGCAAGCCAGTCATGAGATAAATACGGTTGTGACTTGTTTGGTTTGGACGGGTAGTATTTGATTACAGTTTGATATCTCAAACATAAAATTTGAAGATTTCTGCAGAAAATCCAGGAGTTTGTATTTCATTTGGAAAACTAACATTCTGGCATCACTAGGCCTCAACAGTCTGAATTTTAGCTGGATGCTTCATTGTATACACTTTGTTTTCTTTCACAGAGATGAAGATGAATGGTTTCTGGCACATCTTATCAAATGAAGGAAAGTAAGTGGTAAGCCGAGAGAACGGCATATAGGAAAGAGCTCATTTCTTACTAAAACACAAGGATTGTCTTGTGTATATGTAAATTGTACTTCTATCCCCAAGCAGCAACTTAAAATTACCATTATGTGAGCAACCGTATTAGGAAGTATGATTAATAAGTGGAAAACTTGTCCAATGAGAAATTTAAGGATCAGAGAAAACTGGGTCCTATATTTTGAATTAAAAAATCTGAGTAATATCTCTGTGAGATTCAGATAAGTACTAGCTGTAAACATTTTCTGCATATTAGAAATATTTTTTTTGTTCCGTTTTTGAGACATGATCTCCCACTATACCCAACAGTGGCCTAGGTCGTCTCACTGTATCCAAAGAGGAACTGTGTGTCCTCTTTGCTTGACCTCCCAAGTGATCACATGCATGAACTACCACACCTTGCTCTAGAAATATGTTTTTAAATAGATGAGGATTTTGTAAAAATATTGTATTAAAAACAGAAAGAATTATATGTCCTATCAGGACATAATAAATTAGTAAATTTAATCTCAACCAGCAATACTAGCTTAGAATATTGAAGAAATAGCTGAGATCCTCATGTGGAATTTGATAGAGGACTTAAAATATTTGGGTCAGCATCTGTTGTAGCTGATGAAACCCCATACATACCAAATACCTCCAGGCTAACTACATCTATGTACAATATAAATAATATCAACAATATTGAAGAAGTTTTGGGCACAGAGCCTGTAGGAGGCACATCAGAAAGCAAACTGTGTTGAGGAGCCTTGAGATACTAGACTTTGAGGAAATATTAGGGTATGGCTATAGGTGGTACCCACATGGAAGTATTTTAACATCAAATGTTCGTGACATCTCAGATGACGAAATCTGTGGTGACACATTGCCATTTGTCAGCTACTAGTTTGTATCAAGTGGTTAGCAAAGATGGTTTATGTCTTGGAGTAAGTAAAACTTCAATCTGAAAGTGATCCAGTGACATGCACACCAAAGCTTTGCCTGAGGCATTGGAGACACAATTCAATGCTGTGTGACATAGAGAAAGCTTATTCATGGTGCTTTGGGGGTTTTGGAAGACAGTGGAGAGAGAGAGAGAGAGAGAGAGAGAGAGAGAGAGAGAGAGAGAGAGAGAATAGAAACTGCTCGTGCTACTTGGGGAAAACTCTTGCTTCGGCTCTTTAGAGATGAACAGATCATAAATCTTGATTTTTCCTGTTGACGTTAAAATTGACCTGCAAAATGTGAAAGGGCTTGCTCAAACTGTTACAAGTAATTGAATATACTATGTCAAGCAAAAAAAAATCTCCCAGGAACTCTTCTGACAATGAGGTTTTAGTTTATATTCCTCTGATGGAAATGGCTTCATGAAGTGACAGCTACAGATTACACTGTACACTCTGAATACTGAAGTTGTGGCAATTCAAGAGAATGCTCTGTGATTTTTAAGATTCATAAAAATGACTTGACACTGTTTGAACAAAACTGAGCTCTCCAATTAAAATCATGTGAGCCGGGAGACTCTGGAGGAATTTTCTGAACTGAAGAGATATGTTGGTAAAAACTGAATAACTTCTCCGGGGTGCCGGATCCCATCCAGTTGTGTTCTTAATGGTATACACATTGGACAAAGATTGTAGGCTTATTTACAATGTGTGTGAATGAACAAAAGTAAATAAAAGTTTTCAATGAAGAGTATAAAACTGCATTCTGTACTACATGATCAAGATAAAATTTACAGTTAGACAAGGATATCTGAATGTGACTTCTGATTTTAATGTTTATCTAGTATATGATTTAAGTTGTACTCTTCACTATAACACGTTTGCATGATTATCTGAGGCATACTTAATAAAAGTTTATTTTCAGATCCTTTAGTACAAGTTTTCATATACAAAACAATCTTATTATGTAGGAGTACCATAGGCAGCCCACTAAGTCATGCGCTGGGCTCTCCTGGAAGCTTGCAAAGCCATGGAGTGCTTTAATTAATTAATTAATTAATTAATTAGCTAATTAATTAATTAATTTTCATTACTGTGTTTATATATTGAGCAGTTGATTTCTTTCAATAGTTATTATTCTTATTTTCTAAATACCTTCCTAAATGATGAATTGAATTACAAACTCTTGCCTCAGAGTTTTGCTTGAGAAAATGACAAGAGCCAATTTGGCTTTGCCCTCTAAATGCCTTTCAAATAATGACCAGAAGCTGATGCTGGCTGATCTCTCTGGATGGGCATGGCCTGATTACTGTATTTGCTATGACAGTGGCCGTTGGCTGTGACTGTTCACTTCTTCATTCATGTTTCCTTAGAATTGCTGAAATTGTTGGTGTTCTTTTCCACCATGCTGCACATTCTAAGTAACTGGAAGCAAGAAGAGGCAAATGTAAACAACTGATTTATTCCTAGCTAAGGCAAACATTTTCCAACACTGTTGTTTAGAAAGCTTTGTATACAAGCAACAGTGTTTTAAAGATTTTCATCGTGACGTCTGTTGTATTTGTAAAAGTTTACTGTACTTCCTGGTCATTATTATTGATAATTATACTTTTCTTAATTTTGTTATAAACTCCATCAGGGCATCGGTTCTAAATAATGTATTCATTATACTAAGTGCAGTGTAGATAATCAATAAGTGTCCTTTGAGATAATATTTTTAGAATAGTTGAAATGAAACCTAATAGTTGAGTAATGTGTAGTAATCAGGCTAGACTGCATTGCATTGATGGTAAACCTTTGTGACTTTATACACAACTTATTTCTTACTCTTTACTCTTACTGATAGGGACCTGGGCTGGTGTAGGCTTCATACTTTATAGTGGTACTATCTAGAATGGTGTTGTCCACTCACATTGGACAATCAGCATAGAAGTTTCTAAATTCATTTTCCTGGCCAGAATTAGTCTTCTCCTAGGTGCAACGAGATGGAGGTGCTGAGAAACAAATACAATACTTGATGAATGTTAGTATTGTTGTTAGAACATGATAAGTGAACTAGATGAGACCACTATAAAGTTTACTAAAATTGTGGGATATAAATTCTAGAATAGCTGCCAGGTATTTTATGTAAATTTCTAAAAATGAAAATAAACTTATTTCCTAAGACTACCATAAGTAGAATGCTAGGATCTCCTGGAAATTCACAAAGTGGCACAATGTTTTCCATTTATTTGTTTGTTTGTTTGTCTGTGTGTGTCTGAGTGTGTGCAGATATATGCATATGTGCATGATACACACACACATACACACACACACACACACACACACACACACACACACACACACACACACACACACACATATATATTAGCCAAAGGTCAGCCTTGGATGGTATTTCACAGGAGCTAACTACTGTATTTATTGAGACAGGGTTCCTGATTAGCCTGGAGCTTGCTGGATAGAGTAGGTTTGCTGGCCAAGAAACCTCCAGATATCTGGCTATTTCTACCTCCCCAGCACAAGGATGACAGGGATGGGTTGTTGGGATTGATCGCATGTCTTCCCACTTATGTGGCAAGCACTTGACCAGCTTAGCTTTGTCATTAGCCTAAAGTGTGTTGAGGATCATTGACTGATAGCACTATATAAGCAAAAGAGCTTTGATCCAATGTTGTAGATCTTAGTGCAGAGCAGATAGTCCTCAGCCTAGAGCTATTATTGTTTTTATGGGGATGGCCACTTTCTATGCAGAAATTAGGGCCTCCAGAACATATTTCCAGGTGTGAATCACACTGCTTATTCTGCCAAAGAATTGTGTTACCCTCTACATTGATGATGGTCCTGGGGACCTGGACCTACTTTTTCAAGGGTAAAGTCACATATTTCTAGACCTTGTATTGAATTAACAAGGGCTTTCCCTTCTTTTTTTTTAATTTTTATTTTTGATACGTTATTTACATGTCAAATGTTTCCCCCTTTCCAGGTCTCCACTTTGGAAACCCCCAATCCCCTCGCACTCCACTACCTATATGAGGGTATTCCCCCACCCCCCCCCACACGCCCACCCACTCCCATCTTCCCACCTTGGCATTCCCATATACTTGGGCCTCTAACACCCTCAGGCCCAAGGGCATCTAATCCCCCTGATGGCTAACAAGGCCCTCCTCTGCCACATATGTAGTCTGAACAATGGGTCCCTCCATGTGTATTCTTTGGTTAGTGGTCCAGTCTCTAGGAGCACCGGGAGATCAGGCCAGTTGACACTGTTGTTCCCTCCATGGGGCTGCAAACTCCCTCAGCTCCTTCAGTCCCTTCTCCAACTCCTCCATCTGGGACTTCACACTAGTCCAATGGTTACTGTGAAGTGAAATTTGGGTATTCTGAACTTTTGGGTTAATATCCACTTATCAGTGAGTACATACCATGTTCGTTCTTTTGTGACTGAGTTACCTCGCTCAGGATGATATTTTCAAGTTCCATCCATTTGCCTGCGAATTTCATGAAGTCATTGTTTTTAATAGCTGAGTAGTATTCCATTGTGTAAATGTACCACATTTTCTGTATCCATTCCTCTGATGAGGGACATCTGGGTTGTTTCCAGCTTCTGGCTATTATAAATATGGCTGCTATGAACATAGTGGAGCATGTGTCTT
>CM052702.1:14020832-14083036 GCA_028551405.1 Uromys caudimaculatus
GTATATTCATTTTTCGGAGGATCCACCAAACTGATTTCTAGAGTGGTTGTACCAGCTTGCAATCCCACTAGCAATAGGGGAGCGTTCCTCTTTCTCCACATCCTCGCCAGCATCTGCTGTCACCTGAGTTTTTGATCTTAGCCATTCTGACTGGTGTGAGGTGGAATCTCAGACTTGTTTTGATTTGCATTTCCCTGATGACTAAAGATGTTGAGCATTTCTTTAGGTGTTTCTCAGCCCTGCGAATTTCCTCAATTGAGAATTCTCTGTTTAGCTCTGTTCCCCATTTTTTGATAGGGTTATTTGGTTTTCTGGAGTCTAACTTCTTGAGTTCTTTGTATATGTTGGATATTAGCCCTCTATCGGATTTAGGATTGGTAAAAAAACTTTTCCCAATCTGTTGGTTGCCATTTTGTCCTATTGACAGTGTCCTTTGCCTTACAGAAGCTTTGCAATTTCATGAGGTCCCATTTGTTGATTCTTGATCTTAGAGCATAAGCCATTGGTGTTCAGGAACTTTTCCCCTGTACCCATGTGTTCGAGGATTTTCCCCACTTTCTCTTCTATTAGATTCAGTGTATCTGGTTTCATGTGGAGGTCCTTAATCCTTGTGGACTTGAGCTTTGTACAGGAAGATAGGAATGGATCAATTCTCATTCTTCTACATGTAGACCAGCACCATTTGTTGAAAATGCTGTCTTTTTTCCACTGGATGGTTTTAGCTCCTTTGTCAAAAATCAAGTGACCATAGGTGTGTGAGTTCATTTCTGGGTCTTCAGTTCTATTCCATTGATCTACCTGCCTGTCACTGTACCAATATCATGTAGTTTTTATCACAACTGCTCTGTAGTACAGCCTGAGGTCAGGGATGCTGATTTCCCCAGAATTCCTTTTGTTGTTGAGAATAGCTTTTACTATCTTGGGTTTTTTGTTATTCCAAATAAAATTGAGAATTGCTCTTTCTAAGTCTGTAAGGAATTGAGTTAGAATTTTGATGGGAATTGTATTGAATCTGTAGATTCCTTTTGGCAAGATGGCCGTTTTTACTATATTAATCCTGCCAATCCATGAGCACAGGAGAGCTTTCCATCTTCTGAGGTCTTCGATTTCTTTCTTCAAAGACTTGAAGTTCTTGTCATACAGATCTTTCACTTGTATGGTTAGAGTCACACCAAGATACTTTATACTGTTTGTGACAATTTTGAAGGGTGTGATTTCCCTAATTTCTTTCTCAGCCTGTCTATCCTTTGAGTATAGGAAGGCTACTGATTTGTTTGAGTTAATTTTATATCCGGCCACCTTGCTGAAGTTGTTTATCAGCTGCAGCAGTTCTCTGGTGGAGTTTTTCGGGTCACTTAAGATCATCATATCATCTGCAAATTATGATATTTTGATTTCTTCCTTTCCAATTTGTATTCCTCTGACATCCTTTGGTTGTCTAATTGCTCTAGCTAGAACTTCAATTACTATATTGAATAGATAGGGGGAAAGGGGGCGGCCTTGTCTACTCCCTGATTTTAGTGGGATTGCTTCAAGTTTCTCTCCATTTAGTTTGATGTTGCCTACTGGTTTGCTGTATAATGGTTTTACTAGGTTTAGGTATGGGCCTTGAATTCCTGATCTTTCCAAGACTTTTATCAAGAAGGATGTTGAATTTTGTCAAATGCTTTTTCAGCATCTAATGAAATGACCATGTGGGTTTTTTCTTTGAGTTTGTTTATGTAGTGAATTACATTGATGGATTTCCGTATATTGAACCATCCCTTCATCCCTGGGATGAAGCCTATTTGATCATGATGAATGATCATTTTGATGTGTTCTTGGATTCGGTTTGCGGGAATTTTATTGAGTATATTTGCATCGATATTCGTAGGGAAATTGGTCTGAAGTTTTCCTTCTTTGTTGGGTCTTTGTGAGGTTTTGGTATCAGTGTGATTGTGGCCTCATAGAAGGAATTGGGTACTGTTCCTTCTGTTTCTATTTTGTGGAATAGATTGAAGAGTATTGGTATTAGGTCTTCTTTGAAGGTCTGATAGAATTCTGCAGTGAACCCATCTGGTCCTGGGCTTTTTTGGTTGGGAGACTTTTAATGACTGCTTCTATTTCTTCAGGGGTTATAGGACTGTTTAGATGGTTTATCTGATCCTGACTTAACTTTGGTATTTGGTATCTGTCTAGAAACTTGTCCATTATATCCAGATTTTGCAGTTTTGTTGAGTATAGGCTTTTGTAGTAGGATCTGATGATTTTTTGAATTTCCTCAGAATTTGTTGTTATGTCTCCCTTTTCATTTCTAATTTTGTTAATTTGGATACTGTCTCTGTGTCCTCTGGTTAGTCTGGCTAAGGGTTTATCTATCTTGTTGATTTTCTCAAAGAACCAGCTCCTGGTTTTGTTGATTCTTTGTATAGTTCTTTTTGTTTCTACTTGGTTGATTTCAGCCCTGAGTTTGATTATTTCCTGCCTTCTACTCCTCTTCGCTGCATTAGCTTCTTTTTGTTCTAGGGCTTTCAGGTGTGTTGTTAAGCTGCTAGTGTATGCTCTTTCCATTTCTTTTTGGAGGCACTGAAAAGTATAAGGTTTCCTCTTAACACTGCTTTCATTGTGTGCCATAAGTTTAGGTATGTTGTACTTTCATTTTCATTAAATTCTAGGAAGTCCTTAATTTCTTTTTATTTCTTCCTTGACCAAGTTATCACTGAATAGAGCATTATTCAGCTTCTATGTGTATGCGGGCTTTCTGTTGTTATTGTTGCCATTGAAGACCAGCCTTGATCCATAGTGATCTGATAGGAGGCATGGGGTTATTTCAATCTTCTTATATCTGTTGAGGTTTTGTGACCAATTATATGATCAATTTTGGAGAAGGTACCATGAGGTGCTGAGAAGAACGTATATTCTTTTGATTTAGGATGAAATGTTCTATAGATATCTGTTAAATCCATTTGGCCCATAACATCTGTTAGTTTCACTGTGTCTCTGTTTCGTTTGTGTTTCCAAGATCTGTCCATCGATGATAGTGAGGTGTTGAAGTCTCCTACTATTATTGTGTGAGGTGCAATGTATGCTTTGAGCTTTAGTAATGTTTCTTTTATGAATGTGGGTGCCCTTGCATTTGGAGCATAGATGTTCAGAATTGAGAATTCTTCTTGGTAGATTTTTCCTTTGATGAGTATGAAGTGTCCTTCCTTATCTTTTTTGATGACTTTTGGGTGAAAGTCGATTTTATCCGATATTAGAATGTCTACTCCAGCCTGTTTCTTGGGACCATTTGCCTGGAAAATTGTTTTCCAGCCCTTTACTCTGAGGTAGTGCTTGTCTTTTTCATGGAGGTGTGTTTCCTGAATGCAGCAAAATGCAGCGTCCTGTTTATTGATGCAGTCTGTAAGTCTTTGTCTTTTTCATTGGGGAATTGAGTTCTTTGATGTTAAGAGATATTTAGGAATAGTGATTGTTGCTTCCTGTTATTTTCAATGTTACTTTTACGTTTGTGTGGCTATCTTCTTTTGAGTTTGTTGAAAGATTACTTTCTTGATTTTTCTAGGGTGTAGTTTCCCTCCTTGAGTTGACGTTTTCCGTCTATTATTTTTTGTAGGGCTGGGTTTGTGGAAACTTATTGTGTAAATTTGGTTTTGTCATAGAATATTTTGGTTTCACCATCTATGGTAATTGAGAATTTTGCTGGGTATAGCAGTCTGGGCTGGCATTTGTGTTCTCTTTGTGTCTGTATGAGTTCTACCCAGGATCTTCTAGCTTTCATAGTCTCTGGTGAGAAGTCTGGTGTAATTCTGATAGGTCTGCCTTTATATGTTACTTGACCTTTTTCCCTTACTGCTTTTAATATTCTTTCCTTGTTTTGTGTATTTGGTGTTTTGACTATCATGTGATGGGAGGAATTTCTTTTCTGGTCCAATCTATTTGGAGTTCTGTAGGCTTCTTTTATATTTATGTTCATCTCTTTCTTTAGGTTAGTGAAGTTTTCTTTTATAATTTTGTTGAAGATATTTACTGGTCCTTTAAGTTGGGAATCTTCACTCTGTTTTATACCTATTATCCTTAGGTTCTATCTTCTCATTGTGTCCTGGATTTCATGGATGTTTTGGGTTAGGATCTTTTTTCATTTTGCATTTTCTTTGACTGTCGTGTCAATTTTTTCTATGGTATCTTCTGCACCTGAGATTCTCTCTTCTATCTCTTGTATTCTGTTAGTGATGCTTGCATCATTGACTTCTGATCTCTTTCCTAGGTTTTCTAACTCCAGGGTTGTCTCCCTTTGTGATTTCTTTATTGTTTCTATTTCTATTTTTAGTTCCTGGATGGTTTTGTTCATTTCCTTCATCTGTTTGATTGTGTTTTCCTGTAATTCTGCCTCTTTGATTGTGTTTTCCTGTAATTCTTTAATGGACTTTTGTGTTTCCTCATTAAAGTCTTCTAGTTGTTTACCTGTGTTCTCTTGTATTTCTTTAATGGCATTATTTATTTCCTTCTTAAAATCTTCTATCATCATTATGAGATATGATTTTAAATCTGAGTCTTGCTTTTCTGGTGTGTTGGAATATCCAGGGCTTACTGTGTTGAGAGAGCTGGGTTCTGATGATGCCAAGTTGCTTTGGTTTCTGTTCCTTATGTTTTTGCCCTTGCCTTTTGCCATTTGGTTAACTCTGGTTTAGGTGGTCTTACTCTCTCTTGTTGTGGCTTATCCCTCCTGAAAGCCACTGTGTAAATACTCCTTGAAGACCAGCTCTCTCTGAGAGGAATTTGGGTTTGGAGAGCTATGGCACAGGGTCAGCTTTGGGGTGCAGACAAAAACCAGAAGGATCTTGTCCTCAGCTGTCCCTTGGTTCCTGTGTCCTGATGGCTCTGCAAGGGTCCCTCTTGATCCAGTGAATTTGAACAGAAGTGGTGGTCTTGCCTGTGCTTGAAGGTATGTTGGCACTCCTGAGATACCAGCTCTCTCCTGGCATTATTTGAGTGTGGAGCCCTGTGTCACAGGATCAGCTACCAGGCTGCCAAAAGAAACCAGAAGACCACTTCACAGTCATTGTGTACTGGGATTCCAGGTGGGTCCCTCTTAGCAGATAGGCTTGTCCACACTCTTGGGAGTCTAGCTTTCTTCCAGCACTATTTGGCTATGGAGCCCTGTGGCACAGGCTGAGTTCCCCAGCCATAGATGGTAACCGGCAGTCTCCTGTCACAGGCTTTTCCTCAGTCCCTGTGTCCCAAGGGCCTGGGAAGCTACCTTTCTCCTGGCACTATTTGGCTATGGAGCCCTGGTGTGGGCTTTCCCTTCTTAAAGAGAAACTTCTACCATCCAATGAAATACTACTATGCTCCACACTTCCCATGTTTATGGGAGAGTGGGAGATTCTGAGATTCCTACTTCTAATCAGAATCTCTTGAGTGCATACATGTCAATTATTTTTTACATTATTTTATACACTATATCTATACTCTCCAATTCGATTCATAAACCTTAGATTATAAATAAAAAGCAAAATCATTTGCCCCAGCAATTTGTTGAGAAGTAAGGTGTGCTAAGTATGAGAATAGCTGCTATATGTAGCATATAATACTTTTTTATGTCCCTATTGAGTGTTCAATAAGGTAAGGTTTCCACAGAAACAACACTTACTCAGGCATTGAAACTTCCACATATTGTACAGGACTAGGAAGTCTTCTCTCATTTGTTTACCTGGAAAAAGCTTCTCTATTCCACAACAATTAGTCAAAAATACATATTCTTTCACCAGAGGTAGAAGGACAAGGGTCCTGGGTGGGAGAGGGTGGGGGGAGAAAAAAATGGGAACATGATCAGGTATTGGGGGGTGGAGAAACAGGAGAGAAGCCCTGAGGGCTAGTAGAATGCATTGAAATATGCAACTTCAGGGAGTGGAAGGTGGGAGCATCCTCTAGAATATACCAGAGACCTGGGAGGAACCTTAGATGAAATGACCAACAGTGGGGAGAGGGAACTTGTAGACTCCACCTCCAGTAGAAAGACAGGGCATCAAGTGGGGGGATGGGGTTGCTATCCCACAGTCAAAAACTATGACGCAGAATTGTTCCCGTGTAAAAGTATTGCAGGGGCAAAAATGGAAAAGAGACTGAGGGAATGGCGGTCCAGTGACTAGCCCAGTTTGGGATCCATCTCAAGGGGAGGCTTCAAGGCCTGACACTCTTTCTGATGCTATGGTGTGCTTATAAACAGGAACCTAGCATGGCTGTCCTCAGAGAGTCCCAAGAAGCAGCTGACTGAGACAGATGCAGATACTTACACCCAACCAATGGACTGAAGTTGGGGACTCTGTGGTTGAATTAGGGAAAGGCTAGAAGAAGCCAAGGAGGAGGAAGATCCCATAGGAAAATCAGTTGTCTCAACTAATGCAGACCCCTGAGATCTCTCAGACACTGAGCCACCAACCAGGCAGCATACACTAGCTGGTCTGAGGCCCCTGACACATATACAGCAGAGGACTGCCTGGCCTTCCTTCAATGAAAGAAGATGTACCTAACCCTTGAGAGACTTGAGGCCCAGGGAATGGGGAGGCCTGGTAGGAGTGGGGTGGTGGGTGTGGGAATATCCTCTTGGAGACAGAGGGGAAGAGGAATGGGATGAAGAACTATGGGAGGGCAAACCCAGAGGAGGGTAACTACTAGACTATAAAAAAATAAGTAATAAAAAAATCTATTTTTTTTTTTAGTGTCATCATGGAGAATTGATCACTCTGCCTTTTGAACTACCACACTGCATGTTATTACAGCAGTCATCACATTACCATGATATACTACTTTTTCCCTATTAAATGTCCTTGAAGATACAGGATTCCACCTTTTCCCTCAATAATTAACTTATTCATTTTCTAGCCTGATCATAGCCATCCTCCCTTCTCTACTCCCAGTCCCATCCTCACACCCCCTCTCTCATTCCCCTATCCCCTTTTACTCAGAAAATGGGTAGCCCCCTGATGGGTACCAACTCACCCTGGTATACTAAGTTGCAGCAGGACTAAGAGCATCCTCTCCTACTGAGGCCAGATAAGGCAGCCCATCTATGGGAAAGGGATCAAAAGGTAGGTACCAGAGTTAGAGACAGTCCCTACTCTAATTGTTAGGGGACCAACATGAAGAACAAGCTGCACATCTGCTACATCCAGGTAGTGCACCTAGGTTCAGCCCATGCATGTTCTTTGGTCGATAGTTCAGTCTCTGTGAGCCCCCATGGGTCCAGGTTAATTTACTCTGTAGGTCTTTTTATAGTGTCTGTGACCCTTTGGCTTCTTCAATTCTAGCTGCCACTTTTCTACAAAACTCTCCAAGCACTGCCTACTATTTGGCTATGGGTCTCTGCACCTGTTTCCATTAGCTGCTGGATGAAGCCTCTCAGAAGACAGCTACACTAAGCTCCTGTCTGCAATTATAACAGAGTATAATTAATAGTATCAGAGGTTGACTCTCTTCCATGTGGTGGGTCTTAAGTTTGGCCAGTCATTGGTTGGTCATTCTCTCAATCTCTGCTCCATCTTTATCCCTGCACTTCTTGTAGGGAGGACATATTTTGGGTTGAAGGTTTTGTGAGTGGGTTGATGTCCCCCTCCCTCCACTGGAAATTCTGCCTTCCTACAGGAGGTAGCTATATATCCCTCACTGGTAGACGTCTCAGCTAGGGCCACTACCATAGACTATTGGAGACCTTCCCCATCCCAGAGATTCCCACCACCACAACTGATTTCTGTTCTCTCTCCCAGCCTTCCCCCTTCCCCACTCCTGATCCCCATCCCTGTTCCCCTACTTATCCCTCTCCCATCCAGGTCCCTCCCTCCAATTACTTCAGATGTGTATTTTATTTCCCCTTCTGAGTGAGATTCAAGCATCTTCCCTTGGGCCCTCCTTGTTACTTAGCATCAGTGGGCCTGTGCATTGTAGCCTGGTTATTCAGTTCCTCATGGCTAATGTCCATTGTACTGGCTAGTTTTGTGTGTCAACTCGACACAAGCTGGAGTTATCACAGAGTTTCAATTGAGGAAATGCCTCCATGAGATCCAACTGTAAGGCATTTTCTCAATTAGTGATCAAGGGGGGGAGGGCCCCTTGTGAGTGGTACCATCTGTGGGCTGGTAGTCTTGGGTTCTATAAGAAAGCCAGCTGAGCAAGCCAGGGGAAGCAAGCAAGCCAGTAAGAAATATCCCTCCATGGCCTTTGCATCAGCTCCTGCTTCCTGATCTGCTTGAGTTCCAGTCCTGAGTTCCTTTAGTGATGACCAGAAATGTGGAGGAGTAAGCTGAATAAACCCTTTCCTCCCCAACTTGCCTTTTGGTCATGATGTTTGTGCAAGAATAGAAACCCTGACTAAGACATCCACTTATAAGTCAGTACATACCATGAGAGTTTTTCTGGGTCTGGGTTACTTCAATCAGGATGATACTTTCTAGTTCCATTCATTTGTCTGCAAATTTCATGATGTTTAAAAATAGCTGAATAATAGTATTCCATTGTATGAATGTACCACATTTCCTTTATCCATTCTTTTGTTGAGAGACATTTAGGTTGTTTCCAGTTTCTGGCTATTACAAATAAAGCTGCTATGAACATAGTTCAGCAAGTACTTTGTAGTATGGTGGGCATCTTTTGGCTATATGTCCCAGAGTGATATAGCTGGATCTTGAGGCAGGACTATTCCAATTTGTCTGAGAAACCACCAGATTGATTTTCACAGTGATTGTACTAGTTTGCACTCCCACCAGCAATTGAGGAGTGTTCTCCTTGCTCCATGTTCTTGCCAGCATGTGCTGGCCCTTGAGTTTTTGATCTTATCCATCTTGATATGTCCAAGATAGATTCTCAGAGTTCTTTTGATTTACATTTCCCTGATGACTAAGGACACTGAACATTCTATAAAGCCACAGTCACCCTGATACCTAAACCACATAAAGAGTCAACAAAAAAGAGAATTTCATACCATTTTCCCTTATGAACATTGATGCAGAAATACTCAATAAAATACTCCTAAACTGAATCCAAGAACACATGAAAAGTATCATCCACCATGATCAAGTAGGCTTCTTCCCAGGGATACAGGAATGGTTCAATATACAAAAATCCATCATTGTAATTCCAGAACTCAAAGAAAATGAAACTCTTGATCTTCTCATTAGATGATGAAAAGCCTTTGACAATATTCAACATCCCTTCATGTTAAAGTATTGGAGAGATAAGGAATATAAGGTGCATACCTAAGCAGAATAAAGGCAATATGCAGCAATGTGATAGCCTATATCAAATTAAATGGAGAGAAACCTAAGGTAATTCCATTAAAATCAGGGACTAGACAAAGCTGCTCGCACTCTCTCTATTCAATATAGTTCTTGAAGTTCTAGGTAGAGCAATAAGCCAACTAAAAGAGATCAAGTGAATACAAACTAGAATGGAAGAAGTCAAAGTATTGCTGTTTGCAGATGATATGATAGTATACACAAATGACTCCTAAAGTTCTACCTGGGAACTCCTACAGCTGATAAACACCTTCAGCAAAGTGGCTGGATACAAAATGAACTAAAAAAAAAAATCAAATCAGTAGCCCTCCTTTATACAAATGATAAACAGGCTGAGAAAGAAATTAGGGAAATGACATCCTTCACAATAGCTACAAATAATATAAAATATCTTGGTGTAAAGCTAACCAAGCAAATGAAAGATGTATATGACAAGAACTTCAAGTCTCTGAAGAAAGGAATTGAAGAAGATACCAGAAGCTGGAAAGAGCTCCTGTGCTCATAGTAGGATTATCTTAATAAAAAATGGCCATCTTACCAAAAAGCAATCAACACATTTAATGCAATCCCATTAAAATTCCAACACAGTTCTTCACAGACCTTGAAAGAGTGATTCTCAATTTCATATGGAAAAACAAAACACCCAGGACAGTTAAAACAATCTTGTACAATAAAAGAACTTCTGGAGGTATCAGCATCCCTGTTTCAAGCTATACTACACAGCGATGGTAATAAAAACCACACGGTATTGGCATAAAAAGACAAGTTGATCAACAGAATCTAATCAAAGACCCAAAACTAAATCCACACAACTTCTTTGACAAAGAATCCAAAATTATTCAATGGAAAAAAGAAAGCATCTTCATCAAATGGTGCTGGTCTAACTGGATGTCTGCATGTAGAAGAATAGAAATAGATCCATATTTATCACCTTGCACAAAACTCACATTCAAGTGGATCAAAGACCTCAATATAAAACCGGATATACTAAATCTAATAGAAGAGAGAACATGGAATTGCCTTGAACTCATCGGTATAAGAGACAACTTCCTGAACAGAACATGAACAGATCAGGCAGTGAGATAAACAACCAATTAATGGTAGCTCATGAATCTGAAAAACTTTGTTAAAGCAAAGGATGCTGTCAATAAGACAAAATGGAAGCTTTACAGAATGGGAAAGATCTTCACCAACCCGACATCTGACAGAGTGGTAATATCCATAATATATAAAGAACTCAATACATTAAACACCAACAAACCAATAACCCAATTAAAAATGAGGTGCAGAGTTAAACAGAGACTTCTCAACAGGGGACTTTGTAATGGCCAAGAAGCACTTGAAAAATGTTCAAAGGTTCCATTCTTTTTTAACATATGCATAAGGGCACATTCTGATGCCTTTATGTAACAGTTGCTTTAAATGGTATCTTTACCATGGAGAACATAGGGGATTACCCAATATTTTACAGGAAAGTATTTTTTAAATGTTAACTTAGGCACTAGTGTGAAAGAGGAGGAAACAATATCATGTTTGTTTATTTCTTTTTATGGGTTTGCTTTCTTAAAACAAGGTTTTTCTATGCCTCCTAGTTTGGTATGAAATTTGATACTCAGTTCAACATACTGTTCTTATGCCTCAGTCTTCTGAGTGTTTGGATTGCAGGCATGAGACAGGAAATACATATTTATTTATCCTTTAAAAAATTTTAGTATCTCACTTTTGCCTAGGCTGCCAAGAGTTTACTATGAACTTCATGCTGACCGAAAACTCTCAGTTTATTAAAGATCTAGTTAATAATCGCTTGTTTCTTCAACCCTCTGACTATATAGCTACTCAGAGACAAAAATGAGACATAAAGATGGCTGGCTTTAAGACAGTAGAAGTTGAGGAAAGGCTCTGCAAGATCCATCAGAAGCTGAATGGATGCACCATGCTAGAAACGCCCATAGTATGGAGGAAGAGAAGAAAGAGGAAGTAGAATGATTTTATGATATATAGTTTGAACACATATTTAAGTGGTGATGTCATCGAGATAGAAAATACTGGAAAAACAGGGTTAGGGAAGATGAACAAGTGTCAAGAAGGAGATAATCCTGAGTAAGACCAAAGTCTAAAGACATATACATACCATAATAGAGCCTATCCGTTTATACACTAACTTAAAAAAAAATCTTTCTTATAAAAAAGGAAGTGACCATTAGGAAACAGGTGGTTCTCTCTGCTGAAGGAGATGAAACAAAGGTGCTGTGGAGCAGAGTGAGGGTCACAGTGGCACTGGCAAAGCCCTGTGATGCATTCTTCTCTTGGGAAGTCAACAAGAGAGAAATGAACCAAGATGCATAAGTTATATGATGAGTCATCTTTAAGCGTCTCCTAGAATGAACTTGCCACACAATGAAACAGGGTCTAACATATAGCGTACAACTGTGCATTCTTAAAAAAAGGACATATAAATGTATGGATAATTTCATTTCAGTAAAGCTTTAGGTAAAGTTAATTGCCATACAAAATAATAGTCTTGGACTTAATTAAGGGTGAAATTGGTAGTTCTTTAGCCACAATGCAATTTCACTAGTCCAATGGTTTTGCTCAGGGCTAAGTTACAGAACTACAAGAGTATGTTTTTGTTCTTCAATAATTTTTTACCTAACAATTATTTAACAATCAGCATACTAAACAGGTAACCTTTCATTGATCAAAAATGATAATGTTCCAGACAAGACTTTATTTGTGTTTCTCCTATTGCCAGGGTCACAAATAAAGAATTGCAAGGAACATGTTGCCCATGACAACACATTCCCACCACATTATTTTCTTTGAGCAAGATAATCTTGCTGTTTTGATTTTTCACAGATAAATTTGGGGCCTCTGGGAAATATTCTTGCTCAAAGCAAGAAGACGAGAAATGAAGCTGCATATTATTTTATTACAGAATTCCTTTATAGAGACAAAATTAAATCAGGTTGTGGGATAATGTAAAAATAACATAAAACCAGTGCTTCAAAGGTTTTATGATCATGAGTGCAGTAGTGAAACACCTGGTACATCTGTAAAGAAAAAATTGATTAAGGCAACTATCATAGTTAGCTCGGATTCAGTTCTGTATTGCATGAAGGTTCATGTGATTAAAAGTTTGGTCTTTAGGTCGGTGGTTTGTGGATGCAGTGGGTTCTACACTGGCTTGTTACTCTGCTCCAGTGGACAGCTCCACATCTCTGCATACTTAGAGAGCAGTAGTTGAATTTAGTGGGTTATCAACAAAAAGACATAAAGTTAAGAAGAAGATTTACTGGGGGGGGCATGGAGTGAGTTATAGGGAGAAATCAGGGGCAGATATGATCATATTTCGTTCTATACCTGTTTGTAATAATAAGAATTATTATTGTAAAAAAATAAGAAACAGCATACTGAAAAAAAAAAAAAAAAAAAAAAAAAGAAGTGGTCGCATAGGTAGTCCTGATGTAACTCTTTGAGTTCCCATGCGAAGATTACTGACACAGGAGGAAGTCTGGCTCATCTCATTCTCTCTGCTACTCCGTAGAGATGTGATTGTTAGATGACTCTTGTATATTCTCTACCATTGCTGACTGCATTGTGTGGTGGTGATGCAGTCTGAGGGCAGCCCTTGCCCAGTCTTAGCTATGGCATTTGGACTTCAGTATAAAGACTACAAGCTAAGTAATTTTTTTCACTCCTAAGTTTCTCATGTTGGGAGTCTCTTCACTCAATGAAAAGCTGACTAACACAATGAGAAATACAAACTTGAAACAAAATGTGAAGCTCAAGACCAAATCTAAAGTCTTGATTTCATCAAGACTCTTAATTCTATTGCTTATAAATAAAAAAGAGACCAGAGATAGACTCTCATCTAGTATTAAACCTATCAGTAAACACTAACACTGATAGTGTCATTTGTGGTTTCTTTCTTTGTTTTGCTTGAAGTGTAACTAGTCAATTGACACTGGGGTTTCTGAATAGATTTGCTTGATATTGTCATTACTACAGATAGACAATGCCCAAATTCTAGTTATCATAAAAGTTACAGATTGTACTGAATTTTGGAGGTCTATTGAGTTTGTTTTTAAAAGATACAAATGTAACTCTCAAAGCACTTATACAGAATCTCATGTAATCCTTAGGTAGCTAGAAGGCCATACCCTACCTAGGAGAGTGCTTCTGCCCCATCCCTCCCGCAGAGACTAGACTGGAGATATTGTATACTGCAGCCTTGTACTGTATCAGCAAGATGGAGCAGATCCTGTAACTTGAGCTTCAGCTGATGCTTGTGATAATTCAGAAACATATACCTTCCACTCTCTGTAATTGGGGTATTGCTATCTTGCAAGCTGCTTGATAGGTTAGATGATAGTGAAATTAAGTCCCATAAGCAATGTGTCTGCATTGTCAGTTTCTTTGGAAGCTGATTAAGGATTCCTGAAGATGCAATTGCCAGCGAGTTAAATCAAGAAGGAATCAGTCCCTTAAAAGGGTTGCTTTTATGAGGGAGCATGTCCCTGGCTGTGGTGGACAGATACTGCATTCCCAGGGAAGTTTAAGTATTAGAAGGCTCTCAGTACAGTTGCTGCTTATAAATATTTTAAATTTGATTTTAGCCACAATATAACTTCATTTTTTCCCATTTACAAAGTTAATTTAATTCACTATGCTTAAAAAATGGATTTTCTAAGAATAGGCATGAATTGGCCACTATAATAGTTTGATTGGTTCCTTTCTTCTCTTCTGCTTTTGTGATTAAATTTCTTTGTTTATAAAATATTGAAAAAACATATATTTTAATTAGATACCTCAGTAACTAATAGCTTTATTCTGTGGAAAATTTAAATTTCAAATATGAAAATACAGTTTCTTGTCTAATATGAAATTTCTGGGTGGATACATGCTTTTCATTATATTTCTACTTTCCTATCCACTTGTAAATACTTATCACTAATTTAGCCCCTTGGGTGCTTTGCTCCTTCTATATTTAAGGAACAAAATGGAGTTTAAAGATGCATGGTGCTGACCTGGATATTTATGATTACTATAAGGATAATATTGTAGAGGAAGTTTAATCCAGCAACAGGCTACTCTGGCAAGGGATCACATCCAAAGACCCAGGTCTGTGTGATCTGGCTGGAATGCAGACACACTGTCAGTAAGTACATACCTTTAATTCCAATGCAGGTATGGTTAGTTTGTAGAAGGAAGCAGCCATGTTTAAAGGTGACATCTAATTGAGGGACAGACAAAGTGTTGAAATGGGGAAAGATCTGACAGAATGAATCAGATATAGAAGTTGCCCAACTCGTCATAGGAAGGAGAAGCTATTTGAAAGCAGCACATGGGGATAGTCAGTCAGTTGGGAGTTCAGTCAGTAGAGAGGCAGAATGGTGGAGTTCAGCTCATGGCAATCCAATCTGTGGAGTTTGGAGGCAGTTTTACCAGGACCAGTTTTACAGAGACAGGTTGCAGATGAAGAGTGAATGACCCAAAGAAAAAGAAGGAGGCAGAAGATTAGAAGCCAGTTTGAGTGAGTGAGCTTGGAGAGGACTTTGAACCAGAACAGCTGAGCTTAACCAGCCAGCCAGAGCTCAGAAATAACAAGGAAGGGTAAACTTATTCAGCAGTAAGCCTCTGAGACAACAACTGCATCTGGTGAATAGCTACTTTTACATAATGTTGTCCTTATTTAGAACTTGTCTATTTTTTGAAGGTAAACCTCCTACAATCAAGCTTTGATAAGCAACGTAGGGAAGACTTTTTAAAAGCTCATTTTAAGTAATTAATTTTATTTTTAATTACAGCCGTCTAGAAATCAGCCTGCGCTATTTGCTTATGTCTGTATGTCACTGACCTCCTCAGTCTGTAACATTTAGAACACTGTTTATTAACTGTGGGTCCAAGGAGTCCTCCTTCTCACACAGGAGGAGAAACTAAGGATGTTGATAGTGAAAGCAAAAGGGACAGAAGAAGGTAGAGCTTCAAGAAGCCGGGCAGGTGGAAAATTCCTGTAGGCCTGGGGACGCATGGCGGCTGAAGAGAGGCAAGTTGACAACACTGAAGATGAGCCATGATCAGCAGTGTGCTGCAGGCGAAAGAGAGAGGATGCTTTCATGAAGGAAGAAATGATTAACCATATATAACACAGTGTGCCACGTGTGGTTTTTAGGTCAAGGGTCTTGGGACAGATCACATTTTCTTTCCTATCACCATGGAAGGATAATTGAGAGTGGAGAGTTTATTTTATCTTTTATTGTTTTAGCTTTTTATTGATTCTTTGTGAATTTCACATCATGCATACCAGTCCCACTCATCTTCCCATTCCTCTATGTCAGTCCTTACCTCCCCTAAAGAAAACAAACAACTCAAAGCAAAACATAAAATACTTCATTGTGGAGGCTATAGTGTGTCACAATATGTCCCGAAGTATATCCTTATGTCTACACATCTTTACTTGTAAATGTTTAATTGCAATGAGTCACCCATCTGCTTTGAGGCCTCTGGCTTCTGCTACATCATCAATACTGGATCCTCACTGTTGTTGCCTCGTGTCACGGAGATCTTGCAGCTTTGGTTCTATAGGAACAGGCCCTTCACTTGTTCTAACAGTTCATAGATGGGGTAGATGCTGGCTTGGGACAGTTCAAAGCCCTAGATCTGGGCCTGGGTGGTAGCTGAGTGGCTGGGTTGTCATCTGCCAGCTCTTGTGCGCCTACTCCACCAGGGTTAGCCCTGCCACTCTGCCTAGGCAGGGGACTGACTGGCTATTCTGCATCCATGCCACCACGGCCCGGTTTATAAAAAGTGTTATAAATAGTAGGTGGAGGTGGGCAGTGGTGGCGCACGCCTTTAATCCCAGCACTTGGGAGGCAGAGGCAGGCGGATTTCTGAGTTCGAGGCCAGCCTGGTCTATAGAGTGAGTTCCAAGACAGCCAGGGCTACACGGAGAAACCCTGTCTCGAAAAACCAATAAATAAATAAATAAATAAATAAATAAATACATACATACATACATACATACATACATACTAGGTGGGCGTTATGACCACCTGTATTTTCAGTCTCAGAGGATAGAGACAGGGTCTACCGAGAGCAAGCTGGCTAGCAAGACTATCGCATATCTACATGCATACTCCCTGCATGTGTACCTGTGCACATAAGAACATGCATACACACACACAATTGAAAAAGTTGAGAGGTTTATTTTGGTTTATTCTTCTTGGCTCCCAGTGAGGGTCTTATACTGCTTCAACTCTCAGCCAGGAAGTTCAAGAAGAAACAGGCATGTAAAAATCACACAACGTAATGAACTAATCCCTTCTTAAAATGCCATTTCCCGACCCCATTACAAAAGTGATCACGTTGCCACATGAGTTTTAGAGAGGATGAACCCTATTCAAACCTTAGCAGTCTCAGGAGGGATGTTTTGCCATTTGAGTATGAATAGCACATAACTGGATTGTATTGCATTCAAGCCAGATGGGTGAAAGAATAAATTCTTCTATTGGTAAAGTTATTATCAATTTTAACCTCTACATATTCACACCCTCATAGCAATTAAGAATTCTCTTGTGCTCAGAATTTATGCTTTGCCCTCCTGAGGGATTTTCTCTTTGCTTGCTTGCAATGTTGAGGGGAAAACCCAGGGCCTCAGGAATTTGAGACTGAGCTCTATCAGTGAACATAGAACTGCACCTCCGTTCCCCTTCTGAGTACTAGTCTGTTTCCTGGGATGAGGAGATTGAAACTCTAATGTAAAGAAATGCATGTTTTTAGAAAATTTTTCTGTCAATGAGATACAGAGACCCTCATCCAAACATTGCACGGAGAGTTAGAAACCTTGTTAGAAACACAGCTGTAAATGAGATGTCTTTATCATATTCCTACCCTCAGAGTTCAGGGAACCCCACAGAAGAGGAAGCAGAAAGTATAAGAGTCAGAGGGAATGGAGGGCACCAAGAAAACAAGGCTCTCTGAAGAGACTGAGAAAAGTCATATTAACTCACAAAGACTGAAGGAGCACACATAGGGCCAACATGGGTCTGCATCAGATCTTCCTCTTATATATTAGGACTTTCACTTTACTGTTTTTATGGGAGTGTGTGATTCTCTGATTTTTGTACCTAATCTTAAGACTCTTTCCCTTCTATTGGGTTTCCCTGTCCAGCCTCAATGTGATGGTTTTGTTTTCTCTAATTATATTTTATTTCCTGTTATTTGGTCTATCTTACTATATTTTTGTTTGGTTGTTGTCTCCTAGAAGGCTGTTCTAATGAGAGACAGATTAGGGAGTGGATCTGGATGGGAGGGAAGGTAGGAGGGCCTGGGAGGAATAGAGAGAGGAAACGGTGATAAGGATGTGTTGTGTGAGCAAAGAAATGATTTTCAATAAAACAAAAAAGGAAAATAAATGCAAAACCAGCAGAAGAAGCAGAAGGAAGAGGGAGGAGGAGGAGGAGAAGAAGGAGGAAAGAGCAAGAAGAAGGAGAAGGAAGAAAGGAAGAAAGAAAGGAAGAAAGAAGACGTTTCCATCAAAGTTTTGAGGTCTTCAAACCAATTCTGTATTGTAATGTTTTCTTTAAATATTACTCAAGAGAATCTATCAATTCTTCTAAAATCAATCTTACTGTAATGTTCAATAATTTTCTATTTTAAAGCTTGCATACTAGTATTTTTCATATAGAACATTAATTAGCTTTACATCTAATAGGTCACTTATGACTTTAGCTACAATAGTGCATAAGATGAGATTTATCATCTTTTCTGGAACAACAGAGAGCAAATTATAGCTCTTCTGTTGCGTTGATCTATGTGTCTGCTTTGTTCCAGTACCGTGCTTGTTTTTCTTTTTATTATTATTACTGTTGCTCTGTAGTACAACTTGAGATAAATATGATAAAGCCTGCACTGCTATTCTTGCTAAGGATTGCTTTGGTTAGCTATAGTTTGTGTGCCTGTACATGAATTTTAACAATCATCTCTATTTCTGTGAAAAATGCCATAGGGATTTTGATTGAGATTACACTGTAATCTGTAGACTGAAAGCTGCCTTGGTAGAAAGACACTTCCACAATATTAATTCTTTCCATCTGTGAACATTTTCTTTTTCTTCTGTATTGTATATTTCTTCCAACTTGGATAATTATATTCATCTTAAAGTTTAACAAACTTATCTTATGTTTGTAGTTTAATCTTGTGTCCTAGCACCTATCTAATTTAATGTAATGCAATTTTCAGTCTGAGTGCTCATCTTTGGTTCTTTAAAAAGGAGTTTTCATTCTTTGTTGATGGTCTGCATTTAAATATCAATTATGACTATCTTTTGGTCAAAATGTTTTCTCTAGATAATTTAGAGGTTTTTTTTTTTTTTTCCTGGAAAAGTAGCATTCAGATTTTCTCAAGCTTGATTTGTGCACGATTACTTTTTCCCAAGGCCACTGTCAGGATTTTGCTCCTCTGCATGTGGGTCATTCCTTCAAATCATGTAGCACCTGTAACTATTACAGCACTCACTCTCCTGAGCTTGCTCATCCTTTTTATTTACCTCTATAGAGCGTTGAATTTTGTTATGATATATGGTAAGTCTACAAGTAGATAAGTCCATTACTTTTGAGAGACTTTAAAAAGAATAAAAATCAAAATAAATGAATGAATGAATAAACAAACTAGTTTTAAGTGACAATGTGTTGCTCTGTTGTCTAGGTGGGTTTCAAGTTCAAGGGATTCTCCTGCCTCAGTCAAGTAACTTGAAATACAGTACCACTACACTAGATTCCTTTGGGCTATTTCTAAGCCAAGTTTCGTTAAGGCCATGTCTGCATGTAGTAGAGTAGTCCACTGCCAAGCCATCCTTTTTATCTTGTACACTCCAACTCTGGAACACTCCACAGAGTTCATAGCTTCTCAGCACATATTAGGTTATCACCTAACAATGTAATACTCAAAGACTAGGAGGAGATTCAGGTACGTTTCCCCATGACTACTTTGTGTAGTTTTCATTTTAGATCAGTTGGCTCTGTGAACTTCAACCATCTCAATAACACAATGCTCTTATTGTCCTCAGATACTTTTTATCCTGATTCTACTCCATGCCTCTGAGCTAAGGTCTAGGAAATACCGTCAGACAGCACATTGGACAGATCTTGTGGTTTCTTTTATGTGTTGCATTATGTCGAGGATCACAGGACTCTACTTGGTTTGGTTTACATATTGAAAAGTATCAACTCATACATTTTGTTATTTCACTTCTCTTCTGGTTTACGGTGGCTATGGTGTCCTGGTATAAGTTCATTCACTGTGATTGGAAGTGAAAGTGCCAATTAACTTAACCTTCACATGCACTCAAGATTTTTGATATGTTATGAGATAAAAAAATTCATCTTTCTCTACAAATATTCAATTAATCCAACATAATTTCTTTAAACACCTTTCCCCGTGAAAATAGAACAAAGCCTTTTCAAATTTTCTTGAAAAAAATGCTAACATTAAGTATTTCAAATTTTCATGCCGTTTAAATACAGTGTACTGGATTTTACTCTTCTTGGAAGTTCTGTTGATAGTTCTTTGTAATTGAGGGTAGCACTACCATTAGACAATGATACCAGTTCCAGAGTTAAGGGTTAAGAACCTTGTCACCTAAGATGACAATAAAAATTAGTAGCAAAGTCAGTTTATTCAAGCTTCAGAATTCATTGGTTCCAGTTTTTCTTTTGGCTTCTTGTTTCAAGAATGGAAACCCTTTAACAAGTTTTGATGTTTTCTATACTAGTTAATTATTTTTGAAGTGATATATTAATAACTAATAATTGCACTATTTCTACTGACAACAAAAATAATAAACATTTTCATCAATATAATTGTCTTCTGTTAGTTACCGTGGTCACTAGTCCATACAGATGGCTTCTCAGTGGACTCAAACCCTTTGAAGTCCTCTCGCCTATAGCATGTACACCTGCCATGTGTGACCAAGGTCGTGAGACATTGCACAGCTTCTGTGGTAGGTCGTATGAGTATGTCTATCTTTCACATTTTGGGGAGAGCCATCTACTACATACGAAATCTAAGATGTCAGAGATCATGACATTGTGATGATTCTCATTGGCCATATAAATACCTTGCCAGGAGGAAGGGAAGGAGGGAAGAGGAAATGAGGGAGGAAAAGGAAAACAGCAGTAGAGTGAGATGGGTGAGGAAGGATGGGGGCGGGGTGGGGAGTGGAAGGGAGGAGAGAGAACTCTGCTAGTTACAGACATGTTACCCATCATGTCATCTGGAAGCAGATGTTCTAGAGGAAGTCTTATCCTACTTGGTACCCGTCCCAAGGCACTGTCTCACTGCAGCTACACAAGAAATCTATAAAACAAATTGCTTACTAAACGATGAAGCATAATGTTGTAAGCTACTAAGTTAATGGGTAATATAATTTGCTTAGAAGCCATAGATAATCAAACAATTGCTGTAATGACTACTGCAAGTGAAATAAACTGTCTATGTCTAAATCATTGTTGCTTGCAATGAGCTTCTGTCTTCTCTACAATGACACACTCCACACAATCATTTACTATTAAAGAGTTATTACTATTTAAAAACATTTAATTATACTCTCTGTACATAACTGAGGGTTGAAGTGACCCACTGCTTCAGTTGCCATTACTGAATCAATTTATCATGTTTTTATTATTATAACTTGAGGCTTGCTTTCATTAGGAGTGGTTTAACTTTAACACTAAAATGATTTTTCATTTTCTTTGTAAAAATCATTATTTGATTTCATTATAACTGTGGGTATGCATGGTGTGTGCAGATGGAGAGGATGTGTGGGTGTCCATGTGTCCATGCTGTGGAGTGTATGCTGTCCGATGACAACGCTCAAGTGTTGGCTTTCCACTTACCCCATGAATCACAGCACTGAACTCAGCTGGTCAGACTTGCCCAGCAAATGCTTTTACTCACCAAGCCACCTGATTGGCCCAATTGCTCCTTTCCCCCTAATATTATATCTACTATCTACCTATACCAGATTAAAAACAATCACAGTCGATGTGCATGCTTGATTGCCAGAAAAAAGCAATAAAAATGTCAACAGCGTTCTAGTTGTACTCATGACCATTACTTATTTGTGGCAATAGTTATGATTTTGAGAAGTTACTTTTAAGTAGAAGATTGGTTGCTTATTCTCAGCTTATTGTGTGACTTTTTGTTCAAATGGAAGGGTGTCCATCCACTGAGGGTCTTTCCCTGACTCTCTTAGCGGTCATGTCTGCTGCTTTGGAGTTTTGATAGGGGCTGCTCTCACCAGTGCTTCCTGAGCTTGTGCTGTCCTTTCCCATGATGTCAGAAAATGACAGCAGCTGTTTAGGGACTTTTTTGGTTGCCAATATGCTCAAACAGTGGAGCAGAAATCTTTGTTAGGTTCACAAAATGGCTTGTTGTACAGTATCAGTATTGGTGATCATGACATGTAGTAAATATTTGTTATCAGTTATCACTTTGCATCTAAAGAAAATGAAAAACACAGTGAAATACTATTTTTTTAAATGATAGGTGTTCCTAATAAATAATATAAAACTGTATATAATCACAAGTGAAGCAAAACTATTGTTTTACATCATTTATAATCGACTCTTTCCCTCTAAATTATGGCAGATATTAGTTTAGGAAGCAAATTGGTGAGGATAGGCAGTTGATAGAGGCACACATTTATTATCATTCAGGTAAATTATTTACCTAGTAGTGACTCTTAATTTGGATTGTGGTGTTGTACGGTATTGTTTAGAAATGGTATTTGATAATGAAGTGAGCGATCAATGATCCAATGAAAGAGTCTCTTAAAGTTTCTAAAGATGGGGAAATGTACCACCTCTGCCATCTGTTTTGTAGTGGGAAGAGAATATCCTCAATCCATAATGGGAAATGGGGTACCACAAGGAATATGGGTGAGATGAGACAGAAAAGAGAACTCTGAGACTACATGGACGTTTCAAACAATGGTATTGTGATAAACCAAATACTAAATTTGGTGCCCAAAACCTATGGTTTATTATTGAATTCTCCACTCATGTTTGCACTTATAAAGAATCATTTATACAGAAAGTCTTGTGACTTATTAAACTGGAATCCTCATTGCATCCACCTGATTTACACAGAGTTTGTTATTCTTTTCCTTGTATACACGAGAAAGATTTAACCATTAGGCAGAGATTACTTTCATAATCATATAAGAGTTTCCTAGCCAAGAGTTTGATAATTCTCCTGATGCAAATATTGCAAGCAAATAAGTTGCAAGCTTTAATATTGCTGTAATAGTTAACCCGTATGCAGAAACCAGTCAGTGCAAACCACAGCAACTGCAGCAATCTACCTTCCTGTGATTTCCCCTCTCCACTTTTGGTTGTTAACCAGAACACATTATCTTGTGTTGCTTTCTGGGTAATTCCAAGAAGATGACTGTAAGTGATGTTTCTTCCTCTCCTTTTCTAGTATACATCAAGGAATTCATGAGCTGCCACATCTGGGATGAGGAAACCAGAGGAAAGCACTTATGCTTTCTTGATTCTTTTTTCCAAAATCGTAAGTATTTGTTAAACATTCTATACTTCCTCAGTAGTAAATGATCACATTCTCAGGAGTTTTTCTTTTGTGTTTACTCAGATTTCCAATAAACTAAAGCACACTTGGGTGCAATGCCCTTATACTGCTTCCAAGAGATAAAATGAGCCAGAGGCAGATCCTTGTCCTCAGTGGAATTCTTACTTACCTGCCAGTCGGCAGATACCAATCAATGAGGCTTCAGTTTCAATGCGACACGGTTGTTTCATATTCACCTTGAGTTTAATGTTCCTGAAGCTTTCTCCTGGAGACTAAGTTATTTCTTTACTGAACAGGGTAGCTGCTTTCTACATTGTCTATAGGTAGACAGCTTTATAAGTTTTTGACAAATTTATTTTTTAAAGATGAGGTGCAAGAGTCTTTTAGAAAACCCAGATTTTCTAAATTTTCTTGAGGTTACTTTGACAAGTTACATGGTTTTAAGAGAAATGTATCTTCTGGAGTTATAAAAGGCAAAATATTATAGTCTTTTAATAATTCATAGGTTTTTTAAAAATTGTCATTGGAATCGCTATGACTGTTTGTCTTGAACAGGGGTGTTGAATAAGAAACATTTCAGAGAGTTCACTGCCATGGTCTCACTATACACAGGCATGTCTCTGGTGAAAGGTAACACCAACTCCTGTAGAACTTGCATTCTGAACCTTTGGCTGGGCTCGTTGTTATCAAAGAATATGAGAAATACAAAATAGACAATAAAACTCTTGACTAATACTTTTCCTGTAGTGACTTTAAATGAACTGAAAATTTCAAAGGAATGAAAATCTCATGTGCTAATTTTGTGATGTCCTTACATTTGCTATGGTAGTTTACATCTCACTGTAAAATTTGCACAAACTTCTAATCTTGATAAAAAGGGACATATTGGAAACCTTTCTTTATGACTTGTATCTGGCTCCTAAACTGTGGGTGGTTACTGGATCCTGAACACTCATAGATCAAAATTTGAATACCTGAGATACTTCCAATGACAGGCAAACGTGGGTCATGCAGTCATTAGTATGCAGTTCAGGTGTCCATGAAAAGAATTTGAAAGGAAAATGGATGGAGAGAGAGAGAGAGAGAGAGAGAGAGAGAGAGAGAGAGAGAGAGAGAGAGAGAAAGAGAGAGAGAGAGAGAGGACCAGTGCCCTGAAACTTGCTCTTGGCTTTCCGTAGAAGACTATTTTGTTCCAGCTTGCTTTCTAAATGTGGATGGCTAGTTATGTGAGAACTTTGTCATGTGCCTGTACATGGTGTGAAATTTCAAAGCATAGTCGGATATGTTTCCTATAAAGCCAGCTCACTCTGTGGGCAGGGTTAAATAGTGAATGACTCCTTTTCTGTTGCTACAGTGTGGTCTGCTGTAGAGTGGCAAACTGAGGCTATCTTGCTTAAGACACTATCCTTTGCCTCCCATGTCTGCTTCTCTCTCTGGGGAACCAGGTCTGATGCACACTGAGTGTCTGGAGGAAGGGCAGCTTAACTGGGCACATCTAGGTGTGGTGCAGGATCTCCTTTGCTGATGAGCATATGGGCAAAAAACACACCCTGAAACAGTTTTGGAGAATTGATTCACTTATTGGGGGAAAGGCTGAATTTATGTCCCTGGAGAGGTGCCCGGGGTCTCTGGGGCAAGGATTGTGTGGCCGTGTACCATTGGCCAGGGCAGGAGTGTTGGAAGAACTTTGGCAAGGAGAAGTAGGGTCTGGGGATAAAAAAAGCTTATAAGGTTAAATAAGGAGTGAAACTTGGTAACTGATTGGGTAACACATTTTTGCTAGGGTTGATGGTGAGGTGAACCAGCTTTACAGCACCAGGTTGGGAGGGGGAAGAAGCCAACTCCGGCCAACCTCAGATTTGAGGTATCCAGGGTTGAAGCTCCCTTGACCCTTTCTCCCTTTCCTTGGGCCTTTAAGGTCCTAAAGCTCTTCTTTCCACATTTATTTTCTTTTATATTTGTAGTCTCACCTCAGTGTCTCTTGGATGAAATAAATTTTGCAATTGGTCATCAATCTACGATTATCTAATTAAATGAAATATATCGCTGTCAAATTTCTTTCCTGGTCGTGTACTGGTTTTATTTATTTGTTTTTGTTGTTGTTTCCTGAGTAACAGGGGTTAATTGTTTAACTCTCGCTATCTCATTTTGTTCCTCCTTAACACAGAAATTAGATTATTAAGATGATAGGATAATCATGAATATTAGTTAAGGTATGTGCCAGTCTTCAATAAATGAAGGCATCTTATTGTCACCATTGTTGCTGCTGCTAACTATATATTAACAGAGATGTTGAGTAAGCAAAATTTATGGGATTTAATCAGAAAATTTTACCATTGCCCTCTACTGTCCTTTGAAAATTTACTCCATGGTAGACTTCCTGTGAATCTGTTCACCGTTAGTGATTACAGGGCACTGGCTTCACTGTAAGTGAGAAAATACTGATTTAAAAGTTTTTTAGGTCACGAAATAGTCAAATTTTAAATATGACTTTACATATTTTTTCTCCTCCAAACTGGGGTGTGCTGTAGGCTTGGTTTGAGAAGGAGGCAAGTGAAAGGACATGCCTCTTAAAAATTTTACGTTGTCAATAGACAAATGAACTATTTACTGGAAACTGAGCTACGTTAGAATTTACTGTAGCAAACCAAGAGCCCCTTTCTCCTCATTACCTGTCCTTTTCTTCAAAGTTTTATGCCTTTCCTAGTTCAGAGTGGGAACATAGAGCAGGACCTATGCAGGACTCACTGGAAAGTGACCTTATATGCCTTGCCCAAATAATGAACAGCGTGGCTTCTTCCACGTGCTGTTGTGCAAGGTCTGTGCTGAGAATATTTAAAATTTCTTTTAGTGTTGAGAAGATTTTATATCCCCCCCAGTCCTGGCAGCTGCTTCCTGTATACTGCTCTTTTTAAATTCCTGTTTTCAGGTCTTTTAATGTAAGAAACGAGAGGGGCTTTAGCTTGTTGTTTTCTCTGAGAGATAAATATCCATTTATCTTTTGCCTTGAAATGTACTAGAATCAAAAGATTAGCTCAATGAATGTGTTCTTTTTCTTTACTGTTCAGATAAGGGACCCATCTTTGACTCAGTCTTTCTAAGATGGAAGCAAACATGAGGACAGTCTGAGCCACTGCTTTTAGAGGGACTGACAGTCCTGCATGTGAGCCACCCGGGATGCTCTTTGCTTTATCCTAGGAAGCTCCTTCCCAGAATGCTTTTGCGCAAACCTTTCCCTATCTGCTCTTTGTAAGGGCACATCTCCTTTGTGTCTGAAAGACTTTCAGATCAGCAAAATCATTCGTGTTAATCCCTTCCAAAATTTCCAAACTTTGTCAGATTTCTTTCCAACTGTCTTGTGCTATTTCAGGGAAAACATTCAACATCATGTCACTTTTTAGATCTACCTTTTAGACCCTTGAAAAATCTGCTTTGTTCAGTGTGCCCATTCAGTCATACTTTGTGACCCCTTCTATCTTGTGTAAGCGGATCCCTCTGTCTTAGCTTGCTGAACACTTGTCTCTGCCTTGTTCCTGGTCATTAAACGCTTTCCTTTTAGTTTGGCCAACACATACCCTTCTCGGGTAACTTGTTTTAGAAAATTATTTTATGTGGAGTGTTATGCTTTGCAGATAACATTTCATTTTAACTCTGAAGAGTGAGCAATGTGCGAATTCCAGGTGCCTTGGAAGAAACAGAAGAAAACATTTCAAACTTTTCAAGCCACAATAGTCAGCTGCCTCCTCAGCTTATGTCAAAGGCTGGCTCTGCCAACTCCTGCCTACATGGGGCTACATCAAGAATAACTCTCCTTTCTTGGTAGCCATAGCTAAAATACTCCATGACCACAATTTTGAAGAATGCTAGTTGGTTTTCTGTCATTTTATTTGTGAAAATAATCACCATAAAATGTAACAGCATAATTTTAGAGAGTTGGGTTTAAGGTTGACTAGTATGTAATCGTATAATGATTTTTTTCTGAGTTATTGTTATCAAATTGGTGACTTGTGTATTTCTGCTCCTATATCACATGCGTATGGAGGATTTCTGATGCCAGAGCTGTGGGATATTTTGCTAATACACCAGAAAAAATGCCAATAAGCAAGCAAGTGATTCAACAATGAGTAGCAGCCAAATATTCTTTGACCTAATTCAGTTGTGGTGCAATGGGTTTGAGGTAGCAGTAGATCCCATAGGTTGAGGACTGAATTTGTTAAACTTTACTTGAAATGTCAGTTCTAGGTGTGGGGATGTTATACCTGTGCTTCTGAACAGCTACTCATAAATAAGTATTCTATCCACGTTTTCTTTGGTTAATTTCCCCGAGTGGCTCATAGAACCAGGGAAACTACTTTTACCCGTTCATTCTAAAGGATGTCACAAAGGCCACAAATAAGGAGATGCACAGGGCAAGGTGTGGGGAAGGGGCACACAGCTACTGTATTTCCCTTGCCATATCATGTTGTCTGCTGTAAGAAGCCAGTGGTGAAATAGGAATTGTGAACCAATCATGTGGGATGTGAAAGAAGACTAGGCCAATTAGTTAGCAGCAAAAAGAATGAAGTTTGTGTCTTGTACTCAGACTTGAAGGGGGAACTTAGCACTATGTATTTCAGTGTGTCTTAGTTGTTTTGTTGCTGGGAAGAGATGTCCAAGACAACTTGCAGAAAAACGGGGTTTTGAAGCCTTCTAAGTCCTTAGGGTTAGAGTCCATGACTGTCACAGTATGCGTGTTGGGGGATGGGTAGCAGGCCGGCAGGCATGGTGCTGGAGTGTAGCTGAGAGCTCACAGCTTATCCATAAGCCTGAGAGAAATGGCTTGGCCTTTTGAAATCTCAAAGTCCATCCTCAGTGACACACCTCCTCCCACCTGGTCACACCTTCTTAATCCTTTCCAAACAGTTCAACCAACTGGGAACCTAGTATTCAAAGATATAAATCTATAGGGGCCGTTCTTATTCAAATCACCACAGAACTGTAATGAGAAATGGGGGTTAAAAGAAACTTGAAGTCAAATACCTTTCTTTTGAATAGATGAAACCTTTTTTAATTTATAGAAGTATAATAACTGGAAGATTAATTTTCATAGGTTATGAAAAAATCGTAAGATTTCAAAAGTATGTTTTAGAAAACTGAGCATTTAAGTATAGCCTACATTTTAATGTGGTTGAAACATGAAATTCTGTCACGTAGATTTATCAGCATCCATATTCTATTCAGTAGAGAACAAATAAGTTTGGATATTAGCACAACAGAGTGTGGGAGAAAAAAGCTAGTTAATCTTGATCAATTGTCTAGAGAGGCGCTGCCAGATCTTCTCTTCTTTTGCCTTAAGATTAACTTTTCTCTCCTTAGTCAAGTCTTTGTCCACCAGATCCCAGAAGATCAAGTTAATCTGTTTCATAATTAATCATTTCTGTTGTTTTAGCTTGTGATTCTACAACTAACCACCATGTGCTATCAATATAAAAAATCACATATAAAGCAAGTTTTTGTCAGCAAGAGATATTGTTCAGGATATTAACTTTATGACTCTCATCCACTGATATAAAATTAATAAATCTGAACCTCAAACATAGGAGTTAAAAATCATTCACTTTACTCAAGTCAGCTAAGGTAGCAATAACTTGGAAAAGACTGCAAAATGTGAACCTATGAATTAATTTTTAGAAGAGCAAAAGTAAAGAAAAAATAGAAATAAGAGAAATCTCAGTTCTGTATCAACTTGTACATGAGTAACTAAATAAAGCTATGACAATTACCAGAGTCATTCAACCCTGGGCTCTGAGAAAGATAGAAGAGCTCTCAGGAGGTCATACAATCTGTGTCTCTGCCCTCAGGAAATAGGATATCTCACCTTTTTCCAATTCTGTCCCTCTGGCTAGTCTGAAAGATTCAAAATGGATTATATGGTTTTCAGGTCAACAAGAAGCTACTGAGTTCTCCTGTGTGGCACAGACTGAGGTAGTAACAAGAACACAGATAATAGATCTGATGGTATTTACACCTAAGTGGGAGACAGATACAGGAGCAGACAATCATACCCCATAATAATGAGCAGGTATGGGCTGCATTCTGAGATCAAAATTTCCACTCTGTTTCATTTAAGCTTGTGACGTCAAATTGGCTCTTGTAAATGTTATCAAAATGACAAAGATCTACAAAATGGCAAGAAGGGAGAAAACGTAGCAGACAGGTAGAAAACATCTGTCTGGATATTTGAACGTTTGCAAGAAAAGGAATAGACTTGAAGAAACAAAGGCTAGTAGTGGAGGAAACGAATGAAAATACACCGTGTGGCAGAGTTGTTCTGCTTCTGTTCATTTTATTGTTTCCTTATTGAAACATCAAATATTGCATGTAATAACAATTGATGAAGAGAAACCATGAACTTGAGGGAGGGGAGGGGTACATGGGATGGTTAAGAGGGAGGAAAGGGAAGATAGAGACATTGCGGTCAAAACCGGTTTGAAAAAGAAAAGTGTCCTCATTAGATCTATGAATATTTACACACAACTGGAGCAAGGAAGAATACTTTGAGGATTCATGAAACTTTCTTTGCTCTTTCTAGTCATTACAAACCCTTAAATGTAACTTGGCCATTATAAATATTAGTGTTGCTTAGTTTTGAGCTCCCCACTTCCATTCCTCCGTAGTTTGGAGATACTGTTTCCCTCTGTAGCTAAAGTGAGCCTTGAACTTTCTCGTGATCCTGTAGCCTTAGCTTTCCAAGGGCTACCACGTCCCTCTTACTTTCTTGCTTTTGTACACTTTATAAATATCATTAGAATTATATATATTTTTTACCTCTTTCTTTCATTTCACATCTCCGTAATTTATGCATGTTGTCGTAAATAACGGGCAATTACACAAACACATTGCAATTTATTTTTTCATGTTAAATAAATGTGGACAGTGTATCTTTCGAGTATTAAAAATCTTTTTCCAGGGGATGAAAAGATGGTCCACTGGTTAATAGCACTTGATGCTCTTGCAGAGGATCTGAGGTTGATCCCCAGAACCCCACATCAGGTGACTGACAACCATCTGTAGCCCAAGCTTCAGGGGATCTGACACCCTCTTCTGGCTTCCACGGCCACTAGAAGTATATGTGGCACACAAACATTCATGTAGGCACTAAATCATGCATGTAACAATAAAACAACATTTTAAGAGTTATATTTCACAAAATTTTTGTATGTTATTTAGTGCACATAGACTAGCATATGGTTTGGCTTAATATCTAGGAGTGAAGTAACAGGTCATAGGCAATACTTTATGGAATTTAGAGTAAATTTCCTAAGTATTTGAGCAGTGTACACTTAATACCATCAACGTCTGAGAATTTCAGTGGCGGTGGAATAGCTGGTAGCACTTGAGGGAGCTGAGGAAATCCTACAGAAACATGTGTTGTTGACATGGGTGTGGGGAAGCTTCCCCCTGAAGACGCTCAGAGGGAAGGCAAAGTCTTCTTGGGTTGAATGTACAGTTGACAGTGTGCAAACATTAGCAACTGCCTCTTCCTCTTCCTGTGTGATTTAATCCTGAGGCTGTTCCCCCACAGAGACCCCGACCTAGGATAGCTAACTCCTTTCCCTATGCTGTATAGAATAAGTCCTCTGAGCTTTTCCTTTTGTGTAATTGGTGGCCCTCCATCTCAGTGAGCACAACACACCCAATTTTAGCTTTTCTGTACATTTGTCTGTGTGCTTGACCTTTTTTCCTCACGGCCTGAATCCAGGACTGAGCCATATTGAATGTGGCAAAGAGTATGTTGTGACTCTTTTCCAAGCCAGCCATTCTTCTGAGTGTGTGGCCGTTGCTCGCTGGTGTTTATTTGCTTTTCACTGGAAGTGATTGCACATCCTGAAAACCCACGTATCTGTGTGTGTGTGAAGTAGTTTTCAGTCTTCAGTCTCTTTTTTACATAGTTTGCCATTTTTCTTAAGTGTAAGAACTTGTTACGCTTTTCAGACAAGTCTTCTCTAACGTCCACGCACAAACACTTTCTTCTAAAAACTTCTCAATTCTAATGCAGCTCAAATGTAGCCAGCCTTTCCTTCAGAATTAAGTGCTTTTCACAGTTATTGTTCTTTATAATAGGTCTGTCTACTCCTGGCTAAAACATGTTTGCATGTTACTTTTTAAAGCGGTACCATTCACTTTTGTAGTACATTCTGCCATTCCCCTGATTTGAACTTTGTGTGCCGTGAGGCAGGCTTTAGCATTTATTTTCTAAGTTGAGAATCCACTAAGTATCGTTTATTCATCTGCGTTTATTTCACTACAGCAAACGTTTACCTTGCTTAGGCTTAATTACGTATGTGTAGATGCAAGTGTGGGTCTTTTCTCTGGTTCTGCGGTGGTTTTCACTGGCTCTGCTCTGTACTGTATTTTTTTTTTTTTTTTTTATTCAGCTTTATGACTCTTGACATCTTGTAGCGTAACCCTTAAACACGTGCGTTCTTTAATTACCTTTGCGATTCTTCATCCTTTGAACTCTCACATACATTTAGGATCAGCAGGATAGTTGACACACAAAAATTTCTCTTAATACTCGAGTTGAAATTGTATTGACTCTAGAGATTAATTGCGGGGGGAGGGACTACTATATACAATTTTAGGCTTCCAGTCAATGAAGATGGTATGTGTTTTAAAAATATAGTATAAATGCTATATGTAAGATGTTTTTTAAAACAATATTTTGGGCATATAGAAATATTTTTATATAGTGATCTTGTATCTAGGGACCTAGATTCATAATATTCAAATTACAATATTCAAATTTTTATAAGACTTCATTGTATCTTCTAGATATATAATTATGTCAGTGAAGATTTTTCTTTATTTTTTTTCTTTTTTTCTTTTCTGAGCAGGGTTTCTCTGAGTATAGCCCTGGCTGTCCTGAAGCTCAGTTTGTACACCAGGCTGGCCTCCAACTCACAGAGATCCACCTGCCTCTGCTTCCTGCTTGTTCTGATCAAAGGTATGCACCACCACTGCTAGCTACTTAGGTTTTTCAATCTTTTAGCCTCATATGTCATCTTCTTGCCTTAGTGTTCTGTTTAATGTTAGCAGTAACACTGGGAAGTGGTAAGATCAGTTTCTGGTTTTTAGCTTGATTCAGAGAAAATGTTCACTATTTTGTGATTAGGTTTGAAATTCATGGTGACTCACTTTCATGTGTTTGTAGGTGGTTTATTTTGGGGCTGGGAACTTTTTTCACTTCTACTTTGCTTCCAAGTCTCCAGACTTAACATGAGTGGCTACTGAAGTTTCTACAGTTTTGTCTGTGTTTTAATAATTGTGGATTTTCCCCTTTATTCATAATGTTACAATCATTTGAGTGTTAAGCTTTTATGGCTGGTGAAATGGCTCAATGAATAGAGCTGTCATTAAGCTCAAAACCTGAGTTCCAGCCCTAGGACCCACAGGGTGGATGAAGAGAAACATATACTCCTTGTATTTACTCCACATTATTTTTATTCCAAGGAGAAAAATTGATTTATAATTTTGCTATATTATAGTATTTTGATCACTTTCTGGCATGTGTTCATGGTAGTCTGTTAAAACACATTGGGGCCCTATCCTCTGTCTTGTTCTCTCAGGTTTGCGGGGACATTTTCCTCTGCTTTGTTTTCTGGCATCAGCTTCTGAAAGACTGATGTCTTCTGGAAACATTGAAAGAACTCAGCAGTAAAACCTCCAGGGTTTAAATTTTTTCTTTAGAGGAAGCCTTTCTCTTCATTATCATTGTAATTTGTTCAGTAGATACAATAGCTACTGTTTTTCTATTTCTTTTTAAATATTAATTTTTTAATTAATTTACTTTATGTCCCTACCAACTTCAGTTTCCCCTCCCTTCTCTTCTCTTCCCCCACTTCCCTTCCCCACACCCACTCCTTCATTTCTTCTCAGAAAAAGGGAGGCCTCCCATGAATATCAACCAGTCCTTACATTTGAGGTTAGATGCGCCTTTTTCTATTGAGGTTAGAAAAGGCAGCCCAGTGAGGGGAAAAGGTCCCAAAGGCAGGCAACAGAGTCAGAGACAGCCCTGCTCCCTCTGTTAGGAGTACACATGAAGACCATGCTGTGCAAGTGTAAAATACATGCAGACAGCCTAGGCCCGTCTCATGTATGCTCCCTAGTTGGCAGTTCATTCTCTGTGAGACCCTAAAGGCCCAGGTTAGTTGTTTCTGTAGATTTTCTTCTGGTGTCCTTGACACCTCTGGCTCTGACAATTTTTCCTCCCTCTCTTCCACAGAATTCCATGGAGCCTGAACTGGCCATCTCCTATAATCAGGCAAGCCACAAAATCTTGGACCTATAATTTTTCCTGCTTACAAGATTTACTGGGATAAAGATAAAGCAGAAAATGAGGGAGTAGCCAACCAATGTCTGGCCCAGCTTGAGACCCATGCCATGAGAGGGAGCCTACCCCTGACACTGCAGATGATATTCTACTATACGTACAGACAGGAGCCTAGCATAACTATCTTCAGAGGGGCTTCTGATGGAGCCACTGGTGGAAACAAATGCACAGACCCATAGTCAAATATTAGGCAGAGCTTGGTTTTCTATTTCTACTGAATTGACTGTTCAAGGATTTACTTATATTCAAAAGAGAAAAATATAAGCTTATATTTTTTATTTTGAAATAACTGGTCAGTGTCCATGACAACAGTGGCAGCTGGTTAAAGTGTGTTTAATAGTTAGCTTTTGACACCAAAGAAAACATTTCAAGTACTAATGGCTCAAAATAGTGGCCCCTAATTTATCACTCCAATTTTGAGTATAAAAGTCTTATCTGGGTTCACGTTGGCTCAGCCTGGTTAGACTCATGGTATCTGTAACTAGTTGGGCTGGCCAGGCCTGGCTGCTTCATAGATGGGTGGTGTTTTTATCAGCACCTATGTGCTAATCTCTGTGAACTTTCATCCCCTGGAAAGCTTGCCTGGGCTCATCCTTGGAGCACTCCGAGGTCCAAGAAAATCAGAGCAAGTACTCCGTGCTGAAGCACCTTTTAATTTTCTACTTGTGAGACAAGCTAGAACCATTGACCATGCCTGCACACTGGGCAGCTGTAAAGAATTGCTCAGACTTAGTTTGCATATGTTAAAGTTACAGTTAATGCCAAACTCCATGGGTTTATGTTGCACTCCTTCTGCATGTCATTTTCCTGTAAATAAGCAGTGAGGCTAGGGACCAGAGGATCTGTGTCCCTAATTAGTAGCTATTGGACATTCTCTTGATGCCTGAGCCATCTTTAACAAAAGGATCATCAGTCTAACAGCCTGCCAGGTTACCTTTATGCCAGCACATTTGCTTGCAACATCCACGGACACTTTGAGATATCCATGCAAGGGACTGCTGCTGATTGCTCTGGCTCTGGAAGTTACAGCCCCAGCCAAGACTGTTTGATGCAGTGTGTACCCGAATGTTGGAATCCTAAGCCATAAGGTTTCAAGTTTGGGTTTCAAGGGGGACACTGAGACAGATTGTACTTTTGGGTAAAGAAATTTATTAGAGGAGCTATTAGTATCACCGGCTTGCAGACAGACAGTAGCATGGTGAGGGACTCCGATGAGATGGAGTGGATGCCCTTTTTTATTTAAAGTGTGTGTGTGTGTGTGTGTGTGTGTGTGTGTGTGTGTGTGTGTGTGTGTGTGTACTTGCACATGAACGTAGGTAAGCTCAGAGACACAGGGAGTTGGTACCTCTGGAGCTGGCATCACAGGCAGTTTTGAGCAGCTAGATGTGGGTATGAGGAGCCACTCCTGTGTGCTCTACTAGGGCTCTTAAGCATGGAGTCATCTCTCCAGATGTGGTATACCTTCTTACAACTCTCAGAGGAAAGCAAGATTTCATGTCAAGTAATTGTGTGCCCAGCCCAATCAGGGGCCTGCAGCCAGGTGGTCTCTGATTCCCCGGTGGTAGAAAAGGAAGAGAGAGGTGACTGAATAATCTGTGGAGGAGGCAGGAAAAGGGAACACACCTGGTTAGAGTGTTCATATTATTAAGTAGTCCTCTGCTGTCCTTGGAGTCTGGTGGCTTGATCCAGTACATTTCCCTTGGGAAGTGAAAATAATGCTGGGTGTTCTTTCAGGATCTGGTCAATGCAGAGACTGTTATGAGGACGCAGATTCACAGACAGGTTCTCATTAGGGGCTTGTTATTTCCTCTACTGCGGCTGTGAGAAAGAGGAGGCTGTGGCCTGATTAGCGCCTACTCCAAAACCTAACAGGAGCCTCAATGAACCATATCTACCTAGGTCAGAAGGGGAGCACTTCCCCCTGGTGGAAGGATGGAAAGCCTTAATGAGTATGGGTGAGCTAAAGCAAACGGCTGGCTGTGATTGGTTTGTTCAAACATCTCTAGGGCTATATACGCAGGCTGCTTAGGGCCAATCAGTGAGCAGGCTGGAGACACTATTAGTGTTAATTGTACTGTTGCAACTTCTGATTCAACAAAAGCTTCTCTCTAGGAGTTTTTCTTTCTTTCTTTTCAGTAGTTCAGGATGCACCGGACACATGAAGAAAGGACAGTATGAGAGATGGGGATGGGGGTAAGGTGTGTGTGTGTGTGTGTGTGTGTGTGTGTGTGTGTATGTGTGTGTGTGTGTTTGTGATGACTGGGAGCTGCTATTGATTTCAGTTCACAACTAGAGTGAGTGCCTCCAAATGTCCAGACTCATGACAGCAACAGCAACAACAACAACAAACAAAAAAGAAAACAAAAACTCCCCAAAACAAAAAATTACAAATAAACAAAAAATAAACAAAACACACACACACACACACACACACACACACACACACACACACACACCCAATGGTCTCTGACAGGCATGAAGCTGAAGATCTCTGCAAAGAACACTGCCGACCCAGTCCTGTGGGTGTCCCATGCTACTTATCTAGTGGTTTGACAGCTGAAGATTCCATGGGCATCACATGAGGGACTTAGAACCAGACACTTCTTTGGTGTGCCTGAAGGTCTGATAGTTCCCTGTGTCTGATCTCTGATGCTGGACTCCGGAAGAGCTTAAGTGTTCACTTGTGAGTCCTGTGTCCTGGTTTCTGGGTATAGAGTATCTGCAACTGGTTCTTGATAGATGAACCAAACCAGAAGAGCTTGGTTGCCTTGCGAGCATACACAGCAACTGGCATCTGGTTTCCAATATGCCGAGCATCCCTGTTTCTCTCCTCCCAGTGCAGAGCACTCAAACTCTCCTCCTGACTGCTGAAGATGCTGCAGTCAGCATGGGCCTCAGGCCAGCCCAGGGACTGCACCCACAGACCTAAATCCATTTGGCAGTACTAGTCTGGCACCTGCTACCACTGACCACCCACTGATTTTGCCTGAGGATCCCGTCCACCTACTGGGATCCGGCCTCTGGTGGGAAGAGATGTCTATTATTTGAATGATTACAGCAGTGACTTTATTCAGCTGCCCATTCCAGCTCCTGAGAGCTGTCTTGACAGACAACACTGGCAACTGGGGGAACAGCCAAGCAGCTCTAAAGCAGGCAGACTAGGAAGAAAGGACATGGAATCCACAGATGAAAGAAAGAGCAGAGCAGATAAAATGCTATAGGGGCCAAAGAAAAGAACCTATAGCCTCCTCTAGAGACCTCTGAGATCCTTAGCCTGAGGGTTGTAACAGTGGGCACTCTGAAAAGGCAAGGGTTCTAAACTTGCATCCTGCATGAAGACTATAACATTACAGAGGTGCCAGTGCTCACTGCTCTTACCTGACTGCTCCTATGACTCACAATTCCAAACACTGAGGAGAACAAAAGCGGCAAGAACTGAGAATTTGAGGAGCTCCCTGTCTACATGTTTTTCTATTCAGGCAGAAGCCTCAGCCAGCTAACCAATGACTTTCATGTTATGGGTTTGAGTTTCTCCTAATCCAATGGCCAACAGTCAACTCCCCCAGCTTAGCCTGGGTGTGGAAGTAACCAAAAAGCTGTAGATATAGGCAGGGAAATAGCAGCAATCAACCAACCACAGTGTTTGAAAGATAGGTGAAGCCTGAGTTTCTTCAGAGGCAAAGATGAGTTACCATCAGCAAAGAGAACAACTCAAGGTAACAGCTCATAAAAATCACCAATGTGGTCCTGGATGGAGGAGTTGGAGAAGGGACTGAAGGAGCTGAAGGGTTTTGCAGCCCCATGGAGGGAGCTCCCGGAGACTGGACCACCAGCCAAAGAATATACTTGGAGGGACCCATGGTGCTGGCCACATATATGACAGAGGAGGGCCTTGTTGGCCATCAGTGGGATGAGAGGCCCTTGTGCCTGAGGGTGTTAGATGCCCCAGTGTAGGGGAATGCTAGGGAGGGAAGAGGGGACTGTGTGGGTGGGTGGGTGAGCACTCTCAGAGGCAGGGGGAGGGGAATGGAATAGGGGGTTTCTAAAGGGGAAAACATTTGAAATGGATTTAAAGTAAATATCCAAAAATTAAAAAAAAAGTTAGACGTGCACACAGCATGCATCTAATCAGCGATAAAGAAAAGTAATCATGCCATTTTCAGGATGTTATCCAAACGCATTGTATACCTCTATTAAACTCTCAAAGAATAAATAAAGTGATATTTTAGAAATAAAAAAAATCACCCACACAATTATTGTGATACTGAAAAACAAATTTGAGTGTAGATGAAAGAAGGCGATTTACACGTCAGTGAAAAATGAATTTAATTCAGTGTATGGGGTAAGAGATGTAAGGTGGGTTGGAGAGACGGCTCAACAGTTAAGAACACTGACTGCTATTCCAGAAGTCCTGAGTTCAATTCTCAGCAACACATGGTAGCTCACAACCATCTGTAATGGGGCCCGATGTCCTCTTTTGGTGTGTCTGAAGACAGTTACAGTGTATTCATATACATGAAATAAATAAGTAAATCTATCAAAAGGAAGAAATTTACAAAAGAAAAAAGAGATGGAAGTTTGTGCAAATTATCCAAGATATAATTTTAATAAAAGGAAATAATTGGTCTCCATCTTCTGGGGGCTTGGAAAAAAAGAGGAAGTTAGGTGTAATAGCAAAGAGTATTTACTTAGAAGAAAGAGGGCCAGGAATGGAACACACACCCACACACACACACACACACACACACGCATGAACACACATGTGTACACACTCATGTACATATGTGTATACAAATGCACACTGGTATGCATATCACATGTGTATACATACACTCAAATACCCTCCCTCACTCAGTGTGGATGTTTAAATGCCTGACCAATACAGATGCAGATGCTTGCCGTCAACCATCAGACTAAACCCGGGGTCCCCAGTGGAGGAGTTAGGGGAAAGACTGAAGGAGCTGAAGGGGTTTGCAACCCCTTGATGCCCCAGAATAGGGGAATGACAGGGTGGTGAGGTGGGAACTGGTCAGGGAGCACTCTTATAGAAGCAGGGGTAGGGGCTATGGGATAGGGGGTTTGCGAGGGGAAACTGGGAAAGGGGATAACATTTGAAATGTAAATAAATAACATATCAAAAAATGCTGAGCAGTGACTGTTTTAGAAGGCTTATGATTTGCAGGCATTTTTACAACATTAATTTGTATCTTTTAAAATGTCAAAGAAAAAGAAAAAATATTATAAGGATTTTGGAATAATTGATAGAAGAGAATCTTCCCCTCCAGAGAAGGTTGATGTCAGAGTTCATTTCTTTTAAAAAAGTGGTTATTAACTACTTTCTATCTCATGATTACACGTGACCAATGGGTCTCAGCATTTCTGTCACGAAGAGCAGTTTTGCTCTTCCCACTCTCCAGTCTAGAGCAGGATGTCTCAGCATGGCATGGCAGGCAGTTTGTGCCAGGTAATTTGTCATGGGAGGTGACCCTGTTTGCACTGGGGCTTTAGCAGCCTCTCTGGCCTCTACCCACTCCCTGCTACTCGCATTCTCTCTTTAGCAACAACCAAATATTTTGTAGGCCCAGTCGAATGTCCCCCAGGAGGCAAAATCATCCCAGGGGAAAACCACCAGTTGAAAAAAGATCAAAACCTATGCAAGGCATACTTAGCAAGTAATAATGGATGGCCCTCTTTTGTTAATGCAAACATATAAAACTGGCAATTGGGACATGGGATAGTAGGGGTTCTTACCTCCACAGTCCATTACATGCGTCTTTCAAACCCTGGTCTCTAATATGTTGATCGTGAATGGTGTTAGGTCCATTTTTAAAAATTTTTTGATTCAGTCATAAAGAAACACGAACAAATTATTTGTTATTCAAACATTAAATATAATGTAGTATAGAAAGTGCTTAGCAATTTGGAGAAGAGTATTTAATGCAATATACTCCTGTCATAAATGTTTATTCTACTTAATTTTAATAAAGCTCAAAATAATAAGAAATGCCCATTATATGAAACAGCCTTATAGATAAACTAATTTCAATTGTGTTTTTGAAAAAAATTAAAATAGGTAACTAACTTGATTGCTGTAATTCCAGAGCATAAAACCAACACCCCCCTTTTAAAATCTTGTCTCTGTTCAGCACTCTTAGATTCTATTTACATAAACATCTAAGGTCTCTGATTCTTTTTCCTGATCTCGTGAAAGTCGTAAGTGCTTTTCTTAAAAAACATGCTATGTTTTCAGGTTCAGGATGTTTTCAGAGTATTAGAAACCTGCTGCTAGGTTTCAGGTTAAAATACCATAGTATGTCAACAGCCTAGAATTTATTTATGGCCAAGGAAGTAGGCAGGTGAGATTAACAAGATCATGAAAAAAGACAATTGAAACCCACATAGGGAGAGTGAAGACGCCACTCTTCAACCCTGAAGTAGTAGATGCTGGAATGAACATTTTTTAACATCAGTTAAATGTGGTGTGGCAATAAAGGAGAGAGGCTGTGACAGAATCCTATTGAAATGGCAAGAAATCAAAAATGGGTCAAAAGGGACCCATCTGAGAGGAGGCAAGCCTTGTTCTGTGGAGTACAAGCAAAGATGAAAGTGGGCGCTATTGGAGTAGGGCCAGAAAAATACATTTTAAATGCATATGAAGAGACAGAATGAATTAGCATTGAAGGTGCACTGTAGGAGAGGCTTCATGCAGACTTTTGTACAAGTGATGAGTGCCAACTGCCACACAGAGATGACTGCTCAGCAACTAGTCATTGCTTTCAATAATGACCTTGAATGAAGATGTTGACAGAATCATTTCAGAAACAAAAAAGGGGATGCAGAGTTTCCTGTGGTGACACACTTGTCACACAAGTGTGAGAGGACCTCAATTTGGACCCCTAGCACTTACATATAAAGCTAGTTATGGAGGTGCACATCTGTGATCTCATTGCTATGGAGGTAGAGACAGATCTCTGAGGTTTGCTAGTTAGCCAGTCCAGACAAATGAGTGAGCTTCAAGTTCAGTCAAAGACACTGTCTCTGAAGATTGAAGTGAACATCTATTGAGGTCTGTTCCTCAATATGAGGAACTATGGCTTTCACACAACACATATGCAAAGGACCACACACAAACATCTCCACACACATAGTAAAATTTAAAGTAATGACAGGGGTCTGAAGAGATGACTCAGCATTTTAAAGAATGTATTGCCTCTTGTGGAAACCTGGAGTTTCTTTCCCAGCACCCATACTTGGTTGATCACAATAGCTCGTAACTTCAGATTCAGGGAATCCAGTGCTTTGTTCTGGACTTCACAGGCACCTGAACTCATGTGCACAGACTCATACACAGGCATACATACATACATACATATAATGGAAAAAACCCATAGTAATGGGTCCCCAAAGGACACAGGTTCTATGCATTGTCACCAGGGCTCCCACAAAATTCAGCAGAGCAATTCTGACACTACCATAATCCAAGGAGTGAGCATTGTGAGTGATAATCAAGGTGGAGAATTACCTCCTCAAGACTTTAGAGGCCCTATAGCAATTCATAACTGTCTTCCCTAGCGCAATGAGAAAAAAGTCTACGGTGCAGAGCATGGAGCAGATGGTGTTAGTTTGGTGTAGATCTAAACAGAAGCAGCAAGGGTTTAGAGCTGAAAGCCTGTACCTTTGTGCAAACCCACTCACACACAGAAATGAACACCTAGAAACTGTGATGCCAAAATGAACTGAAAAGCAGAGGCCACACTGTGGGTGGAACAGAAGGGATGGGTGTAGAAAAGGGGACCAGGAAGTAGCAGTAATTTGTTATATGAAATTGAAATCTAATAGGAATGGACTCAAGCGATTGGTACAGACGGCGCCAAGGACTTTATTTTCCAAACTTTCTTTCTTATTAATAAAACAAGTTCAAGAATCCATATGCCTAAGCACTTTCGTGAACATAAAATATCAAATGATAATGTACTGAAAATACCAGTATCTGAAAAGGCTTAAATATATGATTACTTATATTTAGTGATTATGATTTTTTCTAGAAAATACTATTTTTTATATTTATTCACTGAAGATTTACTTTTTATTTTTAGTATATGCATGTGTGCGTGTGTGTGTGCGTGCACACACACACGCACACATGCACGCATGCTGGTACCTAAGGAGACCTGATAGAATGTTGAATCATTTGAAGTTACGGGCATTTGTGAGTCACCAAGTGATGCTGGCATTTGAACTTGAGTTTTCATGATAAAGCAAAAATTGCTGTTAACTACTGAGCCATCTCTCCAGCCCTATTTATTCACTTAGATCTTACAACCTTATGATGTGAGATCAATATGATCACATACATATATACTTAAGTATTTGACTTTTGTCAGTAAAAAGGTAATATATAAATATATATAATATATATATAATATTAGGTGTTTGCTATTGAATTTATGTCTTGTACATCCTCAGCATGCATTCTACTACCACTGAGGTACACTTGTGTGTGTGTGTGTATGTGTTTCATGATCCATTTCTTTCAGCCTTCTGAGTGCTCTGATTACTAGCAAGCACTGTCATGCTTAGGCTTTATGTTAATGTCTTTAGCGAAAGTATGAGGCTATAAATACTGGTCGGTGTGTTAAAATCTCAGGAATAATTGTATTACTTTAATATTTCTAACAGCTCTAACAATGAAGTGACTCCTGGAGGACACAGATCATTATTCACTTATATTTTTATTCCTCATCACATTTCACATGTCTACACACTAGTTCCTCTCTTCACAGAGGTAATGGGATTTCAGAAAGAATTGAACTTCAAAAGGTCTCATGTTAGTTAGCTGAAGAGCACAGTCTAGGACGCAGTGACCTGACTCACTCTCTAGAGAAGGTTGAGAGGTTTTGCTTTGCATGAAAGCCTGCTTGCTTCCTGGATTTAGGAACGAGAGTCATGGGGGTGCATCATAATGCCTATACCACAACTGCACATTCCCAGAACCTTTGTCTTCATGGCCTAAAATCCTGCTCTGTGGGCAAGTACTTGGCAGAGGGTCCACCCTTGGCAGTGCTTCAGTAATTGTTCACCCTGCGAGTAGCTTTTAAAGATAGTTCTTTGAGTAAATGATAAAGATAATCACTTCCTGCAATTTAGTGCTCCATATGTACCCGCTGTGTGAGCAGGAAGAATTGGGTCTTTGCCTGGTAATGGGTCCTGGAATTTATCAAGCAGAAGAGGAAAGTTCATGGGAGTTATGTATATCAGGATTAGAAGAAATGGCGGGAGAGCTATATTTAGTTAAGGATGAGGTTCATCACTGTCAAAATTATAGAATAAATACAATTTATTGGGTCCCTCCAAAATACTTGCACTGCCCTTTAATTTCTGCCCTTTGATTTCTCCTTTTTCACCCATTTAGGAAAATTTCTTAGGTCAATGATTTGTATTCCATCTTTATATGTGCCAGGTAGAGCCTGATTTTGTGAAGTTGATTCACCTTGCATTTGCATTGCCTGAGGCTGTGAGATACTGAGGTGTCTTTCACCTTTTGTAGCCTCTGCTTTGTGTTCTCACCAGCCAAGGGGAAGTGATCAAGTACTGGTCTCATACCATGGTGAGCATTACAGGGCAAGCACATGAAAACCTTTAACCTCATGCCTGTCATAGCATAGGCCCATTGCATTTTGTCTTATCAGTAGTGCCAGCTAGGAGGGCTTATTTTAATTTATGTTTATATGTGTGTGTCTGTGTGTGGGTGTATGCATATGAGTTCAGATACCCACAGAGGTCAGAAAGCGTTTTCAGATACCCTGGACCTGGAGTCTGCTGTGAGCAGCCTGACATAGGTGTTGGGAATCCAATTTGGGTCCTTTTAAAGCACGATAATTTATTAACCACGGAGCAAACTTTATACCTATAGAAGGCATTAGTTTAAAATTTTTGACCTCTAATGGTATACTAAAAAACACTGTATTTACTAATAAAGTTTCATGTGGAAGCAGGTGAAGAAGTTTTAAGAGAAATAGGGCCCTTTGAGAGTCCCCCATTCTGCCAAAACATACTGTTAGCTTGTGTAGGGACAACCATCATCCACACTGAAAATTATCACCAAGTAAATACATACTCACAAAATATAAAATTATAACATCTGTGAAGTGACTGTATTTCAGTTCAGGAACACTTCAAATTATAGGTGTCATTGTTCCAACAGCTGCTGAAATGGGGTGTGGGAAAGCATAGTTGCTATTTTACCTGTGTGCCATAGATTTCTACTTTCATACCAAGCAAGAAACTTGGAACGAGAACCTGACTGTGAAGGGCTTCACAGACCGCCTGTGACTTTTCCCCTTGTAGCAGAGGCTGTTCTGTGGACATGATGTGTAAACCTCTCTTCCATGAGCCAAACAGCTCCTGGGCTGATCTGTTTCCATTTCCCCAGTTCCTAGAATAATGCATGACAGCATAGCTCTTAATTAATATTTGTTGAACTAGGGTCAAAATACTTAACCTGTTATTTTGATTGTTTAGTGGGATAATTTTTGTATTTGTGAAGTGAATACCAAACTGGCTGTTCCCACGAGAGGTGTCGATTATAGCTTTCATTTGTAAATATGAGCATTTGGTGTGTCTGGAAAGGCACTGTTTAAATCTTGGTGGTGATAATGGCAGAGTATACAGCAGCAGGCCAAATGCAATTGAGAGGCTGAGATAGGCCTGCAAACCTGTAATCAGAAGAACCTGACAAGAGTCGTTAGAAACCAAAGTTTGATGTCAGATTCTGATCTTGAGAATAATTATACCTCCTTACAAGAGACCTGATGGTAGTGGGGTTGAGAAGGTCTTATTTTTGTCTGATTCTCACCTGGCCCAGGTATATTCATTTGAAATGTCTGGGCCCATCAACAGACCATCAACCCCCTTAATCAAAGATGTTACCCCACCATTCAAGATAAAGAGAAACACAGTGTTTATGTGGCGAATATTATATACATAGCACTGTTATTGCTTTATCTCTGTGATGTGTGTTTAAAGTACCCCCATCCAAGCCACTTTGCATATATATCTGTCTCCTTACTGAAGAGTGTTTGATATAACTGGCTTCAACTCATAAGGTAGAGCCTCAAATTGAGAGTATTGCACAATGACTAGCAGCCTCAGATGTGGAGTAAGACAAGAGAATTTCAGTTCTCATAGTTCTTGATTCTTGTTTTTTGTTTTTGTTTTGTTTTTTGTAAAATAACCTAACCTTTCTAAACATCACTATACCTACAGGATTGTAGTTAGGATGAAAGAATTAATATAGCGGGCTTACCATATCACCCAGTGTTAGTGGTAGCTATGATTATATTTGAAAATAGTAACAGTAAGGCACAAATAATAGTAATGGTAGAGACACAGAACAGAGGTGGGGCCCATTCTTACTGAAATGGATATTGTTTCAACCAGGTGGGGAGGATAGAATACTAGAAATTGAGGAGCCTGAGTCTTAGATAAGAAAAATATGTCCTGTGTTTATTCGGAATTTTGATTTAGAAGTGTTCAAACATCTTTTTGAGTGAGAAAAGAAAACCACTTTTGGAAGCCATAAGGAATCCAGTCAGTGATGTCACTAGTGGAAAATACTCCTAGAGACAATATAGATTAGATAATCAAATAATTAACCGTCTCCTCTGTTCTAAAGCCTCTTCAGTCTGGTTTAATTTCTGCCTTATCTACCTCATCTTAGATTTAGCGTAGAACATGGGATCTTCCTTCTGGTTCAGCTTGACTTCTACAAAAATCTACCTCATTTAAGTCTCTACCTCAGAAGTTTCTTCCTTTCATTAGGGTCAGAAAGGTTGTGCAGAGATCATTGAAAATTCCCTAACATAAGGTAAGCTGGGTCCCCACAAGGAGATTATTAGTTCATTGATAACCTTGACACTTCCTATTTTGTCAAGAATGCTTGAAAGGTAGTCCAACTGGCACCTAATCATATGCTATGATTTACCCCCCACTTTTAGTATGCTACATACTTTTCTATTAGATAACAAACTTCTTGAAGGCAGTGACTTCAGTATAGCATTTAAAAATCGTCTATAGGATTCAGTTCATTTACTCATTTATGAGTGAATGCTAAGTAAATTTGTTTTCTATGTATATAGAATGTTCTTATTTGGACACTGGCAATTTTGAGACCTTATCATCACAGAACTGTACTTCCTACTCCATCAGATATCTTAGAGGTAAAAATGTTTCCACGTGCTATCAGAATTAGAACTTGTAATTTTTTTTAAACCAAACTCGTGGGTGCCTTAGTAAAGCCATATTAAACTTAAAATGTGACCCTGAAACTTACTGAAGGGATGGTAGGAGCACTTTCTTTTTTGCTACATCATAAAATGCTTTTGAATTTTGTTTTAATTTTCTAAAATTGGTTATGAGATATTGGACCTTTGTTACTTGAGAGGAATGTTTCTGTTGGATAAATATGAATTTCTTTCATGTCCACAGAGCTTTCTGTAAGAGTACATTTCTTTCCCAATGATGTGAAGAACAAACAGATCTGAACTAGCCAGTACTCAAGGGATACAGACCCATGGGCCACTCTTTCCTAGCAGGTGCAGGGTCATGGGGAGGTGGTGTAAGATGGGTGACCTACACTTAAAATGATTGTCCAAAGGCTATTGCAAGTTAAAAAAAAAAGACTTTAATTTAGTTGTTAGAAACTCTGTGTTAGCAACACTTGAAAAAAACGTGCCCCATTAGCTGACTTATAACTACAGCAGATTCTGTGGCAACTTGAATGGTATGCTGCATTATTTAATTTAGTCTTATTGGCCATCTCATGTCTATTAAGATGAGGTGAGCAAGGTCCCTAAATTAAGTAGGTAGAGAACTTAAGGCTTAAAATCAACCTTCTTTGACTCCAGTAGCTTCAGTCTTATCCTGTTTGCCGCATTGTTTAGAGAAACTGTTTATTTTCTGGGGTAACGTTAGCACCCTATACAGTCTTAGCCTCTATATGGAGAATAGTGTTATAGAATTATAATAGGCTGAAGGTCCATCAGATGTAGAATTGATCTACAGAATGATTCTAAGCCATATTCGGTGTCCACAGAGTCTGTAGCCAAATGTCCATGACTAGGTATTGATCTAGGGTTTGTAGATAAGTGGCCACAGCTTACCCTCTGCCTCATCAGCGTCACCTTTCATTCCAAATCTCCCAAAGTACTCCTCTCGTATAGATACACTGCTCTGTTCAGTTGTCATGGTGATACTGGATATATCTGGTGTCTTTATTACATTATGATACCTGAATATTGTCTTTAAAAAGTGGTAGCCTTTTAAAATATATTCCTTGATCATTTCACACACACACACACACACACACACACACACACACACACACACACACACACACACACACACACACACTACCTTGCTCATATCCACCTTTAATTCTTTCTTCTCAGCCCCTTTTTCAATATGTGTTCCTTCTAACTTCATGTCCCCTTACGTTTTACAACCCAATGAGTTCAGTTAGTGCCACTTGCATGAACCTATCAGTGGGCGTGTACTCAAAGAAAATTACTCTCTATCCTAGAAGTTATTAATACTGTCCCAGCTAGTGATAGAGCCTTATGAGCCTTTGCACTATTCATTATTGATGGTCATGCTACTGTGCAGATCATCTTAGCTTCTGTGAGTTCATGAATGCAAAAGCATGACATATCCAGAAGACAGCATTTCTTTTTTTTTTTTTCCACATCCACAATGCAATTTTTTTTTCTGTAATATAGAGGAATAAAACACAATATTTCCAAGAATATGGATGGAATTGAAGACCATGTTAAGCAAAATAAGCCAGACTCAGAAAGAAAAAATATCAAATTTTGTTTTACCTTCAGAGTTGAAACTTAAACGCCCCCAAAATGAAACTAGTGGGAGGGAAGAAATCACTAATGTGGTAGAGAGGACAGAAAATCGGTAATGCGATACACGTGACATGAATACTGTAGAGGGCCACTTGGAAGGAGAATAGAGACTAGCCAGATGTGGGTAGAGGAAATGAGAAGAGCAGTGGGGGAGGGGATGGATAATATGAAGTATAATGACATATATAATATGTATATATGCATATATGTACATATATATTGTAATGAAATACATTACTCTGTATATTATCTTAAAAATCAAAACAACCTAAAACCAACAAGAAATACAAAAATGAAACCAACACTTCCTGAAGTAAATGTGAAGACCAAAGAATGTGAAGTGTTTAGAATGGTGTCCGTTGCATGGTCTCACGTGTCGCTGTGTGTTATACACACATTGCTTGTTACTGTTCACTTACTACTGATGTTTCATGGAGCCAGGGACATGTCCCTTTTATTTTTAATCAAATCATTTGACATTAAAGTTTTGAGCATTCATTTAAACTAAGTGCTCCAGATGAAAAATTATCTAGCAAGGGACACATATAGAAAACAGCATTTCATAGCACTCTGCCTCATTCGCTGGCTCTTAAATTTCTACCTCCCTTTCTGCAATGATCTCAGAGTAATTTGTGGTTTGATATAGATGTCATATTTTGGGATAAACACTGAGTAGTTACTTATTCTGACCAGGTGTGAGTCTGTATTGACTGCTACTCACTTCAAAAAGAAACTCTTTGACCAAGATTAGGGAAGCAGTAATGGGTGGATAAAACTGTAAGTGTTAAGAAGGCAGTTGGACAGCATGTCCATTTAGCAAACGATAAAAGCAAGGAATTTGATTTAAGATCTATGACGCCCCCCCGGCATTGGGGTTTTGACAAGGTTTGTACTATCAGACATAGATTCCATTCTGTGGAACAAGCATCAAATCCAATCAGAAAACAACTGTTTGATCCTATAATAGTCAGGCAAGTATTGTAACTCTGGGCACATCTTGCCTGACAGATCCTGTCCTGTTAATGATACTCTCTCCTGTGTTTCAATAAAAATATAAGAAATAAACAATTTACCAGTGCACGACAACCCATGCTGTTCCTAGGGTAAGACTGACTGAGAAACTGAGACTTAAGCAATGGTCTACTGTCTATTCCATAGCCCTCTCTCAAAATTGAAAGCTCTGGATTCACTGCTCAAAGAATATTTGCCAAAAGTAGTGATAACTGTGCTCTATTCTGAGTATACTCCCACTAACACATTTTTACAGGCTCTTTATGCACTCCACCATGATGCTCTCAGTACTCCTAGCATAGGCTGAAGGTGTCCTACCACTGCCTGCACCCAGTACTCTCCATCCTGGGACTTACTCTCAGTTAAACAGGGTAGAACTATTATATAGAGTGGTTCTCAGCTGACAGATGTTGAAAGATACATTCTTTAGTTTGTTTACTACTCACATGGAAAAAGCATGAGGGTTAGTCTGTTACTTTTTCCCAGAGATCCACACTAGAGTTAAGACTCAAGAATCAGGTTATAGAATGGCAACCTGATTATTGATTGTAGATGACCAAATAATGGTTACTAAGATGGCTATACTCTAAGCTCTGGAATCTGTGAAATTAATTACAAGAGAAAAGAAACTTTGTAGATATAATTGACGTTATTGATCTTAAGATACTGAATTTATCCTGTGTTCTCCAGATGTGCTTGAAGTAATTGTGTTCCAAAGACTAGATAAGAAATGTATTGGAACTCAGACATATGTGTTGCACAAGGAGAAGCTGCTGCATCTTTGGTAGCTCTGAGATGTAATGAACAATGTTTAAGAACAAGCAAGAGTTCTCATGAGCTGTGGGTTGCTTCCATAGAGTAGCCAACTTAGAAATGGAACATTAGTCCTACCCTGTAAGACATATCCTGTCAACAGTCTGAATGGACATTTTCTCTGGGAAGAAGATGCTTTCTCAGAGTTTCTGGATAAGTGTCAAGACTTGCCAACATCTTTGTTTTGGTCCTCTGAGACCCTCAATAGGACTAATTCATTTATACTGTGCTTGGGATACTGACCTACAGAAACTGTGGGCAATAACTCTATATTTTATTAAGATTATAATTATGCTATTTAAATCCATCAAAGTTCACATTACTTGTCATTACAACAATAGGGAACTGGCATGTCCAGGCACATTTTATTGGTCTCTCCCTTCTGTGATCCATTTCCCATATGCTAATGCTGCTTTCTCTGCTCCCTTCTTCACCAAACTCTTTGTATCATCTGTACTTAGACTCTATTTAAAGCCTGAATGGATACCCTTGGTGGCTTATGATTTAGTCTCCTGGGAGCAGTACTTCTGCATTTGTTGCACTTTTTGAACTCTCACCATGGGAATTTGTGGCAAATGACCAGGATTGGTTGTTACATGGGACTAACCATTATGTCCAACTCATGATCATTCCATAGGCAAGCCTTGTGCTAATGTCCTACTGTAATGTCTTCTTAGAGCTTAACCCAGTTTGAATCTTTTTCTACAATTCATTATTCCTTTCTTTTTCTCCACACACACTTGAATTTCAGCCCTATGTAGCTGTACACAGCCTTTCTTTGCCTACTCCTGATTCCTATATCTTTCATGGATATTACCCAATAAATTACTCACATTTTTAATTCGGTCTTTGAATAGACTTTTCTGAGAAATGAAAACCAACATGATAACACATATTCTATCTCATCCAAGAGTGGGGAGTTTGTGTCATCTAACTTATCATAGTAAAATAAAATCAGGTAGGAAAGAAGAGAAATAAAGTATCTCCATACTGGCTAAGGCGTAATGCCACCTAATGAAAACCCTTTAAAAAGAAAAAACTAAACCAAAATCAACCAATGAACTAACATAAAACCAAATCAAATCGAAAACAAACTGGATTCCAATAAGTATTCCAAAGGGGAGCAATTCTGGTGAACATTCTCAAGATGCCACAAAACAGCAGGTTAGGTACTGTGGTTAGGGGTATGCAGATAGGGATGAAAGAATAAAATTAAAACCCTCTTCCATTCTTGCCTGTCTCTTTGGAAGTCTGAGTTACTACACAGGGTAGCAATGATGTTATATGAGGTGGAGACACTAGTTACTAATGAATCAACTATATTTGGCAATCTTCCATAAACGGCGTGAAGAAGGCAGTGAGTGTATGGAGAGGAAAATATAGCTTAGTTGATTTTGTTGACTATTTCCTCTTCCAGTATTTACTTTCCTGTGTGATCATGAGCCAATTCCTTAGCTTCTCCAACTGCTAGTGCCCTATCTCTAAAACAAAAATAGTGGCATCTACCTTGTCAATATTCAGGAAACAGTGAAGGAGGCCACAACAAGATAATGTCATATTCTATACTGTTCACACATAGCTAACACATGACTGGCTAAGAAAATTTTCTTATGAAAGCTAGCCACAAAGCCAAGCCTTAATTCTATTAGGGAGAGGCAACTATGAAATATGCAAATCAAAGGTACAATCTGAGCCCAAAGTAGATACTGCCAAAATCAAGTCTCAAGCCAATCAAAATAAAAATCTAGGAAAAAGGTAACTTTGGGTTAAAGATGCTGATTTGAATGTTTGGTATGAATTCCAGAGAGTTTGTATCCGTGACTCTAAAAATGACCAGGGTTCTGAGCTCTAAGAAGAGAACACTTTAATCTTAACTTACATACAGTGAAACTCCATCGGTCAGCAGTTGTGTGTCTTATCCTATACACATCCATATAAGGGACCACGAGCTGTGGATTAAAGTGTGTATCTGTAGTCATCAATAGCACTGTAAGTGAAGCCTCTTTGCTCTCTTTCAAGTCAGTGTGAGTACACATCATGAGCCTCCACACAGTTCCTAGCAACAGTTCAGACCATGAACATGGCCCCAGCTGCATCCACAACAGATATCAATACAGCCTCAGGTGGCTACACTGACCATGGATATCCAAATGGCCTTGTGTGGTAAAATGGGCTACAGATGTTAACACAGCTCCCAGAAGTAACAGGACCACAGAGCCACTCATGCCCCCCTGAGGCAGCAAATCCCAAACATACCACCAAGGCTTCAGTCTTCTGGGTTCTGCCACACACCATGTCTCTACTTTTTGATGAATCACTAAATCTAATTAGTGTTGTCCATAGATGAATGGATATAAGGACATCCTATGGAGCATGGGAAACCTATCAGTGGCCACATCCTAAAAAAATGGATGAGTCTCCTTTTCATAGCAATTAACTGCCAATAACTCCTTAGTAAGGGCTGGGATTTGGTGATCATCTACCCCATTTGTGCTTGGGCTTTTGGCTAGCTTGATCTTGTGCAGGTAAGGACAGATGTTGTGAGTTCATAGGTGTGACAGCTATGCCATGTTTCAGAGACAGTGTTGATTAGCACTGCACTCTATCCCCCCCACCCCTCTCTCATGCTCTTTCTGCTTCCTCTTTAGTGTTGCTCAAGTCTTGGTATCCTCATTTTTTTTGAGACAGTGGAAATCACAGTAAGTAGTCTGGCTAGCTAGTGAGCCTCAAGAATCTGCTTTACTGCCATCTGTTTGGATGACAAGTGCAGGCCAGGTCACTGTACTTGATTTTGTTTTCATTTTTTTTTGTTGTTGTTTTTATGTTGTTTTTGTTTTGCTTTGTTTTGATTTTATTGTGGGTTTTGGGTATTGAACTCAGCTCCTTACGCTTCCAAGGCTAGCACTTTACATACTGAGCTGACTGTCCAGTCCTCATGTAATGTTTTTAACCTATTTTTTTTTATTTCATAGCTATTGGATCTACTAATGTTTTTTCAAGAGCTTGTGTTTAGTAGCAACCCGAGGAGATGTCTACCATGTTATTATACAGTTGGACAATGAAAATATCACAAAAGAAAAACAAATAAAAGTAGCAGATGAGACACCAGATTCAGTTGAACCCACGAGTCCACATACCACTCTAGCGCTATGCCTTTGGTACTTGGGAGTTCCAGACAGAATTGCTGCCTAGTCAAGCTACATAGGGCTTCATCAACTACAGTGTCTTCTCGTCCTTGATGCTCACATTCTTTGCTTCTTATTTCTGAGAGGAACACCTTAAAAGAAAGCATTCTTGAATCATAATTAAGATTATATATGTCCAGGGGTTTTCTTGGAAATAACTTCAAAATTACTAGAGGCACAATTTGTATCATTGTCTTTGTGGTTCTGTCACCCATGCTATCTTTTTACACTTTAGATAGATTATAAAATTCTTCCAACTTATATAATACTTTGCTTTTCAAAAATATCCTGGCCACAAGGTTATACGAGTATTTTGCCTGTGCATTTGAAGATAGAGCTAGAAATAAAGATAATTTTAAAATTAATTATAAGGGTATCTCATTAAATCCCTTTAAAGAACTAAGGAGTTCTTTAAAGAACTCCTTAAAAGAAAAAGAGTTTCCTTTTTCTGAAAGTGAAACAAACGCACACTTTGATTACAATTATGCTGTGACTGGTGGTTAAAAGGAGATCTCACTAGAACCAAAATTAAGCTTTCTGAAAAGTATCATTTCCTATTTCAAATAAAAGGAAGTTTGAACACACCGTCTTTGTTCTTCTCTGTAAGAGTTTCATCCTGAATTTTTTAAGGCACAGAATGTATTTCTGCTTTGCACAAAGTGGGGATAGCTCTCTAGACTTCATCTGCAACAGCTGCTCTTTGCAAGTTTCCCCTGGCGTTTCACAGCTCTGCCCAATTTCCCCTCACAGCTCGCTTCCATCCCCTTCATCCCAGGCACTTACGCAATATGAACCATTAGATGCTTAGCCTTTTCTCCCTTTGAAATGTTCCCTTCCAATTTTTTTTTTTCATGACAAAAAGATGTTTTCAAGCTAGTATCCAAATTACATGACACAATCAAAACAGAATAAAAATAGTCTGTGCTCCCAGACTACTTCATGACAACTTGTAGTCTCCACTCTTGAGCAGATATAGGTAGGTCTACATTATTTGTTCATGAAGATGGGAATGTCTTCATACATAGTCTTTGCTGATTGCTTCCTTAGGCCAGCCACTTCTCGTCTTTAAAGTCTTATTTCCTAATGTCATAGATCAAGATCCTCTCAAGTCTAATCAGAATTTCCTTCACTTATTCTTACTCTTGATTGACATCAGTCCTTATACCAGTTTCTCACTATTGAGGCCCACTATGTGCATGCAGCAGAAATCAATGCTCACATTTCCACCCTCCCTTTTGTTGGTATTTCAGATGTATTTGGCCCACGTGCTCAGCTTTAATAGGATTTCTTTTATAGGCTTCTTGGACATTCATCTCAACTTTCTCCGGTCTTCCCTGATTAATTTCCCACTGTGATCCTGCCATTAAAATGAGATTCTTAGCTTATACTCCTTGGCTTTCTTTTCTTCTAATAACATTCTCCTGTTTCTTGTTTCCATCTAGTACTACAGCGTACCAGCCCCATAGAGCTTTCGCTTCCAGGATTTAGGCACGCATATTTACACCATCATTTGGATATTTAGCAAGATACCACCAGATAGCAAAATAATGGTGTCCTGGTCCTTGTGTAGAGCAAAGATTCAGAAGACGTGGTCCACACTGTTCTTGGGAAAAACAATCATAATTTGAGAGTCAAAACTGACTCTGTCTTACACACCCCTACCTCTGTGTGAGTTCTGTTGGCAAAGCATACTGAGTAGATTTGGATTCCAAGGACTGACTGTTTTTCCTACTTTGACTCTAGATTATGTCCTAAGCGTTTATCATCTAGATATAGCAGCATCCCCCTTATTTGTTACCCCTGCCTCCACTACTACCCAATGCAGTCCCATCTCACAAAGTTGTTGCAATGATTGCTCCAAACCCATAATGATAACTAACACTTGTTGCTATTATCTACCTGGCATTATCTACCAGAACTTCTCCTAAGCTTGCTTGCATCCATTTACGTGCACTGAGATGGGTATTAGATGTGCTTCTGTTCCATAGATGGGAAAATTGAGGCAAAGAGATGATGAGGAACTTGACAAGGTTACACTGCTAGCAGTTACAGGAATAGGATCTGAATGAAAGAAGCCTTGTTCTTTTTGTTGAGCTCTCACGTGTTCTGGGTCATCATTGCTATATCACCCATCTGACCAAGATGGCCTTCAAGCTTCTTATTGCAATTGGGCTAACCCTAGCACCTTGATAGAGTGTGATCAGGACCACAGTGTCTCGTAAATGTAATATATTCTATTTCATTTTCCTCCTCTCTTCTCCTCATAGAGGTAGTCTCCATGATGGCCTCTAATGTAATGGCTCTAATGTAATGTTTTTCTTGGCAAGCACCTTTCTTGCCAGAGATTTGCATGGCTTCCTTCATCTGGTTGTTTGATTCTCATTACGAACTCCTTTAGCAGTTCTCTCTTAATGTTTCTGCTTCCAGGTATTATATCTAGGCACTTGTAGGCTCTTTGGATGCATCTCATTTACTTAATTGTATCCTTCTCTTCCCTGGAAGTCAGTTTCTTTAGGACATTTAGACTTGTTTCTCTAATACCAATGCTTTCTATTGCAGGCATCTGAGAAACCTCAGTCCTGATATAGGGATGACACCAATCTCATACTATCAAGGGCAAGTAATACTGCATTCTGGAAATGCATTGCTTGCATTTGTAACTATGAAGCTCTTAATAGAAATGGAATATAGTTGCTTAAGCTGCAAAGTCCATGGAGCAGATACCATGACTGTTGTTATAGCCTCTTCTGTCCCTAAGGCAAGTCAGTTCAATCAGAAAGGGGGGTAAATAACGGATGCATGCGATTCATGCCATTCAACAACGATGTATACCAACCCAGGAAGGTGACGTTAAATCCCTGGGAAGGCACATCATGCTATCTCCAGGGCATGAGCACAGTCACACCCTTATTTCCCAGGACATGTATGTGTGTTTTTTAGCTGGAGTATACTGTTTATCTGGACAAGGCTATTACAGCTAATTAGTTTTTGGAGTCCCTGCTGCATAGTCAGTGGGACTATTTTTACAGTTTTACTTTATGAGCTCCTGGGGCCATAAACATCTCCCTAGGCTTCAGAGCTCCATGGTGGAGCACTTAGCAGCTGGTCTGGATAGGGATGGTGAGTAGTGACTACACCAACAAATCAATTACACAGAAATACTGTGTTTCTGGTGATGTTTTTGCGGAGCATCTACAAATTCACTGTAAACTCAGGAGCACTCCTTCACTAGAGCCTAGAGGTCCCCACTTTAGACAAAAATACAACACTTCTCTGTATTTCTGTGTTATTCAGCCTGCAAATAAACTTCTGCCATTTTCCCTAGAGCATTACCATGGCTTTTATTTTAGTCACTTAGATTAAGAATCATTCAGAATCTTCAAAGTGTACTACAGTGGCCATGGGCCCAAGAGAGAAGAACGTGGAGTTGCTGAAAGATTCGTAGATGAAAGTGTCTGGTCTCCCGATGGAACTGATAAAGAATGGATAATATATTTTCAATGGCAAAGATAACATTTTCAAAGGAGAGTTCTCTTTCCCTTCCAATATCACCACTCTAGGCACATGCTTTGTATTAGTTACTTTTGTACTGCTGTGATCGAATATCATGACCAAGGGATTTATAGAAGGAAGCATTTATTGAGGCTTATAGTTCCAGAGGAAGAGAAGTCCATCCCCATCACTGTGACAGGAGGCAGGTGTAACACTGGAGCAGCAATTGAGAGTACACATCCTGATCCACAGACAGTGTCTTAGTCAGGGTTTCTATTCCTGCACAAACATCACCACCAAGAATCAAGTTGGGGAGGAAAGGGTTTATTGAGCTTACACTTCCATGCTGCTGTTCATCACCAGAGGAAGTCAGGACTGGGACTCAAGCAGGTCAAGGAGCAGGAGCTGATGGAAGCCATGGAGGAATGTTGCTTGCTGGCTTGCTTGCTTCTCCTGGCTTATTCAGCTTGCTCTCTTATAGAACCCAAGACTACCAGCCCACAGATGGCACCACTCACAAGGGGCCCTCCCTCCTTGATCACTAATTGAGAAAATGCCTTACAGCTGGATCTCATGGAGGCATTTTCTCAACTGAAACTTCTTTCTCTGTGATAACACCAGCTTGTGTCAAATTGACACACAAAACTAGCCAATACAGACAGGAAGTAAAAAGCACAGGCTGAGTCCTCAGAGCACACTCCAGTGACACACATCAAGACCACACCTCCTAATATTTTGCAAAACAATTCTACCAATTGGGAACCAAGTATTTAAATATATGAGCTCATCGGGGCCATTCTCATTCAAACTGTCACATGCTAATCTAAGTCAATGACTCTGTGAACAGAAACCTGGAGATAGTGGCAATGATCAATGACACATCCTTTGCTGAACTCTCCTTTGCAAACGTTATCTTTGCCATTGGAAATGCATTACCCACCTTTTATCAGCTCCTTGAAGAGACCAGACATTTTTCATCCATGAATCTTTCAACAACTCTGTGTTCCTATCTTTTGGGCCCATGGACACTGGAGTACACTTTGCAGATTTTGAATGATTTTGAATCTCACTGTCAGCAGCCCTGGATTTCCAGATGTTCTTAGATGAGTACTTTGTTTGATATGACTCACTGTGTGAGCTGAATCACAAAGAAACCAGATCCTAGGCACCAATGCTCCTAGCTCCATTGCTCCACTTTATGAATTTTTGTTTTTCTTCAACAGAAAGTTAAAACATGATGGATTAAACATTATAGTAGCCAGTTAATGTGTTATGTCATCTTTTTCCACCCCCAACACATTTCCCTTTTATGGTCACATGTGCAAACCTGGGCCCCAGATCCTGGGGACCAGGCTGCTTATGGAGACATGACACTGAAGCACTATGTAGGAAAATGTCCATGCTACAGGATGCAAGCTATGTTTCTTTCAGAAAAAAAAAAAAGAAAAGAAAAAGGAAAAGAAAAAGGGAAAGGAAAAGGAAAAGAAAAAGGAAAAGAAAAAGGAAAAGAAAAAGAAAAAGAAAAAGAAAAAGAAAAAGAAAAAGAAAAGAAAAGAAAGTACTGCAACCCCAAACCAGATAATCATGGGACTTAAGTTCATACATCCACATGCATGCCGATCTGAACTTCTACATAGGCGCCACATTCTTGTCCTAAAATGAGGTTGATCACAGTAGATCCATCTCTCTCAGATGAACAGGTCAAGCTGATAGAAGATAGCATTATAGAAGAAAACTGTGTATATATATGTACATGCTCTGTGGAAGCTAGCCAGGGAGGAAGCTTCATGCTCAGTTCCAGCCTTGGATTCCTAAACTTCCTGCCTCCATGTTTTACATGCTGGGACTGCAGTTGGAACGCATCACACCCAGCTTTCATAGTTCTAATAATGGGATCTATCCTTTGCTACTGTTTCAAAGGCAGAATCTTGGGAGCTTCATGCTTCCCAGACCTCTCTTTTACTCTGTCTTCATGGATTCCTTCCCTATCTTTTTCTGAGAGAAGCTGTTTACCTTCACTCCTTTCTGATGATGACTATTTACATGGCCTGGAAGTTTCCCCGCTGGAATCATAGCAGAGTCTGCCCCTTTTTTGGACAGAATGGGTCTAGTTCTAATATCTGTGCATTAGAGAAGTAACAGTGTGAAGTAAGAATAGGGTAAGGGATAGGCCAAGCTACTAGGCAGACAACTTCTTTAAATATAAAATGCACAGTAAAAACATATTCTTTGGGAAATCACTAGATGCTAGGTCTTGTTCTGGGTGCACAAAGAAATTCTTGAATCCACTGTGGTCGCTGCCCTCACAAGTATGCACTTTGGTGCAGGATTCTTAATCAGGGTTTCTACTGCTGCAACAAAACACCATGACCAAAAAGCAAGTTGTGCAGAACAGTATTTTATTTATCATACCCCATCATTGGAGGAAGTCAGGACAGGAACTCAAGGAGGGTTCAAACCTGAAGGAAGGAGTTGATGCAGAGGCCATGGAAGGATGCTGCTTTGTGGCTTGCTCCCCATGGCTTGCTCAGGCAGCTTTGTTGTTGTTGTTGTTGTTGTTTCCAAGACTACCATCACAGAGCTGGTACCACACACAGTGGGCTGGGCCCTCTCCCTTTGATCACTAATTGAGGAAATGCTTCATGGCTGGATCTTATGGAGACATTTCCTCAGCTGAAGCTCCTTCCTCTCTGATGACTCTAGCTTGTGTCATGTTGACATACAAAACCAGCCAGGACAGAGAGAAAGACCAAAGCATGTAAACTGACAAAAAATATGTTTATGTGATATGAAGAGACTTAAGAGAGACTTAGAACATCGGCAGGTACAGACCAGATAAAACACCAATGAACCCATATTTTGTGTGATCATACAGCCATCTCTAGGTTGCAGAGAGGTTCTTACCGCCCCTGGGTTCTGGGAATGTGCCTCACCAAAATAAAAAGCATTCATAGAGAGGCCCCTACCCATTAGAAGCTATCTGAAGAGTTATCATTTAGGCACCTAAATTTAAAAAGCAACTTCATTTTCTGAAGATATTTAGTATGACCTTGGAGTTTGCCAGGTGATTTCCATTAGGAACTAGAATATCCCTAATACCAGAAGCAGATTTTCATGTCTACGTGGATGCAGAAAAATACAAAAATAAGAAGAAAAAAAAGTCTTCAATAATCCATTATATGAAAGTTTGGGATATAATTTAGACACTGGTGAGATAAGGAAATATAAACCATGGACTAGCCTTGCCCTGGATTGTTTTCTCCACAACTGAAAGAATTTCACAGTAGAGCCGTTGCAGTGGAGGCACACACAGAACTAGGTCCATCTGTCTCAAGCCACAAATAGAAAGCTTGTCACAATGGAGACAATATTAGTTAATCTTTACCCAGGAAACCATACAGTGCTGAGTGTTGTTAGCATGTTTTCAAAAGTAGGGTGTTGCTTAACTGTAGCAGGAAAAGCACATTAACAAAGAAAAATACTTCCCTGAAATAACGGTTCATGAGGACCTCATTAAATCCTTCTTGGCCCTATTGGTCAATTTTATATAACCTTGATTCTAGGCAGGATTGTGAAGAGGTGGAATGAAATTATTGTACTGGTCTTTTTAGACACCTCCTCCTTCTTCCAATGATAGAGCAGTGGAGTGACAGTTCTGGATTTGGCAGCATGGTCAATGGGAACAACGAGGAGGAGGGAAACCAAGATAGAATCCGCACCTACTCCTAGCTACTGGTTCTACTGTTACAGCTTGAGGTGGTACATGGCCACATGCAGAATGCAATGCAGCCAGTGTTCTGTTTCTTTTCTATTGAGACCTCCCATGCTCAGTCTCACATTTGCAGAGACTGTCCCTATGTCAAGGCTATAGCCCAGCCCTAAGACGGAGTATTTTATCAGTTGCATGCCTTTCTTTGTGGTTGACTGTTGGGTAGAAAGGTTAGACTAGACACCATCTGATTACTACTTCAGCTTTAATTCAGGGAAGGAGGCAATTACTTGCTTCATATGTAAGTAGCAGAGGTGTGCAGGTGTTGGCTGGTGCTAGCCTGTAGCTTTGCATTTAAGTAGTATCTTGTTTAAAAGGCAATTGGAGAATTATATAAATCAGAATTTTTTCTTCTTTCCAGCGACTAGACTTAGTCACACACCTGGATCCTCTCAGATGTCTTTTAAGTACAGTGTGAACTGTCTTTAATCTCATTTTGCTCATGTGAAAAATCTTGCTAAATGGATAAAGTGGCATTTGTTTATGTACTCTCAGTGCTTTGCCCCCGAGAAGATCAGCAAATGTAATATTTACTCTGAATGACACGCTCCTGTCACTATAAGCCTCCTGAGAAGGTTTGACAAAGTTCTGGCTTCATGCGTGTAGCTTGAGTAGGAAGATGGCTGGAGGCAGTTCGCTTTCTATTTCCTGACAAATCCAGCCCTCCTCCTGTTTGTTCGCTTGCATGCTTAGTGGAACTTTTAAAGGTAGATACATCTTCCTTCATTTTGAACAGCTTGCATTAAGTGTCACAGTTCTTTTCTCTAACGTTCTTGTTCTTATTAATGTGGCCATTATGCTCATTGATTTCTTCAGCCTCTTTGTTCCATGGTACTGCTTCAAATTTGGAGTCAAATGAGCATTCTTTGGAACATGTACTTGTACCAAACAGCCTTAGCCAGAAGAAGAAGTTGGGAGTGGGTGTATTTTACTGGAATTAGAGTATTCTTCATAAACGAGAGAATATAGTAGAGAGAAAATAAGTGCAGAGTTACGGAAACGTTTCTTATCCTGCCAAATTCACTTATCCTCAAGCATCCTCTAGATGGTATTTTGATGTGTTATTGGTAAATCATTCTAATGTCTTGTCTTCATTCTAGGTGGATATTTATTTTGATTCAACCTGACAGCTAGCAAACATTCTGTTATAAACAGCCAGGTTTTGAAAAGCAGGGATGTTACCAAGGGGATGAGATGAGAAACATGCCAAGCCAAACTGTGAAGTAGGAAAAAAATCATATTTTCTGTCTCTATCTCTCTGTCCCTCTGTCTCTGTTTGTCTCTGTCTCTGCATCTATCTCTATGTCTGTTTATCTGTATCTGTCTCTGTTTCTGTCTCTGTCTCTCTCTGTCCTTCTATCCTTTTCTGTGTCTCGTCTTTGCATCTCTCTGTGTCTCTGTGTCTCTCTCTCTGTGTCTCTGTCTCTGTTTCTATCTCTGTTTCTGTCTCTCTCTCTGTCCTTCTGTCCTTCTCTGTGTCTCGTGTCTTTGTATCTCTCTGTGTCTCTGTGTCTGTCTCTCTCTGTGGCTCTGTCTCTGTTTCTCTCTCTCTCTCTCTCTCTCTCTCTCTCTCTCTCTCTCTCTCTCTCTCTCTCTCCCTCTCTCTCTCTCTCTCTCTGGTGTGATTTTTAAAACAGATTCTCTCCTGAAATGCTTAGTGTCTTCATTAGTTCTTTAGAGTATCCCTTTTCTTTCATGTGTATCTTTCTCCCTGGCCCTGTATAACACAAAGAAACATATATCACATATATATTGCATGCCAAGAATTTTCCTAGTCCCATGATTTTCAACACTGAATAAATTTATGATTGAAAGGAGTCTTCATAATTTAGTGAGATACTCCATTCTCTATTCCAAAAGGGGTCAGAATGGGTGCACAGCATACTATTTATCTAGTCAAGTTCTACATGGGGGAATTACAGATATATTTATGGTTTCTAGGAAGAAAGAATAGGGGGAATTAAAGATATATTTATGGTTTCTAGGAAGAAAGGATAGGGAAAGTATACCCATTATACATAGAATTAATGTTGAACATTCATGAGTCACATGTTGTTCTAAAGACTATGGATATGGTAACTGATTTCATCCTTCCAGCAGACTTTTTAGGACTAATATTGTTATTTTACCCATGTGTTTCTAGGGAACAAAGTGAGGGTAAGTTATCAAATATAACTAGTAAGTGACAAAGGTAGTTTTTTTTTTTTTTTCATGGATGTTTTGCCTCATTTTTTTTTTAATTTTTTTTAAATTTTTGATACTTTATTTACATTTCCAATGTTTCCCCTTTTCTGGGTCTCCTCTTTGGAAACCCCCTATCCCCTCCCCAACCTCCTCTATGAGGGAATTCCACCTCCCACTCACCCGCCCACCCATCCCCCTATTCCCACCTTGACATTCCCCTTTACTGGGGCCTTTAACACCCTCAGGCCCAAGGGCCTCTCCTCTCTCCCTGATGGCCATCGAGGTCAACCTTTGCCACATATGTAGTCCAAACCATGAGTCCATAGATGTGTATTCTTTGGTTGGTGGTCCAAACTCCAGGATGACCGGGGGAGGGGGTCAGGCCCATTGACGCTCTTGCTTCGTCCATGGGACTGCAAATTCCCTCAGCTCCTTCAGACCTTCCTCCAACTCCTCCATCTGGGACCTCACTCTCAGTCCAGCGGTTACTGTTAAGTGAAACTTGGGCATTCTGAACATTTGGGCTAATATCCGCTTATCAGTGAGTACATACCATGTTGCTTCTTTTGTGACTGAGTTACCTCGATCAGGATGATATTTTCAAGTTCC
>CM052702.1:14083536-14098091 GCA_028551405.1 Uromys caudimaculatus
TTAGCTCCTGGATAGTTTTGTGCTTTTCCTTTGTCTGTTTGATTGTGTTTTCTTGAAATTCTGCTTGTTTGATTTTGTTTTCCTGTAATTCTTTAATGGATTTTTGTTTCCTCTTTAAAGGCTTCTCGTTGTTTATCTCTGTTCTCTTGTATTTCTTTAAGGGTGTTATTCATTTATTTCTTCATCTTCTATCATCATCATGAGAAATGATTTTAAATCTGAGTCTTGCTTTTCTGGTGTGTTGGGGTATCCAGGGCTTGCTGTGGTGGGAGAACTGGGTTCTGATGATGCCAAGTACCCTTGGTTTCTGTTCCTTATGTTCTTACCCGCCTTTTGCCATCTTGTTAACTCTGATGTTAGCTGATCTTACTTTGTCTGGTTGTGGCTTGCCCCTCCTGCAGGCCTCTGGGTCAATACTCCTTGAAGACTGGCTCTCTCTGAGAGGTCTTTGGGTTTGGAGGGCTGTGGCACTGGGTCAGCTCTGGGGTACAGACAGAAATCAGAAGGATCTTGTCCCCAGCTGTCCCTTGGTTTCTATGTCCTGATGACTCTGCAAGGGTCCCTCTTGGTTCAATGGGTTTGCACAGAAGTGGTGGTTTTGCCTGTGCTCAAAGGTGTGTCAGCACTCCTGGGATATCTGCTCTCTCCTGGAGCCCTGAAGGTTGAGGTCCCCAGACACAGACCCCTGGTGGCCTAGGCAGAGGACTCCACCCACAGATGGAACCAGAAGATTCAGAGGTTTCCTGCCCCCAAGTTCTCAGGCCCTGTATCCCTCAGGTTCCGTGTGGGTCTAGGTGAGTAGTGTTGCTCCCCTTAACCCCACTCATGGCTTTTTCATGCTCCTGGGAGGGTAGCTTTTTCCTGGCGCTCGTTGGCTATGGACTCCTGGTGGCCCAGGCAGAGGTCTCCACCCACAGATGGAAACCGGAAGGTTCAGAGGTTTCCTGCCCCCGAGTTCTCAGGCCCTGTATCCTGCAGGTTCCACGCGGGTCTGGGTGAGTGGTGTTGCTCCCCTTAACCCCACTCACAGCTTTTCCAAGCTCCTGGGAGGGTAGCTTGCTCCTGGTGCTCGTTGGCTATATTGGGACCTCTTTCTTAAGGATGGGTTTTATTCACTGAAAGATCATGATCGTCATAAGGACCTAAATGAACAATCCTCAGGCTTTTGGAACATTAAAAAAATCCACACCAAAGCAATTGCTAAAAATAATTGGGACTTGCATGAAACTCATGTTTTAATATATTTGAAGTTGATTGACCAATAATAAGGGAGAAATGTGGCTTATACCATAGAAAAACTGAAGAATTTCCATAAAAAATTTAGATATCTGGCCCTGTGTATTCATTGTCTCAGAACAACAGCCAGTTGGTAGCCAACATTGTAAAATCCAGTCTGGAAGTCTCTAATTTGCCTCAATTGTAACTGCTTCTTTGGTAAAGAAGAAATGGTAAATTTCTGCTTTTTATATCCATGATTAAGACAGCTGAAACTTGGAAAGAACTGTTACATAGAAGAATGAAAGCTATTCAGACAAGCAAATATTCATGCTTTGAGTGCAGAGTTTCAAAGGATGAGAGGAACTTTAGAGTCTCTATTTTCTCACATATAAAACTAGAAGAGTTATTTTTTAAATTTATGCCTGTGTCACGTGTGTATGCATACTTGTGTATGCAGGCTTGTATATATATATGTGAATGTGGAAGTCAGAGGTTGACATTAGGAGTCTTCTTTTATTGCTTGCCACCTCATTTTTAAGTATTGCAAAATAAAACATAATAAGATAAAACAAAACTATCACACTGGAGTCAGACAAGGCAAACAGAAGGAAAAGAGCCCAAGAGAAGGTACAAGAATCAGAAATCCACTCATGCACACAATCAGGAATCTTGCTGGATCCCCTGGATGCCAAAGACAGAGTAACTGCCTTTTAGGTTGTTTTCTTTGCTTTGATGTGAAGACACAAAAATTCCACATGAAGCCCCCTCTCTTAAACTTTCAAAACACACAGGAAGAAGGAAAGTAAATCGCGTGTTTAACCTGTAAGTGCTCAGTGGCTGGGCTCTGTCTGAGAGGCTTGGGATGCAGGATTCTGTAAGGCTATCTGAATTTCTGTTTGAAATTATCCATTTTCCTGTCTTGTTAAACTAAAACTGAAAGCCATTCACCTTGTTCTTAATTAAAGATCACCTTTCTTGGGATGCATTTTACAGGCACATGCTATGCCATTTTCTTGGTGCTCTGATATTCAGCAGATGGTGCAGCATATAGCTCTTATATATCTGTAAAAAGAGTTAAATAGAAACCCTTCCTCTGGGGACATTCTCTATATGAAGCTTCTTTTTTTTTTTTCAGTGTTAGGCATGTTATATATTTTCTGTCATTAATTCAAAATTGTACAAAGCCATTCTAATTATTTGACTTTATGTCTTGCTAGATAGTACCTCTGTGTTCTCAGAAATGCTTATGTATCTTCGAAAATAGTAAAGATATTTCATGAACATATGTTGAGCCTACTAAAATTTACAGATGCAATGCAATATACTCCATTTTCATCTTTGACTATTGAAATGGGTTATAAAACATCTTACATTCATGGATGCTGATTTGGCATATCCACAAAGTAGAGGTTTGCTTCCCCCAGAAGTGGATGGGAGACAAACATTGGGAAGTACATTTTCCCAAACATGATTGCTCATTCTAAAATTCTACTTGTCAAAACCAGTCAACCTCTTTGCTGTTTAACCACTGGCTTCTGCTTGGCTCATATAAAATTTTAGTGTGTAAATATGGGTGACAGCTGTTATTTGCCAGGTTTCCTATATAGGTGACCAGTTGTCTTAGTCTTCTTGGCACTGTCGTAGAATATCCTTCTTGGAATATGAAAAGCCTCCATTTTCTCAGATGTGTGAGGAATGTCGGAGAGATATTATTATGTAGTGTCCCCCAAATGAGGAATTGATCCAACAATGTTCTTCACATTAAATGCTCATGGATGGTCCTGTTATAGATGGCACACATATTATATTCATTCCCTAATATCCCTTGGTCACCCATGCCATTAGCCATCAAGTACAGATCATAGCAAGGATGTGATAAAATGTGTGTTTCTAAGTGTGTGATAGTTATTTGTATGTCAACACACTGTCTTTGACTCTGCCTGTGGTTTAGTTGGGCTTTGTATTGACATGATGCTATTGCAAAGTTCATAACTGTGATCTGTGAAGTTTTCTAAGCATGCCGTACTTTCTAAAATTCAAGATGAATGATTAAACCTCTTTCCTCTGGACTCCACTCACTCCTCAGTCTAAGGCCTCTGCCTGCTTGAGGGCAGGGCCTGGTAATCTAAATCATGAAGGAGCAGGTTTCAGGTAGAGGACGGAAGCATGGCAGCTTCCCACATAAATGAAGAGAAAGGAAGGATGCTGGTTTGCAGTCACTTGTGATGTTGGCCTTCAAGACATTTCAGCAAGGACCAGATGCTAGGCAAACAAATATGAAAGGCCCATGAAATCAAGTTGGGATAAAACTGATGAAAGCCAGAGGATCACTTTGTCCTGTATATTAAATTGCTGCAATGCCCCTGGTAAGGAGGAGATACCACATGAATCAAAATTTAAATTGGATGGCATCAGACAACAAATCAATCCCAAAAGCTATCAGAAGATATGAACCTATTCTATTCCACGGTCACTGCAGAACTGTGGGTACATATGTTGCTATATCTTTTCAATACTTCATCAAAACATCTTTATTAGTCAATGTGAGAGAAATTAATAAAAAATTGATATTTACCATAGTAAACAGTGGGAGAGAAGGCAAGAGGTCTTTCTCTGAAGCATGGGCTAGGCATTTTATACATGAGATGGAGCATTATATCTACTGATTACTTGCTGGGAAGCTGGTGTTGATACATGCTGGTAATGTGGAGAAAGGGAGTATTGGCATTCATTGGAGTAAGACAGTTTTTACTCAGGGCTCATGATGGATTCTCATTCTCTGGCAACACTGGGTTGTGTGAGTTTTCCAGGAAGCTGTACACCTTGAGACAGAGTCTGGCCAAAGTGAAGAATGCTTTCTATGCCCTGAAAGGCCGGGGCTCAGATTCAAAGCATATGCTGCCGGATGTGTTTTCAGTTAAAGCAGAAAAGTCAATCTTAGCATAGCATAAGTCAGCTATCCTCTTACAGACGCCTTAGAGACAAACTTAGAAGACTGACCTGTAACATTTCACCTGATTTTATTATAGTAGTGCTTTCATGGATGCTTCCAGTTGTACTAGTTGTAAGTTGCAAGTTAGCTGTACAGAGGATAACCTACATGGATGATTCTCATCCTGAAAGTTTGTGTGCTCTGTTTGCATATGTTTCGGTTTAAATAATTCACCTTTTTACCTTAAGCATTTATCTGTACCATGTGACGGACAGCAGATTGCACTTCCTGCCATACCTATCTTCATTTATTTTGTGGGAGTTCGAGTCATCATTTGTCTGTGAAAACTGTGTAAGTTGGTGGTTTTTCTGACAAAAGAAAGATTTCTGAGTTAAACCTCTGGACTTGAATTTCCCTGTTTAAATTTCTTGTTAATGGTGTGCCAAATCTGTAAAATAGGTGTACTCCATGACCAAGAATTAAAAGTTATTGGCTAATAGCTATATTGGCTAAATACAATGCTTCATATAAAATTCCAGCTAATTTTAGGTCATTTTGAATTTATGTGAAAAAGTGTTTACAGAAGAACATGACAGATATACATGTTTGCATTATTTGTATTTTATTTTTGTGTTTATGTGTGTCTGTGATATGTGCATAGTGTACATATGCTCTAGCACATGTGTGGAGGTCAGAGGGCAACTCTGTAAAGTGCTTCTCTCCCTCCGCTTTTTACATGGGCTTTCCTTTACTCACAGAACCATCGTTCCAGCCCTTGTGAGGTCTTTAGTTTCTCACAAAAGTTCTGGTGAGGAATTGAATCTGACATTACAATATTTTTAGTGGCAAAGTTGAATTTTACGCAGAACCAAAGGTTTTTAGTAGTGATTATTTAGTTTTTTAAAACATATATTTAAGGCATGGTTGTAGGCTTTTGTATATCAACATTGTTAGAAAGGATATTTGAGTAATCATTTTAAATAAATAGGTAATCCAAATATTTATTCTTGTTCAATGGTGTTAAAGTCACCATATAAATGAAGCCATTGTCCGCACCATCAAGAGTAGAATGAATAGACTCTAGTTTCCTTAGGACTGTAATTTACCAATTGAATTGGCTATGTATGTGATTACTTGTAATATGACACCCCAGGAATGATGCTGCTGACTGAGGACCAGACATTTATGACCAGTTTTCAGAACTGGTTATGCTAGCTTTATTATTATTATTTTTAAAGATTATATTTGTTTGTAAGTGCTGATTCCGTAAAACTGCAATTTTCTGGAAAAAAATTTACCTAAAGGAAAATAAAATAGACATATCTAATAAATTAAATTAAAAGATGAAACTAATTCAGAATAGCTCAGACACTGTGAAAAATAAGTACGAATAACTATTTGAGAGGTATAGATGGGGGCTCTTAAGCTGGTAGTGTGCAAATGGATGAAGTCATTTAAAACAGAATCAAAGTGCCGGAAAAATTTAACAGTTGAAGTATATGTTATAATCCAGCAATCTCAATACTGAATAAATACACAAAGGAAATGAAATCTCTATGTTAAAGAGACATCTCTCTGTGTTTATTGCATAACTGTACACAACATCTAAGAGTCCATTAACCAATGAATGGATAAAGAAAATGGATAAAGAAAAAATATGCACAATACAATACTATTCAGCCATAAAAAGACAAAACTATTGTAATTGGTCATGACATGGATGGAGCTAGATGACCTTATGCTGAGAGAGTTGAGCCAAGCACAGACAGCAAGCACGGCACTGTCAAATTCATTTGTGGAATCCAAAGCAGTGACTCTCATACCACTGAGAGTAGAGTGATGGCTTCTAGAATGGTTAATGAGAGAGAGAGAGAGAGAGAGAGAGAGAGAGAGAGAGAGAGAGAGAGAGAGGAGAAATGGGAAAATGGATCAATGGCTACTAAGATACAACTGAAGAGGAGGGTATTGTTTTACTCTGCAGTTGCACAGTAGGGTAACCATGTAATGTGTATGTATATTTAAAGCAGCTACATGAAAGATTTGCAATGCTTTTACAGAACAAAATAATAAACATTTAAGGAGATAGATATATTGACAGAATTTGTACATTATACAACGTATACACATATGGAAACAACATAACACATTCCATAAAAATGTACAACTTTAATGCATTCAAATAAAATCACAGAAGGCCAACCAAAGAAAGTTCAGTCTACATAAATTTGAATACACAATTAAGTTTATAAATGTTCAACAGATTCCCCTCTAACTGGCAAAATATTGTAAAATTACTGAACTTTTTACACACATACTATTTAATACGTATTATTATAAGATACAAAGTAATTGTTTTTGCCTGCTAGCTAATTATTTCTGCATTTCCAAGAGTAAATGATGTAGAATAATCTATAATTTCAAGAAATATATTTTTGTCTTTAATATTAGAAGTGTATTTGTGTGTGTTGCTAAACATTATTTTGAGATTTTTGTTTGCTTGATTTCCCAAAAAAAAAAGGTTGTCAGCTCCTTTCTAGGCAAGAGAAGAGAACCCGGTTGTCTTAGCCAGGGTTCCTATTCCTGCACAAACATCATGACCAAGATGCAAGTTGGGGAGGAAAGGATTTATTGAGCTTACACTTCCACGCTGCTGTTCATCACCAAAGGAAGTCAGGACTGGAACTCAAGCAGGTCACGGAGCAGGAGCTGATGCAGAGGCCATGGAGGGATGTTCCTTACTGGCTGGCTTGCTTCTCCTGGCTTGCTCAGCCTGCTCTCTTATAGAACCCAAGACTACCAGCCCACAGATGGTACCATTCACAAGGGGTCCTCCCCCCTTGATCACCAATTGAGAAAATGCCTTACAGCTGGATCTCATGGAGGCATTTTCTCAACTGAAACTCCTTTCTCTGTGATAACTCCAGCTTGTGTCAAGTTGACACAAAACCAGCCAGTACACCGGTCAAGCCTGGGCTGAGCAGGATGGCGAGTGTCGACCACCCAAAAGAAACACACCAGGCCGGGAGTTTTGTTGAAGCAGGAACTCACCTTGCTTATATAGAGAAGTCAAGGAAGTGAGCACTTAGATATGGGAAGAGATGATGTGGGAGGCGGGGAAGTGACAGAGGGTAAAGGGTAACTGACAGGGCCAATGGTAAAGCTTCACATCAGAAATAGCCGGGGGCAGAGGGAGGGCCAAACAGATCTTGCTGAGTCACCCCAATACAAAAGTGACTGAGACGGGTCTCAAAACTTGAGTTAGGCTTAGGCTCTCCCACAAGGTCACAGAAACTCGAGCCAAATTTGGGTTTGTCCTCAAGGCCCAAACCAGGGCCAAAATGGGGCCCAACAAGTAGTTGCTACATCTTTAAGCCATGCTGATGCATCTCTGCCTCATATTTTACCTACAGATGATGACTGGCTGCTGCCAGTAACTGTTTGCAATCATCCCTTTTTTTCAACCTGGTTTTGCAATGGATTGAGTATTTCAGGTTTTTCACCTTTGGCCATTCTGATGTGTTTCAACTCTTTGATACAGTTGTTATTTGATTTTCTGTATCTTTTCCCCCATACTCCAACCCCAGTATCTTTCTAAATAGGCTTGGAGTTGCCTTTTTCTTCACTACTTTCATGAGTCCAGCTGCCAGGCTGGAATCTGACCCGGGTGAATGGGAACAAACTGTCATCAGACATTTTTTATATTTTTCTTTCCTTTTTTGCTGAAGTCCAAACCCAATGCTATCTATCCTGTTTTATATATATATAACACACACACACATATATACATACTTTAAAGAGTGGTTTTTCCCATGGTGTTCAGAATTTTGGGAGTGGAACTGACTGAGGAATCCATATGTAGAATGAATTAAAAATCAATAGACTATCCCTAAACATCAGAGCCAAACAATGAGATTAAAAACAAATCTTTAAATCCTAATTTTCAATTTTTGTAAGTTTAGGATGTCTAAATATATTTACAATTTTGTAAACACATTTGTTCTAGGCTGCAGTCTTGAACACAGACACATACAGAAGAGGAGTTAAGAAAGTTAACTGCTGACTTAAAAGTCAATCTTTACATTCCAAATTTATTAATATCACCATGTGAAATGCTGTGTGCATGTGCTTAATGCAGGTATGGCAGAATTTCAAATATGTTATAATTTACTCATTACAATAAAAACACCAATTAAGTAGAAGCTTCTGACTCAAACAACAACAACCAGATGATAAGTGTTGACAAGATAATTATAAATGAAAACAAGATTAATGAATATGTTATTTTAAAGATTTGTTTTTAACTAGTGTATGTGTGTGTCTGTGTGGGGCATAGGGACCAATGATGTTAGATCCCCTCTGGAGCTGTAGTTAAAGGCAGTTATGAACTGCCTAATATGGTGCTGAGAACCAAACAGATTCTCGTCAAGGACAGTTATATACTCTTAACCACTAAGCCACCTGCTAGCTCATGAATTTATTAACCATTAACAGATATGTTTCAAATTCTATTGGCATATTTAACGAAATGTTGATAGTTGCTATTATTTTTTATTATGTAAACAGTCTCATTAAACTTATGGATAGACTTTGATTTCAGTTAAAGGATTGAAATATTATTATTATTATTATTATTATTATTATTATTATTATTGAGATAGAAGTTTCATTATTCTGTCTGGCTTAGTCTCAAACTCCTGGGCTCTATCAATCTTCTCATTTTGGCCTCTAAACTATCTGGGACTATACACATATTCACTGTGCACAACATGTGGATATTATTTTCAGGGAATTGTTAGAAATTAGAAAAAAATATGCTTCTTAAAAAGGATAATATTTAAAATAAATTGCAAATTAATTAGACTCAAATATAAAGCAACTCTTAGATTATTATTTCATTGTTAAATATTTGTGTAAGCTGCCACTCAGTACAGAATTTTATTGTCTTTAAAAATAATGAAAATTTTGTGGGAGAGCTGGTCCTCCCCCACCCCCAAGCAAGCCCTGCACCTCAGTTGGGCAGCACAGAAGAACTGACCCTCCCCCTAGTGGTAGGAAAGACTTTCTCCTCCCCCTCATATGCCTTGTTGTCTGTAGAACTTGTGAGCTAGCCACCAGTGCTGGAGAACTGGCCCCGTTGGTGTGGGTGTGGGAGAGCTCCAGTTGTCAAACTCAGCCACCACACAGGCCCAGATCTAGGGCTTTGAATTGGCCCGCTCCAACATCTACCCATCTATGATCTGCTGGAGTGAGTGAAAGGGCTAGTTCTTCAGATTCAAAGCTGTAGGATCTCCATGATTCAGGGCAACAACAGGCTATCAGAAAGGAGTCCCAGTAAAGATCCAGTACCGATAGGGTAGCAGCAGCCAGAGCAACGACTCATTGCAACGAGTACTTGAAAGTAAAGATGCCCTGACAAAAGGATATACTGTGGAACACACATAGCATACTACAGCTTCCACAGTGAAGTTTGTTTTTGGTTTGTTTGTTTCTCTTATATTGTTTTCTTGCAGGGGAAGTTGCAAGGACAGATAAGAGGGGCCAGGACAATAACTGGGATTGGAGTGCATGGTGTGAAATTCACAAAGCATCATTAAGAAGCTTGTGGGGCAGTGATCTGTGATGACCGGTTGAGCATGGGCTGGAAGCTCTGGGAGACCCGGTTGTACACTAGAGAGGTGGTACACCAGGGACCAGAATTTATGCTTCTGGCCAAAGCTCCTGGGAAATTCATATCACAACCCCTGTATGGAAAGAGGCCTGGCGTGTGAAACTCGTGTATAGGCAAATGAGGCAACGATTAGGGCTCCCAAGCTGGCCAATGGAAAGTATCAACTACCAAGCCCCGCCCCCTTTCTCAGAACTGTAAGTAGAACACCTAGACTCAGCTCTCTCTCTCTCCCCTCCTTCTCCACCCACCTGCCCGGGGAGCGCTGCCCGCCATCTTGAACAAATAAAGCTAGAAACTACTTTGGCATCCGAGAACTTTGTCTAAGGGAGCTGACCCCCAACGGGAGGGAGCGCGACAGAAGCTTAAAAAATAAAAACTTAAAAGAACGAATGAGAACAATATGTATAATCCCAATAGATCCCTGCATTACTTGTGTTGTTTTAGTTATAGTAAAATGATTTTCAACTTAAATAACTAAAGTAGACTATTTTGTTATTGTTTTGAGACAAACTCATATGTAAACAAAGCTGGCTTCAAGCTCACTGTAATCTTGAATTCAGAGTGATCCTGCCTCTACTTCCCAAATGCTCAGATTAAAGGTGTATGCCACCGTGACTGGCTTTAAAAATACATTTCTATAAGTCAGAGAGATTGATCAATGAGCATAGGCACTTTCTTTCAAGTCTGAGGACTGCGGTTTGGCCCCAGAACCATGTTGTGGAAAGGAGACACAACTCCCTGTGATTTTCTTCTCCCTCTGAGCTGCAGGAGAAATGAACACATTCCCATGTTTAAAAAAATTACATGTCCGAGACCCTGCTTTGTAACAGGCTGAAGCAGAAGGATCATTTTGAACTATGGAGATCAGGACCAGTCTGGGCAAGATAGTAAGGCCCTATCTTAAAATAAATAAGTATAAATAAATAAATAAATTACATAAAGAAGTGATTTTCTTCTAGTGGTCCATTTTTTTTTTTATTTTATGTTACTTATGTCCAATATCTTTAAAATACTGGTGCATAAAAATACAGGATTCAGAAATTTGCTTGCAGTGCAGTGATTTAAAAGGATTCTGTAATATCTCCAGATTATCTTTTAGGATTGCATATTGATTTGAAGATGAATTTCTCCATTTTATCCATTATGTCCTTGGGCATTTAGCACAGAGAAAGAAAACTGAGAGATACATTTGCTCAAAATGAGTTACATAAAACACAGAGATCAGCAGAAGTGAAGCAGGCAGGCAGGACATCTGGGAAGTACCCACTGTTGACTATGTATCAGTCTGATACTTAACATTGATCTTGAAAGAGCAGTGAACTGTGCATACTCTGCAGTTATCTCTCCTTGCCCATAAACTGTGTGCTGTGCAGATCTAAGTTCTCCTTTACACACTTATATGAAGACCGAAACCTCACAGTCAGCTTCTTGTTCCTGACCTCCAACTGTATCATGTCAGGATGGGAGAAATTGATTTTTAAATTTTCAGATAGTTTTTTCCATTGAATATTATTTATTGTACTTTAATTTCATGATCCATTCTCTTTTGCTTTTCTACTTATTTTTACTAGTACTCTCTTTTTAACTAATTCAGTTACTTTTCTAATTATTCAAATTCAACATTTAGCTTATATTTTATTGGAATCACCTTTTAATAATGTAATTGTGTTAATGTTACAAATTTCTTCACCTGAACTTAATTTGATCACGTACATTTTGAAATGTAGTCTTCTAAAGCTTCCATAATAATTTCTGTGATAAATCAGTTGGACAGAATCTAGAGTTACTGAAGAGACAAATATCTGGAAATGTCTGAAGGATTTTAAAGGATACATTTAACCAAGGTGGAAGAATTACCCTAAATATGGGTGGCACCAATCCATGGCTGAGGGCCGGTATGCCATATAAGAAACAGTGATGTGAGCATTGGCTTTCATGTACTTCCTGAATGTGGAAGGAATGTGACCATCTGCCTCATGCTCCTGCCACTATGGTGGGATGTCCCCTCAAACTGTGAGCCGAAATAGACTTTTCTAAAGTTTCTTTTTCAGGTATTTCATAACAACAAGTAACTAATGCAATTGTTTTTGACAAATTAGTTATTCAGACATCGGGCTTGTGATTTCTAATGATATAATTGTATCAGCAAAAGTAGTTTGGATTGTGAAAATAGTTTGCGTTTTGTTTGGATCGCTTGTCTGGTGCAACCTTCATTTTCAGAAATAAGTAGCACATCTTTAGTGAAAAGTATGGATACTCTTCAGTTCTTGGTTCTAACACTGTACAATGTAAAGACAAATACAATCTAAAACAATAGGCTTAAATTTTCCAGGTGAAAATAAGTGAAGAAGTTTTCCTTTTTTCTTCACCCACTCACAATTAACTTCATGAAGCTCGCTGATTAAAAAAATCTTTCTCACTTCTTAAAAGTAAGTCTGCATTACCTTTGGGAGATAGGATTAGTTTTCAATCAAACCCAGGCATGTCCTTCCCAAGGAAAGGGACAGATACCATCTCAGAAATATGGACATCATTCTCTATCTAGGTATTGGTGGGAAGACAGGGGTCTCATTTGAAGAACTCTTTGTTCCAACTTGAGAAACTAAACACTACTTAAAGGATGTGAGAAGTTTGTTCTTTGTTTGGACCATACCAATTTCAACATCTTTACTCTGTCAGTTTCTACTTGATTTGGTCACTGGTGGTTTGAGATAGAATGGCCCCATAAGCTCATAAGCTTCAATGCTTGGTCATTAGGGAGTGGTGCTACTTGGGAGAGATTGTAAGTCATGGCCTTGTTGGAATAGGTGTGGTCTTGTAGGAGAAAATGTGTCACTGGCTGTGGGCTTCGGAGTTTGAGAAGCTCAAGCTAGTTACAATGTTTTTCTTTCTTCCTGCTGCCTGCAGAACAGGATGTAGAAGTCTCAGCTACTTCTCCAGCACTATGTCTGCCTGTGTGCCCCCATGCTATCATGCTGACAATGGGCTAAACCTCTGAAACTGTAAGCAAGCCCCAATTAAATACTTTACTTTATAAGAGTTGCTATGGTCACAGTGTCTCTTCACAGCAATAGAACATTGACTGATGGAAGCCATGCAAGGAAGGCTGTGACAAGCAAGTTAGCGTCCCAGAGACAGTCTACCATCTTGCATGGCTAGGATGGGTGACTCCTGGTCAGGCATGGCCCCATGATCTTCGTCTTCATATTGCTTCCTTGCTGCTGATGAGCCTTCTCATGTCATTTCTGTATTCCTAGTTTTTCTAACATGGTGTGATTGGGCAAAGAAAGACCCTTTATGTTTATAGTCTGTTATGATTGATTCTTGGGTATTAGCCCACCCTATTGGACAAATTTTTCTGCAGATCAACATGAATGCTCATTAAATTAATGCTGTTTTGATGTATTAATGATTGTATACAATTCTTAATTTGATTCAAATAATTTTAGGAAGTTAGAATAATTAATAGAAAGTTTAAGGAGATGGTTTCAGTTGGTTTGCCAGAAAGATAGTTAGAATGAAGAATAGAATGAGCTCCCTCCTCATAGAATAGTAAGTAAAGCCTACGAGGGCTTTCATACACTATGAGCATGTAAATTGAACTAGGAAGAAGAATAGTTCTGGAACAAATTTATGATCAAGGAAAAACATTCGTTCTAGGTCAGGTCCAAGGATGAGGCCACAGGTGTGCACTATGATAAAGAAAGGCTATGTAAAACTATTGCTTTGAACTTATAATGAGCGTATAGAATGAAACACTGTTTTAAACTTAGAATCAACATTCTGCTTTCCCTCTCGTGTAACATTTTATCTATGAGGAAATGTTTTCTTACATAGAGAACTTTTGTCTAAAAGGCCATAAAAAGCTGAAAGCAAGAAAGAATCAAAGCTCGGTGGAGTCCTTTTTCTGCTGCTTTGTGTGCCTGACTTTTTCTTTCCCTGTCTCTCTGGCTCATGCAGAATTAAAGAATCCTGGAGCCCATCAATGGCTGGTGAACATGGTCCCTGAGTTAAAGAGAAAAGAGCCCAAATAATTAACATTCTTTTCCTAATCCCTTGCTGCTATCAGCAGGAGTTAATTGCCAGAAACCATCAGTTCTGGCCCCAGAATAGCAAGAGAGAGTTAATTGACAGAAGCCATCATCTCCCCTCTGTCCCCACCAACTCTACATCCCACCTCAGTTTACCTGAGTGTAAAAGCTGCTGGTCTTTGACAGTTGACTAAGAGAGTCACTGTATTTTAATATTTAATATTGTAGTATAAGAGAGGATTCAAAATTAGAATCATTATGTCTACCTTAGAGTTGAAATTATTAGCAAAATTTAGAGACAAAGTTTATTTCTGGTGATATCAATTGTTTTCTTTTCTTTCCCTCTCTCCTTCTGTCTCTCTCACCCTCTGTGTCCTTTGTCCTCCCTCCCTCCCTCCCTCCCTTCCTTCCTTCTTTCTTTCCTTCCTTCCTTCCTCCCATCTTTCCTGTGGCGTGAAGGGTCAGACTCAAAGCCTTGCTCATGCTTGGTGGACACTCTAACTGAGCTATATCCTCAGTCCTTTTTTAATATTTCATACTAATGTAAACATAATATCAACAGAACAGATTAGCTCTTATTTACACAAGATGCCTTTTCAACCTATCCTTATTTTTAGCCAAGTCTCTTATAACAATATAGCTAAGCTTTGAAAAAAATTAGCTTTAACTTTTTTGTCTTCTTTTTTTTTTTTTTCCTTTTTTATTT
>CM052702.1:14098191-14131607 GCA_028551405.1 Uromys caudimaculatus
ACCCATCCCCATTTTCCCCCGCCTTGATATTCCCCTTTACTGAGGCCTCTAACATCCTCAGGCCCAAGGGCCTTTCGTCTCTCCCTGATGGCCATCGAGGTCATCCTCTGCCACATATGTGGTCCAAACCATAAGTCCATCAATGTGTATTCTTTGGTTGGTGGTCCGAACTCCACTTTTTTGTCTTCTTAACTAGAGAGTAGTAGTTCATATTTTCTGATAGCCTTTGATGAGTTGTTCTGTATCTGATGATTTGTGCCATAGGTTCAAACAACGATGGATTAAACAAATTAAAAAATTTCGCTAGTACCAAGCATGTACAGTCTTTTCCATTGTGGTTATTCTTGAGACAATACATTATTAAACTATTTACATTTACACAGCATTTACATTGTATTATATAGTATAAATAACATAGGGATGACTTAAAATGTATGTGAGGATGAGCACAGGGTATAGGAAATGCTGTGCTGGTTGACATGAGGTTTGGAGCACGTGTGGACTTCAGTGTCTACAGAGGTCTCTGAATATTTTATTTCTACCATATTTTACATGTTCTTAAATCTTCCTGGATTTTGTCCCGCCTACACACTTTCTTTTTATTGGCTTTCTATTTGCTAATATTGAAATTATATACTCTATAATGTGCTGGTAGTCACTTTGTTGATTTCAACATATGTATTTAACAAAACAAGATCTAAAATTGAACAGTTTCATATTAATCCAAAACAGTGATAGTAGAATGCTTTAACTCACACCACTCTTTTGATCCACAACGTTTTGTTGTACAGATTTTTAATTTATTTTTCTATATTGTTCTCCTAATTCAGATTTTAGAGGTTCCAAGAACTTTCTCAAATAAAGACGAACAAATCACTGGAGGAGTTAAGAGAAGTAGGCGGAAGGGTTTCAAAACAAGCATCTGTAAGTGGGCATGAGAGCTGTAGACACCAATACCGGTTATGGAAGACGGTAAACCCAGAGGAGAGGAGCTCAGAAGCATGAATCAATATCCCTGTCAATCACAACTGCACTTGGTACTCTAGATACAAAAAAAGCAATGCCTGGCCAAACCTCCATTGAAAGCTCAGGAAATTTGTTCGATACAGACACTGTGGGGAGAAAAACAAAATCTTGTGGAGAAAAAAAAAATCTTCTGGTTTTAATTTTAAAGTATGTTGATATATTCAGTTACTAATCTCATCACATTAATTTCTTCTAAAACACTCTATCATGTATATACTGACTTATGGTCATAATTTACATTTTTAAATAAATCTGAAAAAATAAATTCTAAAGCTAAAATTAGCTCTAAATTTCATTATGTACAAATAACTACTTTTAATTAATATTTAATGCATGTTCCTCAAGTTTCATTCAACACATACACAGAGAAAATAGTTAATAGAATAAAAGAATAAGCTTTTTTAAAAAAAAAAAAAATGAAATAAGAGCCAGGCAGTGGTGGCGCACGCCTTTAATCCTAGCACTTGGGAGGCAGAGGCAGGCAGATTTCTGAGTTCAGGGCCAGCCTGGTCTACAGAGTGAGTTCCAGGACAGCCAGGGCTACATAGAGAAACCCTGTTTTGAAAAACCAAAACAAAAAGAAAAAAGAAATAAGTAAGTCATACTCTAACACATTCAATTTAATATATTTAGCTAAAATAATAGAAGACACCAGTTGTATTACAAATCAATTTTTCTTTAGCATGATAAATTATATTTCTTAAGAAATCTGTCACTGGCCATCCCTTAGAGGCTTGTCTTTTTCTGAAGGAAAATGGCAGAGGAGTAGATGGGGAGAGAGAAGGGAGGGACTGGGAAAAGAGGAGGGAAGGGAAACTGCATTTGGGATACAATATGTGAGAATAATAAATAAATAGATAAATAATAAATAATATTTAAAGAAAGGAGAAAGGAAGAAAGAAAGAAGAAAGAAATCAGCCAAAAGCAAACATGAGATCCATAGAGAGGTTGCCATTATCGTTTTTATAATCATTTCTTTTTCTATATTTGTCAATTTTCACTTTTCAGAAAGAGAATCGTGGCTCTTTTCTAATTCCTTTCATCTCCTATAGTTTTAACTGCATTAGCTCAAAGTGTCACTTGCTGTTCCAACCATAGTGCCCCTCAACTCAGCATCTCATTAAAGCCACTGCACCCTGGCCACTTTCCATGCTATAGTCATCCCTACATTTACTTTATTTCATTGTTTGGCTCAGGGCCAAACCTTTCCCTCCTCGTTAGATCTGTCGTATCTGATTTCATTTGTACTTGGGAATCCCTGCCAATTACTCCACCCTGAATGCCTAGGCTGTGCCTCGTGTACTTATATCACATGATGGAATGATGTCTTTAAAGTACCTATCTCATAAATATAAACATCCTATCAAATTATAATTATATACCAGGATAACTATCTTTCAAGCTAAAAAAAAAAAAAAAAAAAAAAAAAAAAAAAAAAAAAAAAAATTAATGCAGCCAGCAACCCGTACTGTTCAACATTTAAAGAGTCTTCCTCCCTCAGAAAGTAAATCATCTCCTGATAAAACTGACGTACAGACTCCTGTCAGCATGCACTTCCTGACCTCCACAACAGTGTCTGGGATTGGTGACTGTATACGGTATGGATCCCCAGGTGGAGCAGACTCTGGATGGCTTTTCCTTCAGTCTCTGCTCTATATTTGGTCTCCATATTTGCTCCCATGAGTATTTTGTTCCCCTTTCTAAGAAGGACCGAAACACCCACACTTTGGTCTTCCTTCTTCTTGAGTTTCATGTGGTCTGTGATTGTATCTTGAGTATTGGGAGCTTTTGGGCTAATATCCACTTATCAGTGAGTGCATACTATGTGTGTTCTTTTCTGACTGGGTTACCTCACTCAGGATGATATTTTCTAGTTCCATCCATTTGCCTAAGAATTTCATGAATTCATCGTTTTTTAATAGCTGAGTAGTACTCCATTATGTAAATGTCTCCTGAGAGGCTCTGCCAGAGCCTTACAAATACAGAGGCAGATGCTCACATCCAACCATTAGACTGAGCGCGCGGTCCCCAATGAAGGAGTTAGGGAAAGGACTGAAGGAGCTGAAAGGGTTTGCAGCCATCCAGATTGGTCTTGTTTTAATGACTATTCAAATTATCAATATTGGTATCTTCAAAGTATTTGGGCTCCTTTAAAAAAAACTTCTCAGAGAGGCTCATTGAGCCAAGATTCTTCTCAGCTCTTGTTTTTTGTTTTTTGTTTTTTGTTTTTGTTTTTTGTTTTTGTTGTTGCTGTTTTGGTTTTTGCTAACACTCCTGTTGGTTGGAATAATAAAAGTTATTTTCACTTTTGTTTTTTTTCTATTCATGCAGTGTTTCCTACCATGGGAAAATCTTGAAAGCAAAGTTATAACATTACTGTTATAACTTCAGAACCCAAATGATACGAAGCTTAGAGTAGATGCTCACTAAATATTTGGTAAGAATATTAACTGAATAATCATAGCAACCGTAAATTGAATTTAATTGCTGGTTAAGCAAGAAGGAAAAACTTTAAAGCGATTGTTTCCCTATTGGCCAGCCCAGTTAATTTATGAAAGTCAAGATTGTTATCGCTTTCTGAACTCCAGAATGTTGAACATGGTGTAGCATGAACACTTCTGCTCTTTGAATATCTTCAGTTCTTTAATGAAGAAACAAAAGACTAACTGACAATCAAGAAGGGCTCAGGACCCCTGCTGGGAAGGAGCGTGGGTAGGAGATTAGCCTTCCTCAGATGTCACTGACTGATTACCTCACTGGGAAGGAAGCCAAAAGGAAGAGAGCCTGCCCTGAAGCCGGTTGTAGTGAATCAGTTGGACATTCCTGTTGTCCTTGACTCCCTGGAAACAAGCAAAGGAACCAAGCTTTGGTTACAACAAACAAGTGCAGAAGCAGCAGCTTGCGAGCAAGAGCAGAGGAAGCAAGCCTTGGCCTTGGGGCCTTTGAAAGTGATTATGGCAGCTTCAGGAAAAAGGCATTGCTTCTGTTTGCCCTGAGAACAGCAAGTGATCTACCCCGAGACCACACCTCTGAGATGTGACCTTTGATTTTTTGAGCTCCACAAGAGACAATTTTCTCTCTGCTGTGATGCACTATCCCGATGGTTACAGTGTTGCAGTACGTGTGTTACTATGGAGATGAAAAAAGAAGTAGAAAAACGGACATTCCCCCCCCCCCCCTTCTCTTCTTTGGGTTTGAAATCTCATTTGATTGCTGTTATCCCCTGCCTCAGTCTTTGCCATTTTAAAATATATGCTTGCTTTGGAATTTTTGCCTTATCAATTTTTCAGATGTTTTCAATAATTTGCACCATAGATTTTCACTCAATGAGTATCACTGCACAGTAAATATTGGTAATATGTTAGTATTTATTTCTCTGGTGATTTATGAGTTGAATGTATTTATATTTTGAAAATTTTTTTCTGGATAAAATGTTACCTACTCATGTCCTTTATCTTTTTATTTCCCTATTCGCATCTTTCTTTCCAATTCTCACCATTCTCCTCTTCCAAGTCCTTCTCTTCCTTCTCTTCTTTTTCCTCTTCTTGTTTCTTATCTCTCTTTCTCTCTTTGTCTCTGTCTCTCTCTGTCTTCATCTCTCCGTTTCTCTCTGTATCTGTCTGTTTGTCTCTCTCTGCCTCCTACTGTCTGTCTGTCTGTCTGTCTCTCAGCAGAGTCTTACTATGTACCACAAGCTCTCTTTGAAGTTGAGATCCTCCTGCCCTTGGCTTACTAGAACTAGGATTACCGTAGTGTCCCACCATGCCCATCTTCATCTTCTTCTTAAATTTAGTGGTTGAGCACAGTGTCTTTAGAGCAGCTCTTTTGACCTTTCTCTGCTCTCTATCTCTTCTCTGAAACACCAACAGGTATGTTACATAATAACTGTGTTTCCATTCCCACTTTCAAACCAGAGACCAATAAATATAACCATGTTTAGGAGAAACTACAGATAGTCATGAAATAAAATATATGTTGTTCCTATTATTGTTAGTTCCTTAAATATTAAGGCTATTGCCCCTTGTAGATCACAGCTTTATTTTATATTTTCCCTCATTTGATATTTACCTCTATTTTTTCTGAAAAATTGATCTACAAATTTTGGGCATAAAGTTTCTTCTTTAACTTTGCACTTTTCTCTTAGGTTTTTGTGTGCAGGAAGTCTTTCTCCATTTTGCAAAGGGCAGCTTTTCACATACAATCTCTAGTTTTTGGAAGCATCGTATCTTTAATTCGTATTTCCACATCTTAACTTTAATTTGTATTTTTTTTGTCACAGTTCCTCGATCTGTGGTGACATTGGTTTTCTCTAGAATAAGGAAAGAGATGCTGAAGAGCTCTGTTAAACAAATTCCTCTTTATATATTTTTTGGTAAATACTGTTGCACCTGTCAGTGGTCTGTTATTTATATTCCTGAGTGTCTTAGGGTTTCTATTACTCTGATGAAACATCATGGCCAAAGCAACTTAAGCAGGAAAGGATTTATTTGGATTACTCTTACATATCAGTGTTCATCATTGAAGGAAGTCTCAAACAGAGCAGGAACCTGGAGGCAGGAGCTGATGCAGAGACCATGGAAGGGTTTTGCTTACTGACTTTCTTCTTCGGCTGGCTTAGTCTATTTTCTTATGCAACCCAGGACCACAAATGTAGGGATGGCACCACCCAAACTAGCATGGCCCTCGTCCACCAATCAATGATTGAGAAAGTACACTACAGCAGGATCTTATGAAAGCATTTTTTCAGTTGAAGTTCACTCCTTTTAGATAACTCTAGCTTGTGTCAAGTTGCCATAAAAGTAGCCAGGATACTCAGCAACATCAAATGGATATACCATACCTAGCCTCATTATTTACTAGCTGTTAGATATTTGAATTGTTCCAGGATATTGTATAATAATAATATTGCTATAAGAATCAATCCATAACTTAGGAAGTTACAATATATTTTGAAGATGAACCTAAAAGTGGAATTTCTGGGCTGTATGGTCATTTTTGTGCATAACTTTTTAAGAAACAGACAATCGTTTTACAAAGTGCATCTATCACTTTAAATTCCTTCAGCCTTGCATGAGCATTCTAGTTTTCTGCTTTCTTTCTAATCGTTGCTATTTTTGACCTTGTTTAGAGACATCTTAGAGGTTTTGAAGTCATATATCATCCTGGCTTTAATTTTACATGTACGTTTTGAACTAGTATGCCTTTGAGAAAATTATTGATCCTCACTGGTGCTCTAGACTCCCCGAACTGTAATCTACTGTGTACTTCTGTTTTAACAGTTGATGTGTTCATCACTCTTTTCATTTGCTCACCAGTTCACTAATGAAACAGTCGTTGACAGAGTGCCTGCTATAGGCTATGTGATGTTCTAGGAAGAAAAGGCAGAATTAAAATGATTCCTGCCTCAAGGACTTGAGAAAACATGAACCACAGATAGTAAGAGTTGTGGATAGTCACTACCAAATTCCAGACCGGTATTCATGTTCTGGCTCCATTAACCCTTCCATATCAAGTCCTTTCTGTTGCCATCTCTCTCACATGCTTTAGGTTGGTTTCTATGGTAAAGAGGATTGGTCTGGCCTGAGATAGGAGCTGGCCTCCGGCAAACGCTAGTGGAGTCTTCACATTTCATTCTACTGTATCCCGTTATCAAGGCTGTTATCTAGTTCAGAATCCGATACGCTGGACACACCCTAGTTTCTGTTCTTGCATTTTAGAGTAGAAAGATCAGGTGTTCTGTTCATGAGCGGTCCATCCAAGGATGCCATACAGGTCATTTCTTCCACAGATTTGGTTTCACTGCAGTGCTATTCTTTACAGGGAAGCCACTGGGATGAACAAATCCTTGAATTCTGGGCTTCTGAAGGCAATGGCATTTACAAGCAGCTTGTGACAAGTAAAGAGTAAATTCTTCAAGTTTCCCTCCAGTGGCCTTGTGATTTCTGCTGCCATATGTTCCCTTTTGCTACAAATGGCCACCAGCACTGTTTCCTCTCCCCACACTCCAAAAGGGACTGATTTCTAAATTGTTCATTTGCAGTTTTAAAACATAAACATAAAGAAGGAATTCCATGAATTGATGGCAGTCTCCCTGATTATTAGGGAGGAGTTACATCAGTCAGTTTGGGAAGACATGAAGTAATTACCATTCTAGTCACTGTGACAGAAAGTGAGGTAAACAACATGTGAGCAGAGGTTTGCTTTGCCTCATAGTTTCTGCTGAGTCACTTCCCCATGGGGGAGAGCAGAGAGGAAGGCAGTGAATTGCACTTCACATTATAATGGTATGGTCTCAAGGAAAAGCATAGTGCTCCCACTCTGCTGGAGTGCTCTCACTCTGGTGGGCTTCCTTTTTTTCCCCTTCTGTTCCATGTGCAGTCTCCAGCCCAGTTGTTTTGGTCTAGAAACATCTCCAAAGACATACCAATAAGTGTGCCTTATCAATATTCTGGGAGATTCTAAATCCAGTCAAGTTGCCAGTGAGATTAGCTGTGACAAATTTTCATACATCTTATTAAAGATCCCTATGACAAAAATGACAAACTGTTCCATTGTTCAGAAGTACTAAGCCCACTGATTTACCATGGAAAATAAACTAAGAGGCTGAAGAATTTACATAAAACACAATAACACATGCTTGATGAAACTGGTTGAATGCGTGACAGTACAATATGTGCATGTGTAACAATTTGGTGAGGCAAACTGTAATATAATTTGTTCTTTAATTCACTTTGTTCACAAAACACTTATGTATTTGGGGTATTTTGTGAGGCAATATGCTAGTTTAAGTGGATACACAGATAAGGAAAATATCCTCATTGAAGAGGCAGGCTTTACTTCTAAAGGTCTTTCTACCAACCGTGCTGACTGAGCTTTTGCTACATAGACCCCTGAAGGAAATTCAAGCCATTCTAGTACCACTGGCACTGCAGTCTCCCATATCCTGCTGTGGACGGAACAAATCACAATCTCTGTTCCATGAGTTCTTCTAATTTATATGTCATTAAACTTTGAGAAGTTTTCTCTTAAATATCCTTCAAAATTCTTAGGTCCCCAGGAGTCTAACCCCCTGTGTACACACAGTACGCAGATATACATGCAGCTAAAACATCCATTCACACAAAATAAAAAATAATGAAAAAGAAATTCAGTTGAAATCTCCTCCATATGTTCTGTCAATGTAGACTAGTTTTTTGTTTGTTTTTGCTTTGACATAGACGTGCACTTTGTAGGTCTTGAACACTCGAGCTGATGCTTAAATAATGCCATTCTGTTTTAAGGAGCAAGAGCTGATCTGAGAGAATATTGTGCCATGTAATGTGTGTGTGTGTGTGTGTGTGTGTGTGTGTGTGTGTGTGTGTGTGTGTGTGTGCGCGCGCCAAAGGGAAGTGTGCTACAGTCCCCATTTGGCTGACTATTATTGACTATTGGCCATCATTGCTTGTGATTCACAGACATTGTTGTCAGATATGAGTAATTCACACTTGTATTACAGACATATTACAAACACCACATGACAATAATTACAGACATTATTCATTATTTCTGTTATGTCACTTTGTCACCTTTATCAACTTTACTGTCTTGGAAGATGTATTCCTTAGATGCCATATTTTCCAGTTTTTTTTTTTTTTAATCTCCGAATATCCTGAAAAGCTCCTTTCTGTGTTCTTTATTAAATATCTTTGTAAAGATTGGATGCTGTGAACACCACTTGTTTGATTAAGCCCATTTCTTTTTCTGCTGGGATTAGCTGTCTACTCTTACTTTTCTCTTCATCCTTCGGTTATTCTCACTATTGATTTCTGAGCTCTCTAGCAGCTATGAGTCTTTCTTCATGAAAGATGGAGGTCTTAGCTTGACTACTATAATAACTAATCTTTTACTAGATTTTCGAGAGATCCTCAGGCCTATGCTGAGGCATTATTTGAGAACACAGACAATTTACTGGAGGAGGTTGGCAGTGATGAGTCCATTGTTATGGAGAACAATAAACAAATGCTGACACTCAGTGCAGATCTCAGTAATCACTGTGCTACTTGAGCAGAAAGTCGCCTCCTCAGGGCTACTTCCGCTTGAGCTGAGGTAAGGGCTAATGAGTCACTGGGACTGTGTTTCTTTGTTCTTGAGTGTCACATGCTGTGGCAAGGTTACACCAATTATTGATTAGTGTAGAGGGCTTTCAGTCTCTACTGGAACCCCCATACACATATTATTTTGTTTTACACTCATATATACAATTTCTCCCCTGTGGTGAATATAACAGAAGACTAAGTGAAGCTATGAGGAAACTTGTAACTTGAGACAAGAGTCAGTTCTCAGGAGGAGGGAAGCTATAGGTGAAGGTTAAATCGGTTCTTATAATAAACAATCTTTTTTTTTGGTTTTTCGAGACAGGGTTTCTCTGTGTAGCCCTGGCTGTCCTGGAACTCACTCTGTAGACCAGGCTGGCCTCGAACTCAGAAATCCGCCTGCCTCTGCCTCCCGAGTGCTGGGATTACAATCTTGAGTTGCTTGACTCCCTCTCTCTGAGTGATTTTTGAGGGTACCATTGTACTATTAGGCTAGAGGAAGAAATTCATGGTAGCTCTGAGTTTTTGTTAGGTCAGCATGGATTTCTGTATAACCTTGGGGTAGTTGCTTATACATCAGGAATATTCCATCATCACGAGGATCACAGGTGCTTGTCAATCACAGCCTCAAAACTTTATAAATGGGAGAAAAACAAACAAACAGGTACTTGTGAATGGCTTTACTTTGTGAGAACAAAAGGAAAATGATTTAAATGTTGATAATATGATTCAGTCTTAAGTCCCTTTCCTTAATACTTTCTAAATTTCCTGTGACTTTCTATTCATTTTTACTCAAGCTTCTTTTACTATGGTTACTCAGTATTTCTGCTGGGAGTATTATGGGTTACCAGTCTGGGGTACACACTTTAACTTATACGTTCCATTGTTCTGTGGCGGCAAGATTATTATCGGAGTCCTAAGGTGAAGGTCAAGCAGTCAGGGAGAATGGAGCATAAAACATTTCCTTCCACCGTTTAAAAAAAAAAAAATTATTAAAAAAAAAAAAAATAGAAGAAGGTGCTCCCTGCTCCCCTTCCCTGTTCCAATGTTAATTCAATACGAGCTTTCAAGTGTTTACTATTGGCAGTGCAGTTACAAATAGCAAGGCCAGCTTTAAACTTAGCATAAAAATGTTTCTGTTTTTTGACTTTTGCTGAAGTGAGCCCTTTCTGACATCTGTAGGTCAGCTCTTGGTGAACTGATGGCCACGGAAGCGCCTGCTCTTTGGAAAGAGCTCAACATTAAGTCAAAATAAGTCAAGCAGCAAAGGTCGGTGAGAACGTGAGCCTGGCGTGTGCCCCAGGCAGGAATTTTATGGAATCTGAGAAGCAGGTCTCAGGGAGAAGGAGAACATTTAGTTCCTGCACGGTCACTCTCTCCCACTGCTCAGCTACTCAGGAGAGCCCTGGTCAAAGTCAGCTGTGCTCAGGTGAAGGAAGACAGGAGAAACAGACTAGGGTGAACATGGTCAAATAAATAGAGGTGACAGTGACCGTAATGCAATGTCTGGAGCTGTAGCTATCTTCTTGGGACCTTGGCAGGGGACATTTTAAGCAGACTGACATTTAGTTAAGGACAGCAAAATCAAACTGTGGAAAACAGCTGGAAGCACCAGCATGTGAGGGTATTTCAAGGGCATATTACTTTTATATGCTAGATAGTGATTTTTTTTTAAATGTTAGTTACATAAATTGAAATGGTCCTTTGGGTTGGGGGGTACAGGGGAAGTATATTTAATTTTCTTCTTCTTCTTTATATATGCTCTTCACTACCTAAAGAGAATCGTCACTAAGCAACTGTTCCCCTCACCCCCTTTTAGTAAACACAGATTCTTTTCTTACACAGTGTATCCTGATTACAGCTTCTTCTCCCTCTACTCCTCCCAGTTTCTTCTCACCTCCTCTCCCATGAAGATCCAATCTTTTTCTGTCTGTCGTTAGGGAGAAAAGAGGTTTCTAAGAGATAACAGTAAAATATAACAAAATAAAATAGAATACAACAAAACTCATCATACTGAAGTTGGACAAGTCAACCCGACAGAAAAAAAAAAAAGAGCTCAAGAGAAGGCACAAGAGTCAGAGACCCTGTCAGTTTCACATTCCGGAGTCCTATAAAAGCACTAAGCTGAGCGCTATAGGGTATGTGCAAAGGACCTGGTGCAGGCCCATGTGGGTCTGTCCTTGCTGCTTCAGTCTCCGGGAGTTCCTGCGAGCTTTGTGTGGCAACTGTTTCTTTAATCTCCCTGTCAGAGAAGCTGTTTTTCTTGTTAGAGTACAATTCCTTAGAAAGCTGTAGCATGCCAGGAATTAAGAAGAATATAAATTACAGGAGAGAATGTACTCATAGAATAAAAAGGAAGGGCTCTTTGATAATATAGTGCTAAAGAATAGAAGAAAACTCTGGAAGGATTCTCGCCAGCCCACGCCCGGCAAGCAGGGCTCTGGCAGGTGCTACCCTTCTGCTGCATCCTCTCTGCCTTGCTAAAAACCATCAGTTACCCTCCTAAAGCTAGTCACCAAGGTCTAGTCCCTTATTTGGCCACTTCCTCCTTCTGAGGCTGACTTCCAAGGTCCAGCTACTAAAGTATTGAAATCCAGCGATCAAAAGCCCCTTTTGGCTCACTAAATTAAAACTCCCAATTAAAATGAAACACCTCTCCTAACACAGTGTTTCCCCTTTTATCTTTATACATTACCCTTTGTCTATGGGTCACTTCTGTCTCCTCTCTATCCAGAGGCAGTCCTTTGTCCCCACTCCTGAACAAATATCCCTGCCCCCTCTCCTCTGCTCGCTTCCCCTTCTCCCTCGTCCTGTATCTCCTGCCTTTGTCTCTTTGTGACTCTGGTGCAAATAAACCTCATTTTGTGCTGAGAACTCGGTCTTGGGCTGCCCTGAGCTGATACTGATCCTTTCAAGCTTCCATTAGCTCCAGGGTTCTATTTGGATCACAAGATGGGCAGATAATTAGTGAAGATCCAACAGCATAATAGACAGAGTACCTAAAGATTTATTCTTTGCTTCATGTAAGAGAATTGCCACAAGCCAATTATCCCTCTGAAAAGTGATATTTAGCCTATCTTCATATGCACAGATCCTATAAATAACACAGTGACACCATGACTCATGTCTGTGGTAGGAATTTGGTCTCCTGGTTTTTAAGATGATCCTTAACCATAAATGCTATGATGTCATTCTGACCAGGCACCAAATTCACTGTACAGGCCCATTATAAAAGCCTGACATGGACACTCTTAAATTGCCCAGAATTCTTGTTTTTGTAAAGCAGGATGAAGTCAAATGGAGTTTGAAGCCAAACAGATATTATAAAACTGTTAGAAACCTTACTAAATTTTATTTGAAATTAAATTTAATGAGGTTGGAGTAGAACCTACTGGCCAAGTGATTGCCTGACATGTGCAAGGTCCTCAATTAGGTTCTCAGCACTGTAGAATAATAACAATAGTGCATTTTAATAAAAAATATAAGAAACACTTAGTTTGGGCCACTTTGAGGAGAGTCGTTTCCTTCTGGAACATTGAGCTGCTCCAAGGTAGAAAGAGAAGACTGATGAACTTTCTTACATTCTGTCCTGTAACAAGATTTTTCGTGGGGAGACACAATATACACTCAACTCCAAATAGGGAGTCCCAAAACAGACCAAAGTACAGATACCATCAAAGTCCAACTTGATGAATGAATGAGTTTTATTGGGGTTACTTGCAGGAATATGGGTGTGGGATTACTTACAGGAGCAGAAATAACTCAAAAGCAGATGCATCACCAAAACCCACCCCAGAATGTGTGGCATCTCGCCAAGCTTCGAACCTGGAGCATACTGCACAGCGTGTAGGCAGCTCAGCAGGCTGTGGCGGAGTGTCATTTTAAGTGAACTCGTTTGTTTAAACCTTTTCCAGGCAGTTTGGCTGGTTTCTGCTTCTTCTAGGCAACTGGTCTTGTCTCAGAATCTTTGGAGTTTGTCCTGACTGAGTCTTGTTTGGAGCTTGGCTTCTCTGAGAGTGACTCTCAGCAGCCTTTACTGTTTACTCTTGGGCCAGAGGGGGCTTCTCATGAATATGATCAGTTTGTCATATTCATCCACAGATGGATACTACACCTGAAGAAAAACAGGATTGTGGCTTTTGGGCACATTCCAGAATCAGTTAGTTATATGTTAGCAAAATAAATAGCCTCAGATATGTCATTTTCCTGGTTGGAACATTTGAGTTCAAATTGCAGAGCTAAACCTTGCTGGGATATTTCTCTTTTTGCCACCCCACTCCATACCTGTACACTTCTCACCTGCAGATAGATGCTCCTTAGAGTATCACAGTACCCATAGTATAGGAGATGAGAAAAACAGCAAACCCAATGGCAGAGTGGAACGCATAGCATAGGTACCAGCAGCCCCAAAACACAGTGGCGCTCCCTGGGGAGAGTGACCCTACTATGGGCTTCAACTTTGAGTGATTCTGCTGTTCCTTTTTGTTGTCTTCCTAAAATCCATGATGATGGAGGCACTATCTATTTTTACTGGCCTTTTGTGAATATAATGAAATGGTGGTTGGTTAAAACTCTGGAGGGCTGTGCTGCTAAAACACGTTCTTCTTGTGTGATCTTTAGGGACACAGAACTATGTTCTCACACTCAGAAGCTATTATTCCTACCTAGGGTGTCCCCAGGGCTTGAGAATGAGGGGAATGTGTGACCTTACAGAAGAGTCTGCAGGGATTAGATCAGTCCAGGGCAGTGCATTGCTTTGTGGGTAAAGAAAAACCCATTTTTCACCTGACAGTGCCCACTCACAAACAGAAGTAAAAACCTAAGTTATATTCTTATCATCATACCCAAACAAAAAAATATTTCCAAAATAGAGAAAATGTGTGTATTTGATGAGGGGCATAAATAATTTTCTATTTCATCTAATCCACATACTAATCAAAATGCTAGAAGAGTCCTTACATTATTTTTTTTTTTTTAACCGTGCTGTGGAAGACTCAGTCTTACAGCCATTAGATGGTGAAGAACTTTTTGTGAAAACTGATATTTAAAGAAATGGGCTTCCAGTTTGAATGAGAAACTGAAAGGTTAGGGCTTGCTGCTATTTCAGCTTTCGCTTCCTTGCAAGATGCTGGGTTGGTGTGTCCAACTGGCCTTGGACGCTGAGACACCTAAAATCCACTTTTATGACCAATATCCACAGACTCATCAACCATTAAAATAAGTAGCAAACTTCAAAGCAGATGCAGGCAAGGTATGCAGGATTTTTCCTTCACATGCAAGACTCTGGTTCCACATCCAGCATGTCTATACACAACAAATAACCTTTGTAAAATCTTACAGAACCCTCTCTTTCTGATTATATTGATAAACATTGTATTTTAAAGAATGCTTATTAAAAGAATAATAGTTCAGAACATTTTAAAATTTACTTAGATGACAGGGAATGATTAGTGATAATTACAGAATTCCCCCCCCCCCCACGCTCCCTAGTTTATTAACAAGTACACTTTGGCTTTGAATACCTCTAACTGTCATATTTATCCTATAAAAGAAAAAGATAGATTTTAGGGTCACCCGCCTTTGGCAGCTCCAAAGAGAGGAATAGACTTTGTTCTGTCTATCATAATCAAGTCTAAAGACAGTCATGTTGCAACATGTAGTGTTTCCGTGTAGCAATAGATTACTAAGGAATAGTGTGTCTTAGTTAAATGATGTGCTTATTTGGATTTTAATTAAATGTAGGAGAAAATAAATAGCAGTTCCCTGTTTAGAAATATCCACAAATAGCATACACTCCAATTTGGGAAATTCTATTTGAAATTCAAAATACTCCCTTTTAGTAAATTCTTAAAATTAATTTTTTTGTAATATAGCAAAGTCAGAGATAGAGACATTGGTCCAGCAATCCTTGACACCTCTTACACCCAAAATCCCATATCATGGCATTAATGTGAGTCAAGAAATAGAAAAACAAGCACATTTTCTAGAAAATTCTCCAAATGGACAACTCAGGCTATTATTGATTCTTAAGTGAACTCAAAAGCACAGGAAGGCAGAATACCTTGAAACTGCTTGCTGAGTAAACTCAGGGGCCTCAGCCTTGGAGTTACATCTGGGTATCCAGAATTTGTTTCTTTGAAAATGCTGAGGCCATTGCTGGTTTGAGATCTCTGAACTGTTAACTTTTAACTCAGTTTACCTATGTATGTTCTGTCAATGGAGGGATTGTTGTTGCCTGCCAGGCTTTGAAAGTCATCTTAGGAAGTGGGCATTGAAGCTCTCTGGTGGCTCAGCAGTGGGAGGAAGTTATTAATATGGTGTTGGGAGGGGTTGCCTCTGCAACAAAGACCTTTCTTATATTTGTCCAGATTGTTTAATATCCCTATGTGTTTGTGTTTATTGAGGCCATTTATCTGTTCCTCCCTCTACCCTGGAATCTTCTCCCTCTCTTATATAAACACAGAACCAAACTTTTATGCTACTCGATCTCATGCTTTAGATTAGGTACTAAATTAGGGATTTTCCTCTCTAGTCTCACAGGAAAAGACAGCTTTGAGGACTGGCCCCACATAAGTTAAGTCTTAATTGTACACTTCAAACACTGTTCCCTTTCCCCCTTCTTCAAGCAGTTGGAATCAACACCCATTCCTTATGGTAAAATTACACTTAATAGCGACTCATCCAGCTGGCAAAGCGTCTCATTCAATTTACTCCAAAGATGTAATTCTGCCCTGGAACAGCTGAGGTAAGCGCAGTCAACTGCTACCATAAGGTATTGTCATTGCGACTGGAGGCAGCCATTAAGCAAAGATAATTTATGGTTCTTATCACCACAAAAAGGTGTATGAACCTTTCTTTAGCTCTGCAGTAAAAATGAAATGACAACACCCATACATCTGAATATATCATCCTGAAAACACTGAGGGAGGGATGGTGGTGTCTTCTCTCCCAGTCAGATTTGATGTGTAGTTGTTCTATAAAACAGAGAGAGAAGAGGAAAATTCTGATACAAGCATCTTCGAATACATGAGTTTGCTATGATGGAGTCTATCACTCACAGAGTCATGGGTCCTGTTGATGATGTCATGGTAAAAGAAACCCAGGTAAAGCATCTATAGGTTGTGCTACATGATAAAAAAAATGAAGTTGGCATAATTCTCACTTTTTTTTTTTTTTTTTTTTTGTTTTTCGAGACAGGGTTTCTCTGTGTAGCCCTGGCTGTCCCGGAACTCACTCTGTAGACCAGGCTGGCCTTGAACTCAGAAATCCGCCTGTCTCTGCCTCCCAAGTGCTGGGATTAAAGACGTGCGCCACCACTGCCCGGCATAATTCTCATTCTTTAAGATTAAAAAGGTAAGGATTAGGGAGATGGTTCAGTGAATAAAGTGCTTGCTCTGAAAACCCAGGGATTCCTGTGGTTAGATCCTGAGCAGCCAAGTAAAACCCGGCTAACAGTGGTGTAGACTTAGAACCTCTGCACCAGTGGGTGGAGACTGCTGACCGAGCATTTAGCCAAAGAAGTGAGCTCTGGATTCAGTGAGAGACCCTGTCTCAAAGATAAGACCGTGAAGAAGATGCTGAGAAAGACATTCCAAATATCAGCTTTTGGCACACACATACACACCACACATACACACACAGAAAGCACAAATCATACCACACACACACAAAACACACATGCGCACACACATACCACACACCATATATGTATACACACACACACACAAATCACATACCATACCACACACATACCCCATACACACCACACAAACACCCCCACATACATACACATCACACACATATATAAACACACATGTGCATAGATATATACACATACCACACACACATACACATACATATATTCACATATCACACCACATACACACATGTGCACACATATACACATACCAAACACACAAACACACACACATGCACAATGATACCACACACATATGGCCACACACATACACACCACACCCACATAAATTCATATACACATATATACACACACTACACAATTACCACAACACACCTCATACGCATCATACACACACACACACACACACACACACACACACACCCCACAACAGTCACATATACAGATACACACATCACACACATATCACACCACACCACAAACATACACATACCAACACACATCCACACACACATCACACACATACGGCATCGCACCATACACACTCACACCACACACACACTTTCTCATACACACACATACACATAGCACACACATATATAACACACTATATACACACATCATTCACACTTACCATACACACACCACAGACACACCACACCACACTACACACACATTCACATACAAACATACACCACACACATCCCACAAACACACACACACACACACACACGCACACACACATTTGCCAGCACTCTACCACGGAGCTACATATCCAATCCCTAGTCAAAACAGTCTTGAAAAAAAGAAGAATTAAGTTGGAAAATTCAGACCTAATTACTTAAAACATAATTGAAATTTTCTGGTTTTCAGAAAGGATGAGTTTTAAATTAAGAGTCAGAACAACTGAGGCTGAAATGATGGCCCAGCAGTTAAGAGCACCGGCTGCATTTCAGTGCCCAAGTTCAATGCTCCCCCCATTAGCATGGCAGCTCTCAACTGTTTGCAACTCTAATCCCAGAGGATCAGACACTCTCTTCTGGCCTCCTCCGGCACCAGCCACACATATACTGAATATATATGCATGCAGGCAAAACACCCATACACATAAATAAATAAATAAATAAATAAATAAATAAATAAATAAATAAATAAATAAATAGAATGTTAGAGCAATCATCTGAGATATCTCTGAGAAGTACTCTAGTCTTCAGCGTGGTCCCCAGCTGACTTGTGAGTGTTTTGGACAAAATGATCAATACTGTGCTTTCACTTCTATGAATCTGCAAGAAATTAAAAAGAAAAAGCTTAAGTATATTCTAGGGCTGTGCATTGAGAAAGAGAATGTTTTACATTAAAATATAAATGTTTTTAGATATTTAAACAATACAAAAAATAGTCCAAGTTGTTTAACAGAAGGAAGAGAAAGGTCAGGGGAGAAGGGAGAAACTTCTTAACAAGAATTATTATAAAAGACAAAGTGAAAGGCTGGTTTAAGAAAATAATTATGTTCTAAGAAATAGAGTTTATTTTTAGGACTATTTTTTAGCAAAATAAATGCAAATGTTTTATACTGAAAACTTAAAATCATCATGCTGTGTGGTGGAGGTGCATACCTTTAATCCAAGTACTGGGAAGCAAAGGTAGCTGGATCTTTGAGATTGAGGCCAGCCTGGTCTACAGAAAGAGTTCCAAGACATGTAGGCTACATATACGGAGAAACCCTGTAAGAAAACAACCACAAAGAAAAACCCAAACAAACAAACAACAACAACAACAACAACAATCCTGAAAGCTGTCAACAAAAATGTAAAAAACCGATAAAAATGGAAAAATATCTTGTGCTAAAAGACTGAAAAACTTGCTGTGGTTAATATGGAAACACTCTGCAAATTGTCCCACAATGCAAAGCAGCCCCCATTTGAATATCAGGTGACTCTTTTTCAGACCTAATAAGCACATCTTAAAAGTCAAATAGGGACATGAGGCATTCAGAGGAATCAAACTCCCTTTTGTTCCTACAGAAACTGGAATGCCAGCACTCACCAATGAGCCACACCTCCAGTTCTTAGTCACCTCCAACTCGTAGTCAAAACACTTTAAAAAACCAGAACAATGAAGTTGGAAAATGCTCCCCTGTTGATTTAAGAATCTCCTAATCATATAGGCCAACAGGATAGGATTGGATTTCTAGGAATGGTTTTCTAAATTCATGGCCATTTGATTTCCAAGAAAGGCAATCGAAGAAAAGTTGAATTTTCAGCAAATGATGTTGGGGAAACTACACATCCACATGTAAAAGAATGCCCGTCGATGTCTGCCTCAGACTATGTACAAGTGGAGTTCAAAACCAGTCACAGACATAAATTAGCAGGCAGAATAGTTACAACAAGAACAGAAAAGCCCAGGTGTTATCAAGGATGTGAAGATGCTGAAACCCACGTGCACTGATAGTGTAGCTGTAATGTAGGGCAGCCCCTTTCAAAAAGTTTGGAAATTCCACAATATTCAAATATCCTATCATATAAACTACCATGTTGATTTCCCTTTACTAATGGAAAGAACACTGCAAACGTTGAAGCTTAAAAGAATATAACTTTCTCTTCTTGCAGTTTGCATGTCCTTACTGTGAAGTCAGTGTGACTACTGTCAAGGAAGCTAAAAGGTTGACGCTCCTCTTCCCTTTTCATGCTGTGCTGCCTTGTGGCCTTTTTCTCTATTTCAAAGTTCAACCCATTGCCTTCGTCTTCAGCTGACTTGTACTCCTCTTTTATCCTGTTTCACTTGCATCAGGCTAAGTAGGTAATTCAATATACCCTCCCACTCAAGGTCCTTTAAAATCAGTTACATTTATTACAAATTTCTTTTGTAATATAAAGTAAAATTAACATGTTTTGTGCACTTGAACATGGATATATTGGAGAACTGTTATTCAGTTCACCACACTCTGCATCCTAGTTAGCTTTACCTGTCAACTTTTGAAAGTCTCAGACGAGGGATGTCCTAGGTCAAATTGACCTGTGTCCGTGAGAGACTGTCTTGATTATGTGGCTGAGCAGGCTAGAGAGTGAGCCTAGACAAAAGTGTTTCTCTACAGCATCTGCTTGTCTTCCTGTGTCAACTTCCCTCAGTGACAGACTGTGATCTGGAGTTATAAGCCAAATAAACCTCTTTATGTTGGTTTTGGTCATAGTATTTTCCTACAGCAGCAGAAAAATGACAAATGCGTCCAGCAAGCCTTTTCCTAGTTATGGACCCAAAAGGAAGGAAAACATGTCCACACAAATGAATATGCAAATATCTATAGTCACACTACTCATAATGGCCCCAAAGTAGAAGCAACCACAACATGCATCAATAACAAATACATACTGAAAATGTCATATGGCTGTGGATAGATGTTGACGCATGCTAAGTGAAAAACCTTGTAACAATTCTGCAGAGAGAGAAAGTAGATAGCTGCCTGGAGAAGAGAACTGCTAATGGATATTGTGTTTCTTTTGGGGGGATGAAAATACTCTAACAATCCAACAGTGACGGTGATCTTATGACACAGACTATATTTAGCCACTGAACTGTCCACGTTAAATAGTTAATTCTATAGTACATAAATTACATTTCAATAAAGCTATTATTCAGAAAGTAAAAGTGTAGCTTTGCATACCTGCTCTTTACTCTCATTCCTAAGGTTGTACTCAGGCAATGGAAATAGTTGTTTTGACCATTAATCAGAGCAGATCATGGCAGTCAGACCCACTAACCCAAAGATCTTAACCATAGGGTAGACCTGTCAACTCTATCTAATTTAGTTAAGTTCTGAGAGCAGTGTGCTCAGTAAATTCTGGTATTGCTATTTGTATTAAACACATGGGGTATCATAAAATCAAAGTCTTTATAATGGACATGATAGACAAATAAAATTTTAGTTAACTATTCCATAGTGTGGTAAATGTAAGTGATAAAATGTAACTGAAGAAATCCAGTCTGCTGAGTCATAGATAGGAAGAGGAAGGAAGTCATGATCGATAAAATAGTCCACACCACAGAAACCAGGAAGAAGGGACAAAGAGTGCCTACTTTCTGTGACCTCCTTCTTTATCTTCATTGAGATTCCCAATCTATAGGATGGTGCTGGTCACATTTAAAATAGGTCTTATCATTTCAATTTTTGTTTTTGAAAAACCCTCACAGACACACCTAGAGGTGTGTTTACTAATCTCCTAGGTGCTCTTCAACCCCTTCAGGCTGATGATCAAGACTAAAGTAAAGCACAAGTCCACCTCTTGTCAACTTTATATTCACAGATAGCCTTCACTTGTGACATTCTAGCACTGGCCTCCAAAAGGCTCATATCTATCTTCCAGTGCAAAATGCACCCAGTCTGTAAGAGTCTCCATAGCAGTTTCAACATTATTCAAAAGTCCAAGTTCGGAGTCACTCCTAAAACTCAAATCAAACTTGAACTTATAAGCTCTTCTGATATTCAAAACGTCCAAAGGACAATAGCACAAAATAAAGAGTGCCATTCCAAAAGGGAGAGATGAATGTACAGAAAACGAGTAGGGGCTTGTGAACTGGCTCAGTAGATCAAGGCGCTTGCAGCCCCAATTTACAACCTCAATTCAACCCCTGGATAGGTGGGAGAAGACATTCAGTTCTACTCAGTTGTCCTCTGACCTCCATACACATGCTTTGAAACACACACACGCAAACACGCACACACACACACGCACATGCACACACACAATAATAAAATAATAATGATGATGATAGGTAATATTATTTTAAAAGAAAGAAGGATAGAACCAAAGCAAACCCTAAACCCAACAATCAAAACACTAAGGTCTCCAGCGCCATATTTGGCATGCAGGGCTCATGGTGGCTGATGAGAGTGCCTAACACATTATGTAATTCCACTTCTATGGCCTTCCTTACTGAAGTTCACATAGACTGAGTGGCTCTGCTTCATATTTGCATCTCTAAATGTTTCTGGGATTTCTAACTTCTTGATGTCGATGTCTTTGTCATCATATTGTTAACTTTATAGCTTCATCTACTTCCTTCTCAGGCCTGCTGTTAGGGACCTCCACCTTGCCTTACATTACCTGCCCTCTAAGGCCTTACTTTGATCTTGACCTTGGCATACATTGACTGGTCTCCAGTCCTTTCTTTGAAGTAAGTGAGGATGTCTCCAGGAGCTTGGAACTTATAGTTTTTCATGTGCAAATCTAGTACCACATGGATAACACCAGTGTCTACCATAGCTAAAGCTCTTAGGCCATTCCTGGATTGGCCTTTTTATGTCTGGTTTATAGACATTGGAAAAAATGCTTCCCTAGGTGTCAAGCAGGGAGATTCTGAGCTTCCTTCTTTAATCAAAGTCTTACAAATGAGTCAAACACTTATACATTCCAGTGTACAGTGTGTGTAGTCAGGACAACTGTTGAAGTGCCTTGGAGCATATTTCCTATTGTCCTGATACAAAGAACTTGGCATCTTCTTAGTGAGTGATTCTCTTCAGGAGTCACATCTTTCTTGGCACAACTTTATATACCCTACTTATCTGGGAAAATTATAAATTTGTAAAAACATTTGTGTTCTTCCATTCTTATTATTTAATAGTTTAGATTATAATATGCTTACATAATTTCTCTTTATTTTTTCCTAACCTCCCCGTATGTAACCCTCATGAAAAGGTCATTTAAAAACTAATGTGACAGCAATAAAATTAGATTTTTTTTGATCGAGTACAGTAAAACTCATATGTTTAAAATACTAGAAAATCTTCCTACTTCAGCAATCCTATTTCAGAGTAATTTATATTTTCATTGATCTCAAAACCTAAATAAAGACTCATACTATATCATATGTCAACCTAGGGACATTGTCTACAAATTTGAATTGTATGTGAATTTTATCACACATTTAAGGGACTGAATTAGATGCAATACAAAGTACTCTCCCCAAATCACATATATTAAATTTGTAACCAATTTATATTTTATAATTTCGAATGTGTTTCTGTTTTCTGTTACTTTCTTGACTGTATTAAACCTTAAGTACAAGAGAGAGATGGCTTGTATCAGGCAGTTCCCTAAGTATGGCCTGGAATCATTAGGAAGTTAATAAGACTTTTCTTTCTCCATTTATCTAGACACGAGTGAAAATATAACAGTAGGAAATAACCCCTTGAGAGTTATAGAGTAAGGTGAGAGGGCCAGGATCCTGTTCAAGATACTAAAGCTGAAATGGTCTGATGGGAACAAAGGTGATGTCTCAGAGAAGGAAGAAATAAACAAGCTGCTAGGAGTGGTCAATGCTGGCTCAGATTGCTGGTATTGGGAATTGTCTGCCCATGACCCTCTGTGTATAAAAATATCAAGGTACAGGAAACCTTCTATTTTTCAACAGTTCAAGATAAATCAGTTTGCACAGTAAAAGAACTGAACTAGGTGGATCATTTAATGCTAAGATCAAGTTTTCAATTGTTCTTTAATATACTAATGGCCAGAAGTCAGTGAAATTCTAGGGTCAATGACTAGCAGTGGAAGGAATAACCAGAGGCACTGTAAGATTAGATATGAAAAAAAGATTAATCATTGAAATGAAATATTAGATTCAACTTTCAAGTATCAGCCTAAGGAACGCTGAACAATTCTTTCTCCTGTGATCTAATTACAGAAACAGCTTCTTCTTCTTCTTCTTCTTCTTCTTCTTCTTCTTCTTCTTCTTCTTCTTCTTCTTCTTCTTCTTCTTCTTCTTCTTCTTCTTCCTCTTCCTCTTCCTCTTCCTCTTCCTCTTCCTCTTCTTCCTCCTCCCATTCTCCTCCTCCTCTTCTTCTAAAAAAAATTACAATTTACAGAAGTACTATTTAACAAAATCAATGAGATGAAGAAGAGATCATCAGTAGACATAACATTTTCAAAGATCCGTGGATGACATTAAGATTAAGGAAGCTGAGATTAGAGTAACTAATGAGCTGGGTATAGACATATCTTGGTATAGTGGCTCACACCCTTAATCTCAGCACTTGAGAAGCAAAGGCAGGCAGATCTCTATGCCTCATCTACTAGAAATATATATATATATTTAAATCAGGCAGATTGCAGATAAACTAGGGCTATGAAAAGAGGGTAAAGGTTTAAAGATGCTATAAAGGAAACATGTAAAGAGACTAGAACAGTTAAGAAGTTGCTGATCAGTAACAATGCAGTCTTGGTTGAGGGTGGTTTGAGTCTTAATGCAACATACCTCACAGAGATTTTCTTGTCCTGCTTAGAAGCTGTAGGTGTTAACCTAGACTAGGACCGTAAGGCCTGGTAAAGTTAATATGGCTGATTATGTGGAGTAAAGACTAGAAAGAGTACTGTACATTGTTACGAGAAGGAAGTTCATGACTAGAAGTTCACATGAAATACAACATGTATAGAGTAGGCTAAGCTTGAGGCCTTGTGGTCTCTCTGCTGTGCTTGGGTAATCAAATTCTAACTGTAATATAATACAAAAGGAAGAGAAAGAACTAAAAGGAAGCTGTAATATTTGCAATGTTTCCTTGAAGTATCGATATTCTACTCTCTAGGATGTGTGAATATGCCACATTATATGACTAAAGGTACTTGGCACATACAATTAAAATTATGGCCCTTAAGATAAGAAAATTACCCTGAATTAGGATATCCACTTTTCCCACAGTTACTCAATATAGTCTTAGCCAGAGCTACCAGAGAAGCCAGTAAAATGAATACAAATGGGAAAGAGCAAGTAAAATTATCATTTCGAAAGCAGGAGCCCCTAAAGAATCTACCAGAAAACTGTTAAACTAAAAAAACCTTTTCATCAAAGTGGTGAAATAAAAACCACTAACCTTCTTATATACCAATAGCACACAAGCTGAGTGAAATCAGGGACAAGCTCATTCACAATTGCGTGCAAAACAAAACAAATCTAACCAAATAACTAGAGAAGCCAAGCCTTGCAATAAATCTAACCAAGAGACCAAAATCATTTGTAATGAAAACTTTAAAACACTCAGAAAATTAAGGAAGACATTAGAAGATGACTCATAATCCTGTACCATGGGCTTAATGTTACTTAACAAACTATTATATAAAAAAATAATGTATAAGTTTAGTGCAATCTTCATCAAAATCCCAATGCAATTTTTAATAGCATGATTGTGTTAATTACTTTTCTATTATGAAGAGACACCATGACCAAGGCAACTTAGAAAACATTTAATTGGGAACTTGTTTACAGTTTCAGAGGATGCATCCATGACTACCCTGATGGAGAACATGACAACAGACATGTTGACAGGCGTGACACTGGAGCAGTAGCTGAGAGCTGATCCTCAAGCAGCAGGCAGAGAGAGGGGGGAAGAACAAAAAGACAGAGAGGACAGACAGACATAGACAGATAGTCAGACAGAGACAGAGACACACCAAAAGACAGAGAGATGCAGAGACAGAGATACACAGAGAGACAGAGATTCAGACACAGATACATACAGAGACACAGAGACAGACAGACACAGAGACACACAGAGAGACAGGTACTGGCAGGGGCATTTGAAACCTGAAAATGTACCCCCAGTGACACACCTTCTTCAACAGCCCAGACCTGCTAATCTTTCCCCCAAATAGTTCCACCAACTATGGACCAAATATTCAAATATATGAGCCTATGGAGGCCATTCTCATCCGAACCACCTCAGTGATATTGCACAAACACATACATGTAACTCAGTGGATCAAAAGGGAAAATCCAATTATAAGCCTCGGAAGATGGTACAATGAGTAAAGTGGGTGCTATGCAAGCATGAGGACATGAGTTCTGATCTCTAAAAGGTACACTTTAAAAAGCACAGCTTGCTAGTGTGTGACTGCACTGAGGGGCAGAGACAGAATCCCAGGAATTCAGAGTGCAGTCAATCTGGCTGCAATGGTGAGCTCCTGCTTCAACGAGAATCCCTGTCTCAAAAAACACAACACCGTACAGTAACGTGGGGAAAGGATGAAGGGAAATAGCCTACTTCAGTCTCTGGCAAACAACTGCATTCACATGGGAAAGAACTCTTGACATTCCCCCCCCCCCCATTTACATGAGTGAGGGGACAAAAAAGAAAAATACCCAGATATAAACCTAAATCCTCACTTCTACAGCCACCTGATCCTTAATTTTTTATATTTTATTAATTTTAAATGTAATGTATTATTAATTCCTTGAGAATTTCATGTGTGAACATAGTGTGTTTAAACGATATTTATGTCTCCTCCCCTTAACTCATCTCAAATCCAACCCCCATCTCTGCCCCTCTCAACTTTAAGTCCTTATTTTAAATTTTATACATATTTAAAGTGACTAGGTTTTTTATTGAAAATTTCTGACATGCATGCTACAATGAAATAATTTGCACTCCTCTTTCTTCCCCCTACCACATCTATAAGGAATTCACATAGTTCATATACTGTTGTGCATGTGTGTGTTAAAGGTTAAGGTGACCATGGAACTGGACCCTCTCATGTGGCTCATCCCTGAAGACTGATTGTCTCTCCCAGAGGTCTTCTGATTCTTGACAACAATGTCAAAAATATACATTGGAGAAAAGACAGCCTCTTTAACAAATAGTGCTAGGAAAATTGGATATCCAAATATAGAAGAATGAAAGTAGATCCTCTTCTCTCACCCTGCACAAAATAAACTTCAATGAATCAAAAATATTAGCATTAAACCAGAAACTCTGAAATCTCTATAGGTAAAGGCAAGGAAAGCACTTCAACACATAGGCACAAGAAAGGACTTTCTGAGTAGGACCTTAGTTGTCCAGGAAATAAGACCAACAATTTACCAATGAGATCCTATAAACTTACAAAGCTTCTGCCCAGCAAAGGTAACAACTAACCAAGTGAAGAGACAGCCTAGGAAATAAGAGAAAACCTTTGCTAGCTACATCTGACAGAAGATTAGATAGCTACATATGCAAAGGACTAAACTACGAAGCAGAAAACCAAACCACCCGACCAATAAATGGGCTAACAAATGAACACACGACAAATGAACGCATAAGTTTACGAGAAAGGAAATACACAAAGTCAATGAGAATATAAAAAATGTTCACCTATTAGCCATCAGAGAAACGCAAGTCAAAACCTACATCAATTCTATCTTTTTTTTTTTTTTTTTTTTGATGCCCATCATTGAGAAGCCAAACAAAAACAAGTGTGAGTGTAGACTTAAGGGGACTGGTGTACACTGATGGTATGAATATGGAAGGTTTTTGAGGAATGGGGGGGTTGGCAGAAGGGAGGGAAGGAGGAAGGAGAGAAGATAGATGACTCCGCTATTCTTCTTGGGTATTTACCCAAGCCAGTATATCACAGAGATATCCATACAGCAGTATACAACAGTGTTTGTTGCTGCACTAGTCATAATAGGTAAGTCATCAACCTAGATGTCTAACAAGAAGGAGATAGGAAAATGTGGTAAAGGTGTGTGTGTGTGTGTGCGTGTGTGTGTGTGTGTGTGTGTGCTCACGCATGTGCGTGCACACATTCATGCAGTCTTCCACAATAAATATTTCAGCCATAAAAAGAATGAAATGTTATTTTCAGGGAAACTGATACAAATAGTGCAAACATATTAAGAATGTTAATCCAGTCTCATAACACCAACTGTCACACTTTCTCTCATTTTTTGTTCTTTAACTTTATACAGTCACATAAAATCAGGTATGTATATATTTAAGTAAAGCAGATGGTGAACTGACCAGGATAAATAAAGGGAATTGAAGGGAGAAGGGACAGCTGAAGAAGAGGGAAAGGAATAACCACAACATACAATATATACTTGAAAGAAAAAAAAATTTAAAGGAAAATTATCCAGAATTATCTAGGTACGCCCAGTGTAATCACAGAAAAACTTAAAAACAAAGAACTTTCTCTTGTTGGCGTGAAAGGGCAGAAGGAGAAGTTATGAAAACAGATATGTGAAGCATAAGACAGTCTCAGCCTGCTGCCTGCATGAATATGTGGTAGAGGGATGTCAGTGCATCTGAGGGAGGCCTGCCCCAGCTAAGATGTGGCGAGAAAACAGGGCACATTTCCATAGCAACAGAGAACCGAGGTGTGCCAACAGGCTCAGTAAGAGAGCTTAGCAATGGATTCTCCTGTGTAAGGAAGACGCGCAGCCCCCTGCATGTGTTTCTTAACCCTTGGAACTGAGAGAGCCCAAGTTTTGTTTATCAAGCCTTAGTGATATAGCAGTAACAGGTACCCTACCAATACAAGAGGTTCTCACCTGGAATGTGTATAGGAAAGATTAGTATTTATAACATTACTTCAAACTCCCAGAATACAGAATATTTGCCAGCACTTATAAATGTAGCATTTCCAAAAAAAAAAAATCTCCACTTCACAGAGCTAGGCAGGTTTGCCTCAGATTTAAAGTTTCATCCCTTCATATATTGGTAGTCCACCATTATGGTGGAGATTTTTCCTATTTACATGCCATAAACCTAAATGTGCCAGTAAACATGCAAGAAAATGTCAAAGAATGAATAAAAAATATTATTTAATAATAGGTGCATGAAAACCCCATAGTGCAACAATTGATGTTTATGATAACTAAACATAAATAAGGAGCAGCCTAGAGATGATTCAGAGGTTAGGAGCACTTGCCTTTCCTGTGGAAGACTGGAGCTTAGTTTCCAGCACTCATGCTGAGCAGACCACACTGCCTATACTTCTAGCTTCACAGGATTGGATGCCCTCTTCTGACTGCCACAGGCCCTGCATACACAAGCACATAATGCCTCCTCCAATCAGGTGATTTAAAAATATTAAGTCTATAAAATAAATTAATGTCAAAAAGTAAAGAAAAGTATTATAAGAAATAATTCTGAAGAATGTCAGTGGGGTTTGGTAGAGTAGTTGAACCAAATGAAAAGTGTGAAAATCAGAAAAATAAAGAGAAGGGACAACATGGCCTCTGAGGAAAGGAAGATTCATTCAACAGAAAGGAAGTTCCTAAAATTTAACAGAAAACATTGCTAAAGAAGCATTGTTTAGATTCTGATGGAACATGAGAAAATCCCTTGATGACTCAAGACAAAATGTAAGTGAAGACAAAGCAAAGGGAGTGTCAGGGAGGTGGGAAGGGTGGAGAAGACAAAGCAAAGGGAGTGTCAAGGAGGTGGGAAGGGTGGAATGGAAACTGACAGAAGAGCCAGAAGCAAATAAGGGCAGTCCAACAAGAACAAACAAACAAATGAAAAACACAGCACAAAATTCCCATGCTACTGGGAAACACATAAGAAAATATTAAACAGCGGAAGATGGAGCCTGGGAGCTCAAATCCAGACAAAAAGTGTATCAGAAAGTGAAAATATGGAAGCTGGAAATTGTAAAAGAAATAACACAGAATCTCAGTCTTATGTGGGTGCGTGTCTCTAAATAAAAAAGGAAAAATACAAGAGTATGTTGTTCTCTTTTCACATGTCACATGGACAAGAAAGAATTTCTTTGTTATTTTCCGATTGATACAAAATAGATGTGTATATACAGAGTACAATATGTTACTATCATTCATGTGCGTATATTGGCTAATAACATAAGTCTCAGTCTCTGTCTCTGTCGTCTGTCCTCCCTTTTGTCACTCCCCCTCTCCTTTTCTTCCCCTCCCCCCATCTCTCTTTCTCCTTCATTAGCTGAGGCTGACCTTGGACTGGAAACTTTCCTGCCTCAGATCCCTCAAGTGACAGCATTACAGGCATCTGCCACTCCACCTAATCAAGATTTTCTTTGCTCTTTTATTTCAACTCCAGATTTTGGATAATATTCACTAGAAGACAAAAATAGCAATGGGCATATTATGCTTTAGATTATGCTTTAAATATCTACATACATTATGTATTAGGCCAATTGCATGAACTATGAGATAAGATAAAAATGTTATACATTGATTTGTGGACAGACATACTAATTCATTAAGCATTTGAGTAATTACAGCTTCCCCTCCTGCACACACAGAAGGTGTGTTGGCAGTAATGGAATCCCAAGGAAAGAATATTAATGAGGAGAATAGGAGTGTGCATGCCTTGACTTAACAGTGGAGCTGAAAAGGGCATGAGAAGCCAAGCAGCGCTGGGAGAAAGTTACTCTCCCAGGCCCTCAGGACACAGAGACTGAGGAGGAAAAGTCAGGGACAGGAACCATCTGGTTTCCATCTGTGGCTGAAGACCTGTGCCTGGGCCACCAGGGTTCCATAGCCAAGTAGCGCCAGGAGAAAACTACCCTCCAAGGAGCATGAAAAAGCTGTGAGTGGGGATAAGACGAGCACCACTGCTCACCAGGGCCTGCCTGGACCTGGGGACACAGGAACTGAGATAAAGTCGGGTATAGGAACCTTCCGGTTTCCATCTGTGGCAGGAGACCTCTGCCTGGGCCACCAGGGATCCATAGCCAAGCAGCACTGGGAGAAAGTCACCCTCCCAGGAGTGTGGGAAAGTCATGAGTGGGGATAAGACGAGCACCACTGCTCACTGGGACCCGAGCATAGGCAAAACCACCACTTCTGTTCAAACTCACTGGATCAAGAGGGACCCTTGAAGTGCCATCAGGACACAGGAACCAAGGGACCGCTGGGGACAAGATCCTTCTGGTTTCTGTCTGCACCCCAGAGCTGACCCTGTGTCATAGCACTCCAAACCCAAACACCTCTCAGAGAGAGCTGATCTTCGAGGACTATTGATACAGAGGTCTGCAGGAGGGACAAACCACAGCCAGACAGAGTAAGATCAGCTAACATCAGAGTTAACAAGATGGCAAAAGGCAAGGGCAAGAACATAAGGAACAGAAACCAAAGCGACTTGGCATCATCAGAACCCAGCTCTCCCACCACAGCAAGCCCTGAATACCCCAACACACCAGAAAAGCAAGACTCAGATTTAAAATCATTTCTCATGATGATGATAGAAGGCTTTAAGAAAGAAATTAATACCCTTAAAGAAACACAAGAGAACAGAGGTAAAGAACTAGAAGCACTTAAAGAGGAAACACAGAAATCCATTAAAGAATTACAGGAAAACACAATCAAACAGAAAAAGGAAATGCACAAAACCATCCAGGAGCTAAAAATAGAAATAGAAACAATAAAGAAATCACAAAGGGAGACAACCCTGGAGTTAGAAAACTTAGGAAAGAGAACAGGGGTCATAGATGCAAGCATAACCAACAGAATACAAGAGATAGAAGAGAGAATCTCAGGAGGAGAAGATACTATAGACAACATTGACACAACAGTGAAAGAACATACGAAATGCAAAAAGTCCTAACCCAAAACATCCATGAAATCCAGGACACAATGAGAAGACAGAACCTAAGGATAATAGATAATGAAGAGAGTGAAGATTCCCAACTTAAAGGACCAATAAATATCTTCAACAAAATTATAGAAGAAAACTTCCCTAACTTAAAGAAAGACATGAACATAAATATACAAGAAGCTTATAGAACTCAAAATAGATTGGACCAGAAAAGAAATTCGTCCTGTCACATTATATGAAAACACCAAATACACAAAACAAAGAAAGAATATTAAAAGCAGTAAGGGAAAAAGATAAAGTAACATATAAAGGTACACCTATCAGAATTACACCAGACTTCTCACCAGAGACTATGAAAGCTAGAAGATCCTGGGCAGAAATCATACAGACCCTAATAGAACACAAATGCCAGCCCAGGCTGCTATACCCAGCAAAACTCTCAATTAACATAGATGGTGAAACAAAATATTGTATGACAAAACCAAATTTACACAATATGTTTCCACAAACCCAGCCCTACAAAGGATAATAGATGGTAAACGTCAACTCAAGGAGGGACATTACACCCTAGAGAAAGCAAGAAAGTAATCTTTCAGCAAACTGAAAAGAAGATAGCCACACAAACCTAAAAGTAACATAGAAAATAACAGGAACCAACAATCACTATTCCTTAATATCTCTTAACATTGATGGACTCAATTCCCCAATAAAAAGACATAGACTGACAGACTGGCTCCATAAAGAGGGCCCAGCATGTTGCTGCATTCAGGAAACACACCTCCATGATAAAGACAAACACTACCTCAGAGTAAAGGGCTGGAAAACAATTTTGCAGGCAAATGGTCCCAAGAAACAGGGTAGAGTAACCATTCTAATATCCGATAAAATCGACGTTCACCCAAAAGTCATCAAAAAGGATAAAGAAGGACACTTCATACTCATCAAAGGAAAAATCTACCAAGAAGAACTCTCAATTCTGAACATCTATGCTCCAAAGGCAAGGGCACCCATATTCATAAAAGAAACATTGCTAAAGCTCAAAGCACACATTGCAACTCACACAATAATAATAGGAGACTTCAACACCTCATTATCATCAATGGACAGATCTTGTAAACACAAACTAAACAGAGACACAGTGAAACTAACAGATGTTATGAACCAAATGGATTTTAACAGATATCAATAGAACATTTCATCCTAAATCAAAAGAATATACCTTCTTCTCAGCACCTCATGGTACCTTCTCCAAAATTGACCATATAATCGGTCACAAAACAAACCTCCACAGATATAAGAAGATTGAAATAATCCCATGCCTCCTATCAGATCACTACGGATTAAGGCTGGTCTTCAATGGCATCTATAACAACAGAAAGCCCACATACACATGGAAGCTGAACAATGTTCTACTCAATGATAACTTGGTCAGGGAAGAAATAAAGAAATAAATTAAAGACTTCCTAGAATTTAAAGAAAATGAAAGTACAACATACTCAAACTTATGGGACACAATGAAAGCAATGTTAAGAGGAAAACTCAAAGCTTTGAGGGCCTCGAAAAAGCAACTGGAGAATGCATTCACTACCAGCTTAACAGCACACCTGAAAGCTCTAGAACAAAAAGAAGCTAATGCACCCAAGAGGAGTAGAAGGCAAGAAATAATCAAACTCAGGGCTGAAATCAACCAAGTAGAAACAAGAAGAACTATACAAAGAATCAACAAAACCAGGAGTTGGTTCTTTGAGAAAATCAACAAGATAGATAAACCCTTAGCCAGACTAACCAGAGGGCACAGAGACAGAATCCAAATTAACAAAATCAGAAATGAAAAGGGAGACATAACAACAGATTCTGAGGAAATTCAAAAAATCATCAGACCCTACTACAAAAGCCTATACTCAACAAAACTGCAAAAATCTGGATGAAATGGACAATTTTCTAGACAGATACCAAATTCCAAAGTTAAGTCAGGATCAGATAAACCATCTTAACACTCCCATAACTCTTAAAGAAATAGAAGCAGTCATTAAAAGTCTCCCAACCAAAAAAAGCCCAGAACCAGATGGGTTAACTATGGAATTCTATCAGACCTTCAAAGAAGACCTGATACCAATACTCTTCAAATGATTCCAAAAAATAGAAAGAGAAGGAACACTATCCAATTCCTTCTATGAGGTCACAGATACACTGATACCAAGACCTCAGAAAGACCCAACAAAGAAAGAAAACGTCAGACCAATTTCCCTTATGAATATCGATGCAAAAATACTCAATAAAATTCTCGCAAACTGAATCCAAGAACACATCAAAACGATCATTCAACATGATCAAGTAGGCT